>KZ308318.1:1464883-1627180 GCA_000376725.2 Ladona fulva
AACGTCTTTATTAGGATGAGATTGAGACTATAAGTCTCCTCTTCCATGTAACTCACATACTATAAGATGTCCGAAAGTACAGAATGCTAGGTGTGACATCATAAACGCGCATAAATAGCATTCAAACTTCACCTTGATTGTTTACTAGCGAATTCTAAATGGACTAAAAATCTATAGTAAATGTATGCCAAGTAACGTTGGTTAATACCTTACTGTTCTAAGGAAGAATAAAGACTAAGAAGCTTTGCTTAAAGATGATGGCATCAATGCAAAACCGACTTTATCAATTTATTCCTAGGATGAAGTAAACAATATAATATATATATATAAACAATAACAATATAAGTGTAGGAATAGAATACTTTCAGTCAAACTAAGTCGGGGAGACTTGGATAGAAAAGAGAGACTAAGAACGAATCAGTGGAAGAAAGGACGGAAGATATGAGGTACGAAGCAGTTCAGAGGGCATAAGGACAACGGGAGATGGAAAAGATTCATCCCCTTTTGTGGGGAGAACTGCACCGGACGTGGGCAAAAGGAAACGCACTCCTTCTATCGATTTTATGATTTCCTTTCGCTGCAGGGAAGAGAGGCCGAAGATGGAGAGATGAAAACGAGCGAATGGGGAGTTGATGGCTGAGAAGGGCGCGTATGTGTTAGTGCTTGGGAGGACACTCCTCTCCGGAGAAACTTTCTCGGGAGAAGGAGACATTCCTCCTTCCTGTTCGCAAAGAACGGGAAGTGAAGATTGTGAAGGGATGAAAGGGGGATGAGTTATCCATGGGTTTGGACCTCGTCATCACCCACACGTTTCCATCTATGGCAGCGGTAGAATTGGAGTTCCTAAGTCAAAATAATACAAGCATTTGGTACATATGGGCATTATAAGCACAAGAGATTGATTAATTTTAGCTTGGATAATCCTCCAGAAAGAGTGATGTCAAAAGATACGTATCAAAACGACAGTGAAGTACAGAGGAAGTATCACAAGGAAAGCTGGCCGTTCGAGGGGAATGAACATAAAATAACTGCACTATATAGCAAAGATTTTCACAAATTTGAGATGCATCACCAAACTAATATCGAACAACCGACAAACGCTGACTAATTATATATATACATCATCGTACAAACCATATATTTTCAGCTCGACTTAACGAAACGAATGAATGAACGAAAAAGACTACATATTGGTTAACAAACTCTACCCAGTTACTAATTGTGAAGTACGAAACAACTTCAACACCGGAAGTGACCATAGGACAGTTAGATGCAGAATGAAGATTATGTCAAAATGGAGCAAAAAAAATGGTCTCGAGCAAGAAACAGGAGGTAAAATTAGAAGAAAATAGGAAAGAGTTCCAGCTGGAACTTAGAAATAGGTTTTAAGCACTTCAAGAAGTAGAACTGAAAGCCAAAGTCATGGAAGTTGTGAAGGCAGCGGCAGAAGAAGTAGCAAGCACACCAAGAAGACCAAAGGATAAGAAGTTTAGCGACAGGACAAGGAAAATGATGAAACAGTGAAAGCAACTGAAGCACTCAGACTTGACAAAGGAGAATATCGAATATGTCGAGCTATGCAAGTCTATCAGAGTGGCGATGAAGGAAGGTGTAAGGAATTTTAACGAAAGAATTGTGCAAAAAGCTATAGAGAACAACAAGAGTATGAAGAGGGTGCCCAGCCCAGAGAACAAGCTGGATTCCGCAAGGGATTCAGGACTATGCACCACATCCACACGCTGCAAGATATTATCAGCAGAATGAACGAATACGAGATGCCACTAGTACTCTGCTTCTTGGACTATGCCCAGGCATTTGACTCGGTAAGTACCTCCTCCACACTGGAAGCACTGGGGAAACAAGGTATAGAGTCCAACGAATTAAGTCCAACTTTTACGCACGGCCTCTGTAATGCTGCATGAAGAAATGATGGGAGTGAGACAAGGCGAATGCCTTTCACCAATTCTTTTTACAGCCGTTGTGGAAGAAGTTTTTAAAACCTTAGACTGGGAGGAAAGTAGCCTACGGACCAATGGACCAAGAACTGAACACGGCGGGGTAGAAAATGGGACTCAGGATAAACTTATCGAAAACAAAGGTAATGTATAATTCTTTTGTAGCACAAGTACCAATCTTACTACAAGAGATACCTCTTGATACTTGTCCAGACTACACTTACCTGGAACAACTGGTTACGACAGGAGAGAAAAACAGGATTAATGAAGTGAATCGAAGAATAAAACTAGGCTGGAGTGCTTTCGGAAGAAACACNACACCAAAAAGACCAAAGGATAAGAAGTTCAGCGACAGGACAAGGAAAATGATGAAACAGTGAAAGCAACTGAAGCACTCAGACTTGACAAAGGAGAATATCGAAAATGTCGAGCTATGCAAGTCTATCAGAGTGGCGATGAAGGAAGGTGTAAGGAATTTTAACGAAAGAATTGTGCAAAAAGCTATAGAGAACAAGAGTATGAAGAGGGTCAGACAACGCCTAGCAATGGGAAAGAAACAAATCTTGGTCGTCTAGAAAGAAGATGGCACAACAACTTCCAATAGACAAGCAAAACTGAGGACAGTAACAGAATACTTCACCAACTTATACAAGAAAACAGAAAATATGTTGAAGAGGAAAACCAAGAAGAAACACGAAACTCAGGAAATCTCTCCTCTATTCTCTCAGAAGAAGTAACTGAGGCCATCAAGAAGATGAAGAATGGAAAGGCAGGAGGAGCAGATGGAGTTTTAGCTGAATACCTGAAACTTGGTGTTACATAATTTTCTCCTGTCCTAGCGCAGTTATTCACTAATTGCATTAGACAAGGGAGAATTCCGAAGGACTGTAACCATGCAAAGATTGTCCTTTTGCACAAGAAAGGAAGCAAGGAAGATTTGAATTTTTTTAGGAAGATGACAGGAGTGACAAACATCATAGATAAGGTAAGATCACTGAAATGGATGTGGGTAGGCCATGTTGAGAGAAGAAACGACAACCGATGGAAATCAGCAGTTCTGAACTGGATACCAAGAGATGTGAAGAGACCAAAAAGAAGACCAAAGGACCGATGGAACAGAGACATCATTCAGCATTTAGAGGTAACATGGCAACGAGAAGCTCAGAATATAGAGAATTGGAAAGCGCTTGGGGAGGCCTACATCCGATATCCGATTGAAAATGGCTGGTGATGATGATGATATATAAATTATAATTTGTATAAGTTATGAACTCTGTATAATGCGTATTGTGGAAAGCCGGTATGGACAAGATTCAGCGATAGGTTACCATTATACTACGGTAGGAATAACCAAAAGTATAAAACTGGACCCCTAATTCAGAGGATTAATGTGGGCAAATGACCTTTTGTAATCGCCCAATTGAGCAGTGGAACGCCTTACCTGCAATTGCAACATCAGCGGTCTGCGGATCCCCGATTAGGGACCGCATACAGACCAGCAAAGCAAGCTCCCCCTTCTCGCAATACTGAGTAACAATGACAGTTAAATTTTACATCTTTCAACATATTAGTGATATGGATGTATGAATACAAATCACTCACGTTGTTCCCTTTCGAGTTAAGTGTATTAAGTTAATTTGCTTCCCTTATGCAAAATGCTTCTCTTAACTTCCCTATTCTTGAATAGATATTTTGTTTCAGACACATCCATATATCTTTCCACGCAATCCCTTAAATTTCTTTGGCAACGTACGTCGCACTCTTCAGTACCTTAGTCATCACATTTAACTGATAGTTAAAAGGGTAATTTATCCTTAAGTAATCCCACAATTGAGCAGTGGAACGCCTTACCTACAAGTATCTTTGAGCCGCTCCCTCCTCAAGTGCGTACCTTTGAAGCAAAGTTGTGGGATGCGTTGTAAAAAAAAGATGGCGTGACGAAGTGTCTTGAATTGCACTGGTAAACATTTGTTTTTATTTTAATTTTCTATTGTGAATTAGTATTATTGTGAAAGTTTTTAATTCGAAACATGTGATCGGAATAGTGGAGTAGTGGGGATAAGGGGATTAAATTAAATAATTTTAAAATACTGTATAATGAAGGACAAGTGGTTTAGAAGTGTGAGAAATGGACAAATGAAATTCGTTTTCTCGTAATGCCAGGGAAATCGTGAAGAAAAAATACATTAGTATTACCACTTGATGCTACGTCACTAAACAGCCACCGTAAAAATAATAATAAGATAAGGTTTGGTTGAGCAAATCCATCCTTCTCTGTGCCCAAGAGCTAATACTTCTCCCACACATTTCTACGAACATTTGGCGAGATCTCTGTGGACATTCTGACCACAGACATCTTACAGAAAAGAAAAGGGGAGTAAATGGATATGATCTCCCTTTGCACAAGTGTGTGGCAATTCACAGGAAGGGGAACTCCTCCCCTTCATCCAAACCGACAGAGATTGCCATTTGCGTCATCAGAATGGGAGGAAGTTTTGGTGGGCAAAAGTTAACGCCTTTACGGACATGTATAGTCCATTGATAGGCGAATAAAGATCTCGATTACGACTTCATCTGATTATGTTAAGACGCAAGTGGGCATTTCCATTTATAGGCAGTTCGCCACCGGAATAATCGAGTCTATATCCGGCAGTTAAGGATTTTCCCAACTGGTCCTCAATGGAGTGATGGAGGGGTTGTAAACGAATTACGATGACAAAATTGAAAAATTCCAAGGAAGCCGACAGCATACGGTTGGAAAAAATTACCTCGAGTGAATTCATATCTCCTTTTTTTCCTAAATTTTATTATGACCGAAGGGTTATTTTCTAGCAATGCTATGAAAATGTTTTGTTTCTGCTCTCATATTTACTTCATTCATCATGCTTCCAATACGAAAAGACTACTTAAGAACGAAAAAATCGAATTACAAAATTTTATGATGTTGAGGTGGTACAGGAGAATAAAATATGAAAAGAAGAATAGCACAATTTAAAAGAGAAATGTAACAAAATCCTTCTTCGTATCAAATCGAAAATGTTGCTCTTAAAAGATTACAGGGATTAGCTTTAAATTCTTATCGATAACGGAAAAACTTCATGCGTATACATTAATATTATTTCTAAACAGAATTATTTAGTTTCGACCGAAGTTTACAGAAAGTATCACTTTTCTATCAGAGATTAATAAAATCCACATAAAGCGTTCATTCGTTCATTAATGGATAGAAACGTTTTAGTATATATTTAGAAAATTAACATCAAAGCTATAGCACCAGGCAAACCGATGCAAACCTTAAAATACGTTTCTAAGAACTGCGGCTTCTTTACAATCAGCTAACAGTAAAGTAAGGCAGAGAACAAAGGAAAATACAACAATAATATTTCTAGGCTTATCCTTCAAATTAATAACTCCAATTTTGTCTCCGTGGATATTTTTTAGAATACTGAGCCATTTTTATTGAAATAAAAATATTTCCGCAAATAGACATTAAAGATTTTCGCTGCGAATACACACCTGAAGCGTTTTCGAAGATCACAATGATTTAAAAACAAAGGGCTGCAGAGCAACAATTTCCCACGAAACAAATATTATTGCACCGTAAAGAATTAATGAAAGCAGTCCATAACTAAATCCAAGAAATTGCTTCCAATTAGATGATATCAATTTTAAGGTCTAAAATTGACAAAATATCCGTTGCGATACGAATTGCCCCCGAAATGTAACGAGAAAGCATTTGATGAGTCCATCGGGATCAAAGATTGCCAGCATCAGCGGAATGGGAGAGAGAACAGATACGTATAATGGGAATGAGGAAGAGTCCAGGAACAAATGACTACGCACACGCGAATCGACGGAGAGAAAAGCAGGGGAGAAAAGAAATTCCGTCCATATCTCAGCCAAGGGGTCAGGCGAGCTGAGTGCTGCCATTAGCCGCGAAAAAGGAAGGGAGATTCGCTCGGCCAAAGGAAGGGAATCGCTGGTAAAGGATGTGCCAAGCAGAAAGGAAGGGAGGAATGATGGAGTACATGAAAGCGTTGTCGACAGGTGCATCACAGCAATAAGAAGGCCGTTTTAACGAGAGGAACAGGGGACGAAGAGTCGATCCCACTGGTCCATCTTGCCTTCGAATGAATTTTGCGTTGAAAGGATATTTTAAAAGGTTAGTTGAAGGGTCATATCTCGCCGTCTTTCGTCCGCATCAATTCGGCGGATATTCGTGACGCCCAAAGGCGGAAAGAAATTAATTTCTCTTCGTATCCTTCTTGAAGACACCCATCGCGTTTGGAACATGGAGCTGTGACTTTACTTATTCCAATAACGAGTAACATGTGTCATTATTACTCAAAATGTCCACCGAAGTTAAATTTTCCAGAACTTTTCCAAAATAGTGTGCCTGTATTTCGATTACTGAACATATTATAGAGCTCTTCTTCTCAATAAACGTCTACTAATATGTGTAGAAATAAAATTTAAATTCCAAAGTATATTTCATACAAAATATTTAAGAATCGCATTAGAAGTAGCCCCAAATGATATTCCTTTATTGTCAGATTTCATGCTGTCATATTTTCATGCTTGACTTAATGGCATAATCTTTTAGGATATAATTAGTAGAGGCAATAACTTGAAATAAGAAATAGAAATCAATATAACCAATATTTGTTATTACCGATAACGAGAAAATTCTGCTTAAACCTTAAATTAAATCGAATTAAAATTTTTAATTAAATTTTAGAGCTGAATTTTATGACCGCGTAGGTAAATCATGAGGAAGTGACCGCAGATACGTGAATAATACGATAATGATAATAATAATGCGACTTTATAAGGACGAGAGTTTATAAGGACTATCCTGACTCTTCTGACATTTTACCCTTTTTAAAACGCATTTCAAGCTTAGAAATAATAATAATAGAAATAGAACCTTTTATTACAGTAATATTAGCGAAGACTATAAAATGATAATGATTTGATACTGCAATGATGATGATTTGATACTGTAATAAACATTATATTAGAATAAAACAAACGATGGCTATCAAATTTGAATACATTTCCTAACAAATCATAGAATTATCAATGTCATCTCAGAACAACGTATATACAAATATCTACTTAAAAAATATGAATACTACGGAACGGAAATACCTGAATTTAAAATAAGAAAAGTTATCAGCCCCTAATAAGGTTAGTCTTGAAAACTATCTATTAACAAAATACACAGCGCAGAATTAAACGAATTACCCTCATTTTGAAGTTAAAACTAAAAGCTCACATCACTCCAAGTCGCACCCAATATAACCCTGATGAAACGCATTTATCAAATCCTCACCGCCCAAAAAAAAAAATATCCTCAAACAAATTCCTTCCGGCCTCCTTTTCACCACGGATGTTTAAGCGCATTTACACGATGCGAACACGAGAACTCGTGCGATGCAGATCAACTTCCGCGCGTGAGCCGAAGCGAATGGGCAATTCGCCAAATGCAGCTCCCGCCCATTTTTCTTCAAGCACCGGACAAAATGGATTAATCACTACTCCAATCTACTCCGTGGCCGCGATCCTTTACTATCGCGGTACATGATAAAGTCGCTGATCGTCATTCGCCAGTTGGGAAATGTCTTCAGGGCGAATCCGCTCGGCCTCGTAATATGCTAAATTGAACGGGAGAGATTCAAACGAAGGTGGCCGTGTGCCGGGAGGGATGAATGAGGCGTGGTTAGAAATAGTGATTATGTTGAATGGATAACAGAAAACGAGAAAGAAAGATACGTGGCTTTCTTAGAGCGACGATTGAGATCTCGCTGTGATCATGGAAAAGGCGTCCTAAAACTAATTCACTTCCCGACTCCTTCACTTATCCTCGATCTAACGAATAGCGAAGCTAAAGATCTAGTCGATGCACAGAAATGACGCAGTGGCCAATGCCTAAAGAGGCATCTTTTAATGATATTTCTCAAAAGAGAGCTTAAAGATTCTGAAAGAAAGAATGACAAATAACTAATTACTTAAGGGGACTAACTTAAATTTCACTGGCTAATAATATTTCACAGATACAGTTTATGTATAAAATAATTGATACTTTTTGTAACATTTACTCTCTTACAGATTTATTTCACCCTGAATCATGGTAATCTAAATATCTCCAAAAGAATCAGAAGGGGAAAACTAAGTTTAAAGTTTTTTTAAATGTGGGGTTTCTTATCAAGAAAATGGCGTAAAGTAGGGAATTCAAGGGATCATTACCTATCGAGAAGTAGAAGATGTACCCAAGCGTATATGTAAAGCGTCCAGTTTTTCCTAAATTTTATGTCATTGATTTCCTCATGGCAAATCCTTCTTCAGTGGTTTCGAAAGGCAATTTATAGCTCAGCATAGATACCTAAGATGGATACTTTTACAGCAAATAACAAAGATAGCAGAAAGGCAACTACTTTAAAATTGAATAAAAAGAAGGCCTCTTCTTCAGTTAAAAATTGCTTATAATACCTGAGACAAATATCAATTACCAATCAAATTCTGCACGGAATACATTGAATATAGTCATGTACTTTACGGAAAGTTGAAAAGCTTCCTTTCCAAAACATTTATCAACAAAATTTCAGTCTATGTGATTGCATGAGTAGATTAAATTAAGATCATAAACTACAAATAAATACCACAGTTCTGTGTATAATTTCAACGGCCGAATAACTGCACCCGCATCGGTCGTTCTCACCTATTCAAGAGGGAAACATTGCAATTAGGTTTATCATTTTATTAGGCTATCTAGCATCAGCCTGACAGATATACCGATAACATGATTTTATCTCTTCTGTGTCCACACATTGAGGCTCTTAAAACCACAACTAGAGCCTGGGAACGGCACCTAACAACCCTATAAAATCGTCCATAAATGTCCGATACGACCTAAAGCAGAAAACAAGCATTTCTACGCAGTTTCCTTTTCATTAACTCCTTACGGTCATCCACGGACCTTTACGATCCCCACGGAATTCGAAAGGAACAAACATTCAAACAGGAACACAAAGCGATTTCTCTCTATAGACCCCTGATGCAATTCGCCACTTCCATACAAGTGCGAAAAGATAGGGTGGGGCAAACGGTAGGGAGGGATGCTTCTTCCCTCTCCTCCCTTAGCAGGACATGGAATGGGAGATTAAGGGTAAGAAGGGGAGGAAAGATACGGTAAAGGACAGGGGAGGTTAGACAACGATCCAATTTGTTGAGACTTGGGATTGTGAGGCAGTAAAAGGACAGCACTTCTGGGGCGCGTTATAAGAGATGGAGTTCAGGGGGCAAAAGGACGGCGGTGAGGGTAGGGGAGAAAAAGATGAAGGGAGCACAGGGGGAAGGGGATGAACTGCGAATCAAAGAAGACCTTTTCGATGAGTTAAGTTCCAAGGAACTTTTATTCGAAAAGTTGCATCTGGAGCTGAAAAAGGTAAATGCCCAAACAACAGCATCACCATGCCGAAAAGTATATTTAAATTTATAAAACATTGATGAATTAATAACTTAAAAAAGTAAACGGCAATCCTTCAACATCATCAAACAAAAATTGAACTCAGATGTTCTAATAAAGTACATCAGAAATTAATCTCCGAAAACGGATATTCGTAATCTTGTAGCGGGTATATCTTGGAATAGATATTTTTCGGAAACCAAGCAATTAAAAAGTTTACGGTCTAACATCAAGAAAAAATTATGTAAAATAGTTAAAATCATCAACCTAAATAAACTGCTGAACCATTAATTTGATCTTCTAATTTGAGTAGTAACTATTAGAGGCAGAATTTTTACAAACGATAAATCGTTTTGAAATTAGAAAGTAATTTTTAAACAATACATTCTCTTACACACAAAACTTTAACAGGAGGCCTCTACCCGAGCAACATGATGGCGCTTAAAAATGTACGATTTTAAATGGATGACCGGAAAGCACACTGCATTCAATCATACTCGCATTTTAATTACATTAGAACTAAATATTATTCATAGAGACAAATATTACAATAATACCAATAAATACATAATACCTGAGTTATATAATATCGTCATAATACATCGCTTTTGGGATATTTGAACAGATCTTTCCATAAGCATCATAATTAGTAAATTCCTAAGAATGAACATAAACAAAAAAAAAACAATTTGAGCTTGTGATTGACAACTCTCCCCACTTTTAATGTAATAGCAATTTACAAAGTCAGTCTTCTCAAAAGGCTCCATCATACCTAGCAAAAAATTTGTCACAAAGCTGAATTAGAGTTCCAACTTGAGCTTTTCCTGTGGTACAAGACATATTTTTCTATACAAAGCTATATCCACGATTTTTATTTTTACTTATCAACTAAAACTAAAGTCATTTTAAAACATTATTCTCTTATTTTGATTTTCCGAACACTATAAGGAAAAAAGGCAAAATTTTAGTCAAAGAATGGAAAATACGATATATTTGAAATTATGACTTCAATCATCCTCTGAACGGAAAACAATAAAACTGACAATCACGCTGGTAAATGTCCACTTTGAGATGATGGAGGCGAAGGATGGAAAAGGATAATATAGAAAATGAGGAGGAAAAGGTGCAGCTATGCCACCGTTTCGGCACCTCGTTTATTCGGAGAGGCGAGAAATGCAGCGTTAGGAAGCGGTGGAGTGACACCAACGGGCAGCTGAGTAACTTGACCGTGGGAAAAAATAGCCACCGCATGCACCAGAGAGATGAAACCGAAGAGAGATGTAGTTTTTAGCAGCCTCCTACGTATGGGCATCTTGTCCTTTAGCGGGTTCTAGAGAAATAGACCGTCTCGGGGGAAAGAGAGCAGAGACGAATCCAGAAAGAAATATCCTGTGTCCTACTGGATTACATTAGACTTAATTATGAATTTTACATGGCTTGAAGTGGAAAAGCAACAGAATTTGTTGACGATTCAATTAGTATTGTGAGTGAAAAAGAGAAAGACTTCGAGTGACGCCGTTTTTTACGATATGTATCCTTCTTAAAACTTAACGCGAAAGAAAAATGTATGAATAATTAAATTATGAAAAATTGAATTATAGTTGGATAAATTTCAGAATTTACGAAAATTAGTCCACAGAAATAGAATTCTAGCTTAGTAAGCACGTATATATTTCTGTCCTTTATTTTCCCGAGTCGAGTAACAAAACGAGGACTGGATTGTGAAACAGTAGGCGCTATACGCCGAAATACTTACCTGAAATTTTAAAATTGATATGTACATTAACGAAGGAGCTATTGAATTATTTGCAATAGATCTCTTCTAGACGAGGTCTATAGGAATATAATAGTATTTGACTTCTTGCAGATCACTTAAGAAAAACATTTACGCGATGCCAGTGAAAGAAAATGCAATTTAAATTTTAAATTTCGTTACAGTAATGTTAATAAGGCAAAGTTTTAAATTTTAAATTAATAAAATTAACTCTGGAGCTAATTAAGAGATGTTCTAAATAAAATACGCTTCCAAATGATAACATATATGATAATGAACAAATAAAGAAATAACACAAAATAATTTGGCTTAAATACCCAAGACTATTATTCCCCTAAAATTTGCTGGAAAATTCGGTATCAATTCCTCATATAAATACCGAAGACACGCGCTAACGATCAAGGATATCTTAAAGCAGAAAATAATAAATTAAAAAAAAAGAAAAATACATGGAATAACTCGCGATAAGAAGGATAACAGTTCCTTCTCAAAAACAGAATGGTTCGAAGCGGAATGAATTTCTAAAGATCGACACCGGCGCCAAATAAACACACTTCACTAAAAAAATAAAGAAATAAATCGCATATCATCTTCGTATAACTGTTCGCCGCACGTGCGTGAATAGCATCACATGAAATACCTTGTAAATTACCCCCTATACTTTCAGGCCCATTATTCCCCCGTAAAACTATTCACTGCAAGCAGATTCCCTTTAAAATAATCAGATCTATTTCCAAAGGGTATTACTATCGCAGCGCATGGTACGGCGTTCGATTGGTGGATGGATGAAAATGATTGATAGCGTAAAGCGGGGCTCTTTGACATCATATCTAACACGAGCGTTTCTCGAGCGCCTTGGACCGCATTCAATGAGGCTGGCCTCGACGCGACGGCTCGCACCAACTATGGAACGAGTTGGAGTGAGGGACAAAGGCGAGAGAATGAAAAGGGTTAGAGGGGAGGAATCTCCACCCATTCCGGGGAAGTTTCAGCGGTACCCGGATCCCCCGTCGCGAATCGGTAATAGACGTAGCGATCGTCCGTCAGGAGCGGGAGGGCGTGGGTGAGGAGAGGGAGGGAGAGATAGGGGAAGGATAAGAAGTAAGGGAGAGAAAGGAGGGTTTAATCTAAGAAAGGATGAAAGGGAGGAGGGTTAAATGAGGGGGCAAAAGGGACTGGACGATGGTATCGTAAATGGAATGAATATATGCAGTGTTTGAAATAATCAGGAGTATATCCATAGAATACCAGAGGGGATAACTTAGTGCTTTCCTTAGATAAGATTCAGGAAAAGGGGTTCATTACTCACGGATGTTGCGGATGTGATAGAATCATAAGGAACGAATTTTTATAAAGAAATTTTGAAGAAAATTAAAATCCTGATTAAAGACAGATTTCCAGAAAAAGGATTACTAAACTAATCTAAACCCATTCAGCTTAAAATATAATCATTCTTCAATCTACGGGAACAGTTTTATGATTGCCTTGCACAAAACGACCATCAACGATTGAAACATAAATCTATTCATTATGACCAGGTCTATAAACTAGTTTAAAGTATTACATTAGGTTAGTAAACGCCCCCATCAAGCATGACGGGACTTAATTTAGTTTAAAAATATATCTATTATCGTATATATCTGGTCTTCCTAAGCACAAAAGAATTCAAACCTCTGCAGGTAACGAAAACCTATTTTACATAAATTTCTTATGGAAAAATATACTAACTGATTATCCCCGTACATTTATATGGGATATCTCATGAAATCAATGTTCAACGATTGCCTGCGTCGTCAAAGGGATGGGTTGTTTATTTCCGAAAAATTTTACGAATTTTACGTATATTTTATTAAAGTTCTCGGAACTTAGAATTTATATGAATTATTCACGAATAAAATAAAAATCTATGATTATTCTCCTTTCTTGTGACACTTGTCTCAATTTCGTAGGACCATTGTTTCTAATTTAATTTTGTAAAAGAATCGACCTCTACAAGTCATGAAAGCGTAATTTACGTACATTTCTCATTTAAACGTATTTTGTGCTCCTGGGTTCGAACCCGGGCATTTATAGAGATGAAAATAGTTTCCAGCATCGTAGAAACACAATGCAGTTTGTTTCAGATCTCTAAGTCAAGCCGTTTCTGAGATAAATAGGGGGACGGGCAGACATTTGCTTTTTATATATATGATTACAAATTACTTATTCGAGTATACTGGAAAATAGTGTTTCACTTCTATCGTGCTACTACGCTATCATATCCAAAGTGTTTATATAATTAGCACTGTATTATTCAGTAACTATTCTTCGTTTTCAAATTTTTGAAAAAATATGCTTATGTCCTTTTCCAAAACGATGAGTATAGAATGTCAATGATTCTTAACTAATCAATTCAGTCTAAATATGCCGTATTTACGCCTTAAACGAGACTCACAAAGCGGACTAATTGGACCTAAATAGCAAAATCCGAAACAGAAAGTTGGTCATTAAAAAAAACAGCCTGGACCTTAAGTTTAATCACAAACATAACCTTTAATTTTAATCATAAAAATAACGTATCTATCAATCAATTTCAACTTCATCACGAAAGTAAGACAATATCGCCATTTATAAAATATCAGTGAATCGTTCTTTGTAAATTAGAGATTTTTTATCTCCAAAAAGGTGATTAATAGCAGTAGGTGCAATATGAATCAATGTGTTTCTTATTCGCAGCGTCTAATTTTCTCTTAGTACATAATCTCATAAAAAAAACCTCTTCTTTAGTATAGTTAACGCAAAACAAGGATGCAATATAATACCGAGATTACTCTTTCTAACTTTTAAGATGACTTCTTATCTACGATGTTTTTTAAGAAAAGGAACAGGTAAAGGAGCAAAGAATTGTTCACATAAATCTCCTCAACCATAGCGGTTGTTTTTTCACAAACTGGCTGTTCCACTTTTCGCCTTTGCATTCGTGTCTCAAAATTCGCGATCACAAAAGAAGAGGCGATGAGAGGGTTTATGCTTGACACTTAAATTGTGATACGTAAAAATTACATCGGTAGATGTGAAAATGCAAAGACAGAAGAGAATGGTAGGAAAGAGAGAAGCACACGCTTAGGTTCTCTTTTCATAATGATGGTAGTTATCGAATCGAATGAAAAAAAATCACAGATTAGGTATGGGCTGAGTCGAGTTACATGGTTACTCGAAAGATAATTGAAGAATAAATTCTGCAATTAGATCTCAGAACGAATACAGATAAATTGAGACAAAATGTAAGAAAAACGATGTACACCAGTTTAAATTTATGGAATATAAAAGTAGTAGTAGTAGTAGTTTTGATAGGTGCCTTGACAGCTGAGGTCATTTTGCACCTTCTCAGCAGTTAATAAGTTAAAAATTACTTAACACTGCACAGAATAATTGAAGAACTTTGTCTATGTCTGTCAAAGTACTCTGCAAGACGCCTTTCGGCTTGTAGCATGGGGTGCATGACACAATTTTGTGATTTTCCATTACTTTCATGCCAACTAAAAAAAAAATAATACTCTAGATTTTTCCTGGGTGCGCACCATCTTGCGCAAAGTCACCCTTACCCGTTTTACTCTAGATTAAACATAAAATGAAGCCATACAAGAAAATCTACTATTCTTGTTTGATAAGGGCGAAACAGATCTTATTACAAAATGCAATGAATAACATAGGCTAAAAATGATGGAGTCACCCAATTATAAATCATAAATCAAACTATTAAAAAAATTAAACAAAAGGAAAAAGATGTAGACTAATAATAGACGCAATAATCTAAAGAGCAGTCCCAAATGTGGAAACGAGCTTAACTCATTAAAAATATCTGCAATACATATTAAATTGTTTTCTTTTCGGAACAAAATCATTACAGCAACGAATCACGGCGGGCTTGACGTCGGATCACTCAAGAAATTCTAACCAGACCACCGTTCCGGTCCCAATACTCCGCTGAATACTTCACCGGTTCACACTGCATTCACACCAAGGAGCCACAAATGCAAAGGTCAAAGAAACAAGGAAGTTAGATGGAATGAAAGATAAAATGCGGAGAGACATTGGAATCTCTTCATTTATCCTTTTACTATGGATACACCAGTTCATTCTAGACTTCTTCCCTAGTTCTCAGCCAAGAACTCGAGTAGAATGCATCGCATCATGCCTATTTCCACAGGGAACAACACCTTCCTTCTTCTCCCTTCGCCTCCATTTCTTTTCATCACTTCGGATGAGTAACACGGCCACAGAAGCCGCATAGCTTCACGTATCGCGGGTGAAAAAGAAAGAGCATTGAGAAGATAATGGTACGTTGAGGGGTAGATCGGACATCGCCCCTGCACGCGCCTACTGCCCTCCAGATAAAAACCGAGAGAACGGGAGTTCCGTTGCAGTTTCCAATTACTTCAACGATTCGATCTTCTTATTCCCAGGAATCCTCTCTAAATAAATCCTTTCTCTTTGACCAAAAATAAAACAACCAAAATTTGTACATTTTTCCAAGCGATACTATCATTCGGGCGAGTTGTTCAAAATCAACAACCGGACTATGATTCTCATTATTCGAACTATTCAAGCATTTCATACAGCGAATAAAAGCTTCTCCCATAGCAAACTACAAATCAAAATTTGCGGAGCAGCAATCACAATGAGTGTAATATCAAAATAAAGCTCGACTTAAAAGAAAAAAAAACTAAAATTAGATTAGGAACATCGCTAAAGTTTTCTCTTCCCGTAGCCCTTTAAACACTCTAAATCAGGGGGTATTGCTGGATATATATTGTAACAGCTAGAAATTTTCGGGTAATTAAAACGCAATACACTCCATTACTTAATACTGTTCTATAATAGCAATTTAATGAAAACGGTTCGTCATTTCTGAATATTTTAGGCAATACAACAGAATTCTCCCTCGGTGACAAAGCAAGATTTGCGGATTCAAATCCTTCACGTCTTCCACCTAAAAGCTCAAGAATAATTTTACAAAAGATGCAACGGTGCTACTAACCAGTGACGAAACGGACCCGAGTTCCGCTTTCTTCGCGGCTATCTCAGCCCCAAAATTATTATCACCTCAAGCACATAGGAGTGAGTCATTTCTTCAAGGCTTCTAGGTCGTCTTTTCTTCACAGATCATTTCCTAACATATACACAAAGATTGCGGAACTTCTAACCATTATTTCGCCAGTCACAATCTGAAATTAATATTCTCTTACATTAAGTTACTATCAAATCTGTTAACTACGAAAACATTAAGCGTACAACTTTCAATATGAATGTAAGCTACGATTAATCTTTCTGAAAGGTATTAATTTGAATGAATATGTCTAAAAGGTTCATCCACGGTCCATCGGTTGAAAAACTACCTCTAGAGAAGTATTATTATCAGATTGACTCCACTGATAAAGGTTAAATAAAAATAAAACAACATTGTTCTAAGCTAAATTTATTCACAAGGTCAATTAAAAAGGACGTAACTGTAAATTTACGCAGTCGATTCCATGCAATATATAGGCATTGCAATCTTCGGAAACTTTTTTATTTTCTTGGCAAACTTCACAAGCAAGATTAGGCATAGAATAACGTACAGTATATCCAGAATAACCAACCTATTTTTTGATTAAAGTTGTTTGCGATGCCTAATGATACATTTGTTTTTGTACGGTTTTTAATTTGCAGGATCATTTAAAAATTTTAATAACTTTCTAAATGCACTTTCATACAAATTAAAACGTAGAATTTACATGTTCTTTTAATATTAACACGTTCACTGCGGATACCTCCATTCCCAATGCATTTATCACTCCAACGGTGGAGTGATAATGATACTCAAGAATGAAAAAGCACTTGATACACAAAGAACGTGTTAGTTTAAAATCTACGAATTTGAAAGACATATCTATAAATATGGAAAATGAATTATTTAAATTAGTTAATAAAATTAGGTTAATTATAGATTAAAATACTCGATACATTAATTAATTGAATCAACGATAAGAGAAATATACCAATTCTTTGACTGGACTTCACTACAGCCAGAATGAGGGATTCTAAAAGAGGTAAATACTTAAAAAGCATCACCCATCCAATTCATGAATTTCAGGGCACAATGCCATGCCAGGATAGCTTTCTATTAAGTCACGTCCTGCCATTAATCCTTCTTTAACAATGGATGTTCCACACAATCTTAGACATATGGATCGTTAAAGATTTCTTTTACACTAAAAAATTGTCTTACGTGATTACTGATTACCAACTGCATCTACTTAGAGCTTAATGGAAATTGGTCGTGCTTATAGTATTATGTGTAGAGGAATTATGAAGAAGATAATAGCGGTAATCGCTGCGGCTTCATAGAGGAACATAGCAAGGGAAAGCACACTGCGGAAACGCTGGAGAGGAAAGGCGTGTTTTTAGTTCGCTCGGTGGATGATTCATCATTCACATGGGTTAGCCGTAATTGTTCGCAAAGTGTAAGAGTAGTGAATGATGAATGCACACGTCACAATATCAAAATAATTGAAGATGATGGCGAGTCGCATTTCCTAAGTACTAATCCATCCCTCGAAATCGATACTATAACTTTCACTACGATAATAATTAACCTCTGAGAGATGCTGAAAAGCAACTGCAGAATATCTATTAATAATCTGCTATAGTATTACCCAGGCATTTCGTTTCATTGTCCAGAAAACAATAGGTATTGAAACATCTTAGAATTAATGTTTGTTAAACAATCATAATTCACAGTATAATAGTAATACATTTAATATTAGGAAGTCAAAGGAGTATCTACGACGTTATCTCTTAATATTTTATGTCACAGAGGTAATACGTATTGCATAGCGATGGTGTGGGAGTACCGTAATTTCTCTTCTGCTGCGGTTGATGCAGAGAAGCTCACCACCTTAACTACCATTCCCTTATGAAGAAGAGAAATCTACCCTACACCCCATTGCATCACGCGTTTCTTTCATCTCCATTCACAAGCAACATATTGTTCGACAACCTGACCCCAGACTCCCCGCATACCTTCCCATCTCCACACAATCGTCCCTTTACACCCTCTTCACTCCTGCGCAACTGAATATCTCGGCCGCAACCACGCCGCGTCACTCGGTGGCTTTTGTGTCGGCCACATTACCCTCACGACGGTGCCTTTAACGTCAGATAGGTCGACTGTAGGGGCGGGGGTCGGATGCGTTCCGTCCGCCGCACCGCTGGCCGCACTCTGCACGCAGGTTCACCCATCCGGCTAATCCTAAGTCCGCTCCCGAGTGCCTCCGTAACCTCCAGCATGGTAATTTGCCACTCTTTTCGCCCCGTGAATCCTTGTTCCGCGATTTCTTCATACGAATTAACGATCTGATAAGCTCCGTGACTTCCTAGGAGAATTACAAGACACGGGAGATAACCCCATCATGCGCATTCGGAAACAATGCGTGGGCATTCTCTCGGAAGTTATTCAGCTAGAGTTCTACGGAGCGCGCATATGGTGTAGTTAAGAGGAGTTTGAATGTTTTAAAACGTCTGTTGAAGGGCCAAGACGGAGGTTCGTGATGACGTCGCAGATCCAAATCTTGGTCGAGCGCTGATGCAAACGCTTGCAATCTTTTAGGCGCCGAGAGGAAACGCACACAAAAAATGTAATCCATACAGCGCTTCCGGAAACATTCCAAGCGGTGAGCAAGTACTTCAGAGGGAAAGTAGTCATTTTGGCCTGAAAGACCTCTTTCCTTTAGCGAAGGGTATAGTTATGAATCTAAATTGTTTATGGGTACCGTATTTCATTAATGAAAGACAAAAATGCTTACTTCTACTTCTCGCGAAAATAATAACAGGATAACGAGGTAGACAGAAAAAAAACATAAATTGATGTTACGTATGAGTAATCTGAAGAGCATAATGGAAGATCATATTGGATTTGAAAAGGATGCATAATCCCTCATCTTCATCTATATTCACAGGAAGTATACTTTCTAACGACTTCTCATAATTAACTTCGTAGAATCCAATTACTCTTCAATTATTATTTAAAGGACATCATGAAATCATCCGCTTTTGCTCATACTATCCTTGTGCCGTGGTTTGTCATGTTCATTACCGTAGTCTCTCATGTCGCCAGGTGTTGAGGAAACTGGCTCTCCATTACGAATCTTACCCGGTACCTCTGATAACGGAGAAATGCATAAATACGGAGTCCATGAAAATACACGTAAACTTTTTGTTGGGATTTATACTTTAGGCTTTGAGTTGGCTTTTAAGTGAGTTAAGATATTTTAATTTACAATGAGATAGGACTGTGATATAATGTTTTCAACAAAAAATCGTACAAGCAACTTACGCGAGAAAAATATCATAGCATACGAGAGATAGATAAATACTTAAGTAGAAAGAATTCACAAGGGCATCAGACGAATGCTACAGCAAATGGGCTTAGAAAAAGTAACGAGAAGACTAGATTAATAGCAGTCATCTAAGAGTGACTCATGAGCGAGGAGGCAAAATTCGCATAAGGATTGCGTAAGGCCCAAGGGTCACCCGAGGAAATAGCAAAAGCCGCGGGCCCAACATTCGGCTACGTCCGGAATCGTCATGAGGGAGTTATTTACGACCTTCGCGGAAGGGGGAGAGAGGAGATGACCGCCCAAAGGTACACCTCTCCCTCTACGAGTATAGAGACGGGGGCGTTCGCACCTCTCGCGAGTCGGCGGGGGCGGGAAGATCGTTCTCGAAGGGGGCAGCACCAGAGGCGTGGCGCGATGGACGTAGGTGGACGGGCACCCTCCGGAGCGCGACGAATCCATGCTAATCGTTCTGCCGTGTCTCAGGAGCGGCGTGATTAAGCGGTGGTCATCCATAAGAACGCCGAGAGGGACGTGGATGAGGGGCACGGTGAGTGAGAGGCGAGGGAGAAAATCTGGGAGCAGCGAAAGAGGCGGGAGATGGATTTGAAAGGGGTGCGGCGGAGGCTGGGGAAGTAATGGGGCGTCGTGGGGAGATCTCCAGCAACATTTGCATCCCTTTCCCACATCAGGAACACCGTTTCGGGGGTGAAAAAGATTAAGAGGGGAGGAAGCTGAACATAAAGCAAAGATATGGAGGACAGATTCTCGTGAGAGGTTCGGGACCTGCGTTAACATGTCAAACGGAACAGAACAGTGATCGAGAGGAAAAGAAATAGATGGAAGAAAGAAAGGAAGTAAAGACGAAAAGTATTGGAAGGAAAATAGCACTGGAGTGAGAAAACAGGACTACAAAGAAACGTAAATTACGGCAAGAATCAGCAGAGACAACAGACATTGATTAAAGATATTATAGAAAAATCAATTCCAGATCAATTATTATATAAAAAATGTATGAAATAATCCGAGAAGAAAAGCCTGAGAGTTAAGTTTGATGCGAACGGTACTAAAAGTAATAGAGACTATTAAGAGCTATTAAAATAATAAATGACTTAAGACGTAAACATTGTGGATAGATCAATAGTTATTTATGTTATTTACAACTATTTGGCACCAATTATGATCAAATTTATAGAAAACAGAATCAGGCAGTCAACACATAGAACTTAATTAAGTGATTCTTTCGGTAATATCCATAAATTAACGGAAGAGACGGACCACCAAGTACGCAATAAAACCAGAATCAGCAGTTTAAGGAATCAAAAGATGACTTTGGGCGATTACGTCACAGAGGAGTCCAATTTACATTTTTAACTGGTCAATTCGAAAGGTAATAATATTCTCTATGCATAATTGAGGTCCTGACAATTTAGTGTGCGGTGATTCCAGATCCTAATTATTTAGAAATCGCCTGATTACATTCCAAAAAGAGTATTTCCCTTTTACCCTGATTTAAAAGAAAAAAAATATAAGGGAATATTGAAAAGTTCATATGCCTTCAAATGATTACTATACTAAAGGTTACTACAGAGACATGTTGATTTGAAGACTTATTTGGAGTATTAAATAAGACTTTCTTAAAGACGAACATAACAGATTTAGCTGTTTAGAATGGTCCTTAACGAAATACAGAGAAATAAGATGCTTAATATACGCCAGAATGAAAACTTCAAAATAAAATCAAAACTACTCGCCCACACAGACCACATTGTCTCCAACGGCCAAAGTTTCAATCTTATCTTCTGAGATTCCGCATTTGATAGGCATTAAACACCCATTAATGAAGTTTGGAAATGGAATATCGAAAAGGATTGAATCTGGACAACCGGGAGGCGAAAGTATAGAAATGGTACAGGGGACAGAGAAAGAGCAGGAAAAGTAGGAAAAGCAAAGATTAGAGCGTAAAACGGGAGAAAGAGGGAGAGAGGAGGAAAGGAAAGAGGGGAAGGAAAGATAAGGGGAGGGTAGCGCTTCATCATGTTAATGCGCTCATCCCCTCCAGGCAGACACACATCATTCGCAGGCGTGGGCTTGATTCACGGCCTCCTTCTCTCAGGACCCGCCTCTCCCTCAGCCTCCGCCTCTATTCCACACACATATGTGAGGAGAGAATCTGGGAGGAGTGAGAAACGGTAGCCGGGCAACCGGAGAGGCGTCGAAGACGAGGGAATGAAAATTAGGCAGTAATCCCGAGGAGAGAGCAAAAGACAATGGCATAGAACTTTTTCGGAGAAGATGAGTAGAGGTCGCAAGGAGGTGTCAAGAGACTTCCCGATGGATGGGGGGCAACGCGATGAGAATGTGAGATAGAGGTGCGAGAGAGGTGTGGGAATAAACACCCGGATATGACCCTTGCAATTTCTCAGTGTGCGAGCGACTTCAGAGCAGGTACGGAACCAGAACACTCATGACTTCCGGTATTTTCTTTTCATAGGCTAAATATTGCTTGAGATGAACACATTTTGGAAAGTAGAGCAGATTTATTCATTAGATTTCCCAGTCTAAAAATCCTTGGCGCTCAAATTCGAAGATAAATTTAATTATCTTGAAATCTTCATTTTACAGGGACATAACTACAACAGCCGTTTCTTTGCAATAGATTTGAGATGACGATTTCGATAAGATATTGTGATGTCAAACGTACAGCAGTATTAACATTGTAAGGGTGCACACTATATGCATAAACATTCGTACAAAAAATATCAGCGAGACAGCGAGAAAACTATCTGTGTCGTATCAATGGCAGAAAGACAAAAGAAAGGTGCAAAACAAACTTGTCTGGGTAATTAGATATTTTGAGTCACTCTTTGACAAACAATTAACTGACTGAAACAAACAGAACAACACCTAATTCACTGCCAACTGTATTCCATAGTTCCTAACAGACGCGTCGTAAATTTTCTCCACTTTCGATCCACGTATTTACTAGCTAATTCTTTCCTCACCGAAACAATCTACACATGTTAATGACTGTTTTTCCGAAGGAGATACTATATACTTACACCAAAAAAGTTGGCTTGGGTTAAAAATACATCGCCGGTGCTTCAGAGGTGACGTACCTCTTACATAAGCGGTTGATAGGGCAACCATCGCCGGGAGACGGCGGTTGAAAGGTCGCTCGGTAATTTGCATACAATAGTCCTCATACAATCTTCGAAAAGAAAGGCGAGAAACATTCTTTTTAGGCGCCGGGGATCTTCCCTTACCCAGAGAAAGGGTCAATGAATTCAACCCAAAGCCAGAAGTATAGACGACAGGAAATTATAGTGATGACACTCTCCGGCAATACGTCGCGACCTCGTTTCTGCATTCAACCACCATCTCGACGCTTTTGATGCCTAAGGTATTTTCTTTCATTATCTCCTCGATACCTAATAGCTTGTTCCCAACCGAAATGCCTTTGCTAGCATCAGCATAACTCGAGACCTAGTAATGGTAGAACCCAGAACCACTAAATACTTGGCTATCAATTGAGTTCTTCCAGATCACGAAACATTTTGAAGTATCAACAATCTGAAACGGATTAACGTTTAGCAAACATTCATAGGGACCTCATATATTCTCCATGCGTACAAAAATTCACTATCGGGGAATTAATTCAAAGAATACTCGAAATACAAAGAAAACATGGGTGAAGGAAAATAGCATGTTTGCTCGCGTAGCCGCTTAGCTACCTTTATTGCTCCGATAAAACTGTGACAAATTTTACGTTATATTTGATAGATTCTTAATTTCAAAAAGCGAAAATTCAGAATCTTCCTCCAGAATAAGAAACGCCTGTCGGCTGGGGTAGGAAGGCCAAGAAAATACGGTCTAAATCAGAGGTGGCGAACTCTTTCCATCGGAATGCCGTATTTACTATTCGGTAGCATCCGAAAGGCCGCATGTAAAACCATGAGGTCGCTCTTGATTGGAGTGCTGTCTAATTCATACAGTTTTAAAATAGTACATGAGAAAATAAACCATTCTCCTAATGAACCAAAAGAGGAGATTTTTCACTTGGTGTCATTGGTAAGACTAACTAAGAAAAAAATATTTAAATGGGCGTCTGTTTCAGGAGGTGACTAAAAGACTTCAAGTCTGCTTCAAGATAGCCAAAAGGACAACTCGTACGTCTTCGGTTAAAGCGGTCCCAGGTTTGATTCCCGGCGAGAGCCAATACGAGAAAAATGACCTAACATGTCTACTACTGCCAAAAATACCGCATTTGGCTTGAAGGCTAAAGGTTCCAACCTCTGGTAAAATCAAAGAAATAACTTTTTTTGTGTTTTGAGTGTTTGGAAGGAAATTTCAGTTGAATTAAATATTGATCAATATACGAGTAAACTTTCATTATTAAAGCATTCAGTTAAAAACTAACGCAACTTTCAAACAATTTGGTTGCAAAGAACCTAACTTAACAAATAAGAGTGTCCGTGGTAAAATTTTCAAAATACGGTTAGCTTCAAAATAGCACAAATAGATTTAAATGTGCTTATAGTTTTTAAGGAAATGTTGATCAAATAAGGGGCAAAATTAGATAGTTCCTTCAAAAACAAAGAATACAATAAGATGTTTGTAAAATGCGATCCAAAACATCCTTGCCAAAAGCTAAAATGTGAAAAAAACTAAATATGTGGCAGACTAATTTTTTAATTGGTCAATCAGTAGGCTGCAATAATTTTACTAGAAATTGTTATTCCAAAAAATATATAGCGGTCGGAATAGGTTATTAGAATTGTTATTAAATATTTTTGCTTCAATTAAATAATAACAATTAAAATAAACAATGTGCACATTTGCTGAAGATACCGTAGAGCAGAAATTGAGAAAACTAATCAAAGTTCCCGTCCGTTAATGAACGGAATTACATTAAGGTAAGTTTATGCACACAAAAGCAATTTGATAAAGAACTCTCCTAATACGCTAAAAGTAATAATTAATCACTACCATGACCTTGCACCATATTATTCCTCTTTTATATCTATTGTTTTGTATAGGTATTTTTGTATTTGTATTTTGTATAGCTATATACTCGAACCTAAACATTAACTACATATACAGGCCAAAAATGGGACCCACGATTCTTGATAAGGAACTTAGAGGAAAATGTTTCCATTTTTTAATCACTTAGATCATGATTTACAGAATATAGCTAAAGTGACGGTACAAATAGAAATTTCTTAGGAACAAGGAGAAACAGAAAGATTTCCCAATGGGTGAAAATGATCTATTATCAATACAACAAGAGACTTCCAGTGTTTTCCTTCCATAGGTTTTCCTAGTTTTACGTAATGCCGAGTCAAGTAAGTAGAACGTCAGCACACATTAATGCACAGGTGGTATATAAATCAAAATTAAAGACAGCATAATGTGTTTGATACACGGCAAATCACCAAGTTAGGTGGCTGATAAAAGGGATGCGATATTGCTGTTCTTCCCTTTTCTGGAAGAATGGAGCAAGCCAAATTGACCTCTCTTGCGGCTTATAATCAAGCATCTCCCATTTCATCCTTTTTCAAAATTCCGAAGGGCAGACCGTACCGCAGGTTTCGAATAAAACGATCGTTTCGGACGTAAATGGCGGTGCACGACACAAAGCAATAAAAATTACGGCTTAATGAGGCGATGAAAGGGAGGACCTGGCAGAGGCAGGGTTTAGAAGGATACCCAAGGAGTCATAAAGGGCCATCGCAATGTCGGGGTGATTTGAAAGCGGATTCCAGGGGAGGGGGTTCTCGATTCTTTGGGAGCACCACTTGGGACAGGTCCAAATAACGAATGAAGCATCGGCGTGCATCTACAGATACCAAAAATTTGTGTTTCGAAATGAAAAAAGAGAAAGATATTTTTAAAGTAAATCAGACTTACAATATATAAGTCGTCCTTTAAAGTTCATTCCCGGTGGTAATTATTTTCTGTAATTTACATCAAATACAAGATAACGAAAGGAAGAACTTCACATACCTCGATGGCCAACCTATCTTACGATGACTTGCAGTTAATCTAAGGAAAATGGGATAGTAAACATAAAAGAAAAACTAAACCGCAAAGATCATTAAAAAAAGCTAATATTGCTTAAAACCAAAATCCTTAATAACATACATAAAGAATATGAGTGGTACTTAAGTCGTAAGGTAAGCCGAGAAATATTAATTATATTAACTATGAATTATATTTCATGCGCAAGTTCCTCATGAAGAAAATTTTCTGATAAATAGAGCAATCAACTAGAAAGGGACAGAAAAACAAAGAGGGAAACATCATAAACTCAGAATTCGGTAATAAATTTCGAATTTAGATATTGTGGAAATCCGCCAGCAGGTACTAAGGTTAAAACATGAATTTCTGATGTAATAATGAGAGTGTGGTATAAAAATTCCTGTCTTTTTAATCTAATTTCTATTCCAAAAATTTTGCTTCCCGAGGTGAACTCTACTTTTCATCCTCCGTACATCACAATCAAAACTCTATTTAACCCACTTGAAATGAGTCATTCATAACCAAATGTGCTTCCTTATTTAGGAATGGGATAAAACTTCGGATATTTTCCAAAACCTGACTGTTCCGTGAAACCGAGGATCGTTCCATTCAAAACTCAAAATTTAGGTTTTGAGACAAGATTGTATTTTTTATGAAGAGTTATTTCTATCTATCATGTCCACGTAAATTATACATGGGATTGATGGCGCAATATATAAAAAAAAACTTGGAAGACGGATGGAGAGAAAGAAAGCGGTCCCTCTATGTACAGAAGAGAAAGATAGACGCAAGAGATGAGAGAGCAAGGTGCTCCTTTCAAAGAAAACCGCTCAGCACGAGGAAAGGTTTAAACGCTGTGACTAAAGGCCCACAGCTCTCTCGTTTGGAAAGTAGCGGCTGAAGTTGCACCTGCCAAATTGGGCTACGAGCGTCGATAATCCATTGCTTTCACTCTGAATTCACATACGCACAAAAGAAGGTTCATGGGTTCATGAGTAGGAGAGTCCCGAATAGGATAAGGTTCTAATCGCATTTCGCATGACGAAGCATACTTAATAGTAATTTCATTGAGAGTCAGAGGGATGATAAGTGAAACCGAGAAGCAGAAATATATTCAGCAGTTTATATTATAAGTTAAAGTGGAATTAGGATATTAACTTCTTTGTATCAGAAATATATTCGGGTTTAATTATTCATGTCGCTAAGCCTTTTTTGAGGAAATAGATGTAATATAGGGCCTTTCAGGAATAAAGAGCAAGAGAGGTGCATTCATTCCAAAAATAAAAGCGGGTTCTTCCAATTTCCTTCCTTCGTTTCCTGTTTTGGTCTCAGAGGGTAAGGCACGAACCGCCGGCGAAACTGCTCTTGGAGTGTTTTAAACCTCTAACTCATTAAAATCCGTGCTCCAATTTTCTCCCCTTATCTCAGTGAGGTTATTTCCGAATATCTGTAGCAGGGAAGGTTTCAGATGGGCTGTATTCTTAAGCCTACTACGAGTATCTACTCCCACGAGTTGTATTCGACACATTTTTCATTTTTATTCCTGATATACTTCTTGCCTGGATTTTCATCTTTGTTTGCGAAAAATTAGTGAATATTTGCAATCATTATTTTATGCCAGATTTGGTCACTGCTTTTTACTACTGTCGGAGAATTTTGTGAAATTTATTCAAATGGAAAGAATGGTTTGAAATATAAATTTATACCTCGTAACCTGAATAATTCAAAAGAGGAAAAAAACTAAAGCATGTAATGTAAAAGTGATTCACCTAATAATTTTATTCATGAATATTTAACGAAATACCAGTAGATTCTATTATTGCATTTATTTTCTAGAAAACATTTCAAAAGGCTGTTTAATTGCTAAGCCTAGATGACTTTCCAGATGATCGCTTGCCTAGCTTATCGTCTGAATCTGTTACGGCTAATGCTTAAATAAATTAAATTTAATTAATTATACGATAAAAAACATTCCAATACCCGGATAACGAGATGAATCTCTCTAAATTCGCAATCAATTTCAGTTCTTATCTCTTGTCATTTCTTGTCCGTATCCGTAAATAAGATTCAAATGCCTAACAAGATATTCTTACTCTAGCATAGTATTTATGCATATTACGACAAATTTTAACACAAATACTGACGCAACTATGTGTAGACAATGAAAATCAACGAAAAAAATAGGTTTCACGAATATGAGCTATGTGTTGGAGGAGGCTTTATTCTCAATATTACCCAATTAAAGACGCCATCTTGAGTTAAATGTTATATTTATTTTTTAGATGAAAGTAAGAAGAATCCACCTCGCAATGGTTCATTCTGAATCGTATAGAAAGAAAATAAGATCGCCATGCTATGTGTTGTCTTTGTCGTGAAAGAAAATAAGAATTTTACAAATTCAATTAAACCCAAAGAAAAAATATGATAAATTAACAAGTTACCTTCCAAGAAGAACAAAGAAATCGATATTCATGGTGAAGAAAATTAACCTATTAAATTTTAATGCAAACGATCGATCAAAACTGAGAATTATTCCTTTAATAGTACTACGCTCTCTCATAAAAAGCCGCTACCTAAAACATCAAGTGAATGGTTCTGTAACCAATCACCAACGCCATCTAACGAACCAACCTCGAATTTAAGTGCACGCCGCTGCTCTACAAAGATTGCCTTAACGTACTTCGCGAGGAACATTTATCAGTCGACTAAGTTGGCCAGACGTCTTTCCAGCCCCACCACCAACTTCCCGAATAATCTTAAATATCACGATCCCCGGAAAACCACACCGATCGAGATGAAGATTTAGACGATAGAACCATACGATTAGCCGCTTCGTATCCTTTACCGCATGCGCTTATGAGCCGGCCCCTTGTTTAAAAAATACAAAAAATAGACGGCATTTCATTAAGAGGAGATAGAGTGGGGGGGGCGTTTGAAGAAAACAGAATCACGGGGATATAAGATGCGGGACTTAGGGGATAGGCATTAAAGGCTCGGAGACGGCAATCTACCGAAGTCGCTTCCAGTGTAAAGAGAGGAGAGAGAGAAAGAGGGAGAGGGACTTCTTTAATGAACGCCATTAGGGAAATGGGTGACATTAGCGAAGATCGAGACGAGTAGGTGGAGCTAGCTTGAGTGAGTGTGTTTGTGTGTGTGAAGGAAGAGCATTTGCTAAATCTACTGAGGAGGAGAAAGAGAAGAATCTGAAAGAACAGAAAGGAGGAGGAAGATGTAACGAAAAAGTTATACAGTGTCGAGGAGACGTTCGGAAATCCAGCTCGGTTTTGGCTACTTTGGCAAGATCCTAAATGAATTTTTCTTTTTACTGCACAGGATGGGCCAATCGTTATGATGATAGTTAGCTACTTATCAGGGAGGTAAGGACCTATTTCTACCTATTCTTGTATTTCCTTCTCATATTTACAGTAGATACTGAGAAAAGTGCAAATGGAAGAATAGTGCGTGGAAAAATGTATCGCAACTTAATGTCGAAAAAGAAAAAAATCTAACGTTACGGGAAGGAGAAGCAGAGAAGAGTATCAAAGTAACGGCGAAACGCAGTAACATAAAATAAAAACTCAACAAAAGTGAAAATACAAAGCAAAAAAGCTTGGAAGCAAAATATACAAAGAACACAAAACTATGAAAAAAGACAACGGCCACTAGCAATGGCATAAAGATGACAATGTTCATAACTTTATAATAAGTGTTATTGCAACATAATTATATATGTAACACATCCAACTTTAAAGGTTATGAAAAATAAAAACTTCGTAAACTTGTGGAAGTTTACGAAGTTTTTATTTTTCATAATCTTTAGAATGTCCTTCCACGAAGTACGGCCTTCCATGATAGAATACATCCAACTTTATTTACGTGAAGTATGATCACCATCGAAGACCGAAAAATGTTGCCCATTAAACCAAATTTTAGATGCGAAAACAGCGCAGAATATTTGGCGAAATTTACTACCCATTCGCAGCTTCGGAAGAGAATATCGACTAAAAAATACATTTCAACGGCGATAAATTATACACTCCAAGAAAAAAATCTCCCTGAGACACCGTACATGCATCTTCCGGAAGAATAGTGAAGTTCGAGAATTAGTTGGAAACTAAAATTAGTCATCTGTGCAGAAAGTTTCTGTAGACTACAAACGTCCATTCATTCGTAAGCTAAATTTTCGAAGAATATCTTTACGTTTAAGAACATCTTCAATTTTTATTTATAATTGACAAATTAATTTCTCTGATTCCTTATAACAATTTCTGGAAATCCAAATTTCACGAAATCTTCCAAGGTGCAAGTGAACAGGCAGATGACGATAAATCCGCTATAATGTAAAAATAATGTACGACAATATGTAAATCAATACGTGCTTTCCTACCTTAATGAATGGATAATCTCAGAAATACAGAATGTATTTTCAAATCTGTAAATAGAGGCGATGAATATCAAAAAGGAGATGTGAATAGTGCCTTGAGTTACTACGTCAGGAAACTGGTGAAGAGCCATTTTCATTCGACTGACCTTTCAAGCAGAATCATGAATCAAAGCTGCTGGTTCCTAGAGACTTCACGATAACAAAAGAGAAAATCAGAAAGGAGTACTTACTCGGCTCGATGGTGACGACTTGTAATTGCTCCTGGATGATAGTATGCTTCACCTCCTCCTCAGCTAGGGCTGAGGCGTCAGTCGGTGCGGGATCCACTGTAGTGACGACAACCGGATTCTCTTGTGATGAAGAAGTAACTTCGGCCATCATATCGTCGGGCCCTGCATCCTCAACGTTGTTTCCGGCATCTTTAGCAGCCTCCGAGGAAGATGGTGCTGTCTCCATTTCCATTGCTTCCTCTAAACAATCCGCCTCTTTATCCCGTGAGCTTTTAGTTGGTTCATTTTTCGCAACTATTTCAACGTCAGCTGCATAAAATTCTTTGAGCGATGCCCACTCGTGGTCCCAAATTAAAACAATTCTAAAGAAAAAGGGAATAATAATAATTATTTAACAGTTTTCAAAATGATCGAATTCATTTATAAACATCAACTTTAAAGTTTCATAATGTAACTGTCTCCAAAGACCCACTTTCATTAATAAACATGGAGGATTTCAAGAACAAAAGTAAACTTTAAGGAGAAATTTCTAGTTTCAAGTGTACTAATTGCTGCATTTTAACGCTCAACATCCTACGAATAAATATTAACAATTGTACTTATCTTTTGTACACATCATACCACAACACTTTTAAAACCAAGTGCTTCTGGATAAGGCTAAGAACAAGTATAACCTTCTTGGTCCATAAATATATTCTCTTAAAAAGTCAGTCAATATCTAACTTTTATCCTTGCCATACCTTCAAGGATGGATGTTATAAGGCGCACTAGGAGCCTGAGAGGGTCTCGTTCTAAGGGGCCTCGAAGAAGATAGTGTCAGGGCACTCTCAATAACATTTTTCTATTGTAAATTGACGATCAGGAGCAAGCACCGGTGTAAATAGTAATTCGACCGATGTCCGAACCGACCGAAATAAATATTTTACTTCTAATAAAGATTACTCTTATCCTTTTTTCTCAATCTTCTATGCCCAACTGCATTGCTCTCCGGTCTGTTTTTGGTTGCATGCTTTGGTTGAGTACGTACGTGCATGCTTCAAGCGAGAGCTTTTCTTTCTCTTTCATTTACTTATTACCGTCATAATCGATATATTTTAACGTATTATATTTTCTTTGACAAGGTGTAGCGATTTTATATTATGTGGAATTCATTTCTATGCATTTTGTAAAATAAAGGGAAGATCCGACACTTGAGTCACTACGATTATTTCATGAGCGAGGCCTCGATCTGATCTTCGCGCCATAGGCCCCCATAATGTTAAAATCGCCAATGCATGCAATTCGTAATTTAATGTTCCCTATAAAAAATCATACGTAAAGAGAACCTTAAAGGGAAAAGTAGAAAAAAGTTGAAGTGTACGAATAAGAAAATACAGTAGACAAAGGTTAAAATAATATTTGACTTCTTTCGCAGAAATCTAAAACGTATATTAAGTATCAAAGGAGTCAAAACAGATTGAAATGAAATTACAATAGCTGAGGAGGATATAGGAAACCGAAAAGAATCAAGAATAAAGTCATGATTTTTCAAGACTTCGAAGTAGAGGTAAATAAGACATGAGATATTGATAGAATAGAAAAAATAATTAAAAATATTGGAAGGAAAAGGGAAGTAACGAATACCATTTAATGCGGAATACAGATGGGCAAGTCGACGAAGATAAGAAAATGGATGGTTTTCAAAGGGAGGGATTGAACACGAATTAAGAAACGCATTAATATTTATTATTAAATATATTTATATCATGGGAAACACTGAACACTTAAACCGCGTGCAAGGAAACATATTACTTCAAGTATTCCATCTCTGAACTGATAAATTGACATTGAACTCTTAAATGCTACTGTAACATAATTGGGATGATACATTTGTTTTCGCAAAATCAGTGACACCGTAAGCTATACAACGATATAAAATGCTCATGAGGGATTATCACCCTGATGAAAGATATTACTATCTATAACTATCAGATCGCAAACAAATTATTTTATTCCGACAAAAATACCACTTACATTCTGACAAAACGCATGCCAACTAAAGGGTCATAAATATTCATTTCCTTCCATTAATACTGAATGAGTAGCATATATTAACTTTCGTTGTGGTTGTCACGATAAACTTCTTAACCCGGTAAAGAATTCGACTGCAAATTCAATCTCGATTCAGCTTGTAAACGACAACTGAGACCGATAAGCGATACAATCACAATATATGGTGACATAATGACAGCTGAACGGCATGAAGAAACAAAACCCAATTGAAAACAACCCGCCGCCAGGCACATGCACAATGGATAAATTCCTTCGACGTTAAGCTAAAGACGCTGAATTAATGCAAAGAAAATAAAAAGCCTACAAATATAAGCATGCCTCAAGTAATAAAAGTAGTTCATATACTATGGAAAAGGTTTAATTAACTTTAATTGAATCAGTTAGACAATTTTCTTTACCTTTAAAAATTCTGCCTTCAATAAATAGCCAAGGTAAGTGAAACTACGAGGGTCGTTCAATAAGTCCTTAGAAAATCCAGGAGATGGCGCTAGAGGTATCATAAATAGTTTGTTTTAGTAAGCATCGCCCTAACAAATGCTTATTTTGAGGACCTTCTGAAATCCTTTTTGGACGGCTTAAAGTGTTGGAGAAACGCTTGGAAATGTGTATAGAGTTAAAAGGAGATTATGTTGAAAAAAAAATTCTACACAAAATAATTTGTTTTTCTATATTTTTCCAAGGACTTATTGAACGACCCTCGTAACTTTAACTTCCTTAAAAAAACCATACAAGCACTCGGGTATAATATACCCGGGTACAAATAGCATACTGACTGAGAATTACAAATGACATTCCATTTATGACAAAGATACGAAATGGATACTTCATATGCGCTCAAGCGTTCATACAGACCTTCTGTAAATACTAATCACATATTTATCTTTAAGGTATGCTTTTTTGGGACTAACGTTATATATGCGTCGATAATTCATTTCTTAAACGAAAGACTTTGCTTTTACCAAAATATACGAAATTTCAAATTGAGCATAAAAAATTACGGAATAAAATTAAATGCAAATTCTTCTTTTTTCTCACACAGTTATTTTTTAAAAAATGCAAAAATTAATAGAGCGCAGACAAAGACTTTCGGTTAATTGTGAGAACCACAGTTTAAAAATTATAATTGTCTAACATCCTATCCCACGGTAATCTGATTTTGGTTGTGACTATGCACTCAGTTTTCTATGACTGTCTAATTAGGAGTTTGGCAGTTTCTCTACAAACTTTATTCTCACGAGCAATATATACAAATACATTCTCAGCTAAGTATATCCAAACCCCAACAACTTTTCTTGACACTATCATTGCTGTCGCCTATAGGGTCGGCCGATGATTATAGTGATAACAGTTATTGATGATTATTAATTAGGTTTTTTGGCTCTAACATACACGACCAGATACCATTTCTTCCCCAAATCGTAACGGGAAAATTGGTTTCACAGCAGAATCAAACAAAGGACCGCATCCATCAGAAGCTGACGCGGTAACAAGTAAGCGCAAGACCATCGCCGAACCACCGTTTTTTCAAATTTAGAAATATACATAAACACCTTCCTAGACACCATAAACTATGTGCAATTAACTGGCGATGTCTTACGCGTTTTACTTATCACGTATTTGAGAGCATGAATATATTACTAACTAAATTAACTAGCTTTATGTTATTAAACTAAATTATCTAGTCCTCCATCAATGTTACTTGTTCTTCTAAGCATCTAATATTGAAATCTAACAATCATAAAATAATATGATCCAGAAGTAAATAGCATATTCTTCAGAGTATGAATATAATAATAATAATAATAATAATAATGACGTCTTTATTTAGGCGAATTTTGGTTTATTGAGACCATTCTTACAATTAACCTAGACGAACACAAACAACCATGCCCTATACTAACACAGTATAAAGAATACGCTGAACCTACCAATTTGCGCCCCCTTTATGTATTTGTGTTCCGCAAGGAAATCGTGCCCCAATATTTGAAAGCCAAAGGCTCAAACGACGGGGTACAATTCGATAAAAAAATATTGATCTACAGGCCAAAAACTGATTCTATCGGAATACGTTCAAAATAAAATACAAAAAAAAATCCTAAGTAGTACAAGTGAAATTTTACTAATACGGTATTAACTTAAACCGCATCAATAATTACGAATCACGAATGAGTCTAGATTTCCATAGCACTCATAAAACTGGCATTAATGAGATCTATCAAAAGAGGCGATCGGCGGATAAAATGTTCCTGTCTTGTTTTCCAGGCTCATCCATTTCATCCATAATCCTTCGTAAATACCATCACTATTAGATACTGTGAATAAGTCACTCGATATGTGATACTCAACAAACGCACTTCAACTTCGTTCATACCAACTCTTTGCACATGAAAATGCATAAAGTCACGCTATCCATATGAACCGTCTGAATGGGGAGAGAACACCAAGTAATGGTGTGGACTGAGCGGTAACTCCCGCACCGAACCCTACACTTCGGCACGGCAGTTCCGCTGCAGTCGAAACCACCCGTTGCACCGATGGTGCGCGTTCGTTAGTTTTTTTAAGCGCCGAAAGGAGTATAGTAGTAAAAAACGGAACGCTAAGCGTATGGGCGTCACGTGTGATTCAGATGCAACCGGAATTTGTGGAAGGGATTGGTGCCGCAGGAATGATCGAAACGAAGGAACGATGAAAAAATGCAGCGATTCACCGGGAATAGCTAGTACATCTCATTGGCACTGCCTTTAACGGAAATCGAGACAACCGGGTGAGATTTAATTTAGGATTTTCATCGAAATGATTCGAAATCAGCACTTTTCCGTCACGCTGCATCTCATTTTCGTTACTCTGATCTCCAATTCGTTTTCAGAAGAGCTGGAGAGTCTCCAGGTCTTCTGAAAACGAATCGGAGATCCAGTGGAATCGAGTGGAACCAGATCAAATCTCCAATGGAGACACAAATCCTCAAAATAAAATTCTGAAAAGAATTTGAGCGCTTTAAAAATACGAAATAACAACCATTCTATAAATTCTATAAATCTCCCGATTGAAAATATCAATATCTCAAAGAAGATTGCATATTTGAATCGGAACGAAGAGGAGTAATTCCACTGTAAGATATAAGGTATTACAAGAAGAAAAAATGTGGTAATAAAGACGAGAAATTATACGGTAGATACCAGGGATTGCTACAGGATCCCGAGATTCATGATTCCGGGAAATTCCGTCTAATAAGGAAATCCCATAATTCCGGGGTTAAGTTGATACAAATCCCGGGATTTCGGGATTGATATTTTAGCCTTACGCTAACAGATGGTATTAATGATTAAGTTGTACTGCGGGTGAAAAAAAAATACCGAATCAGTCTGAAGTCATTGAGTAATACATTTTAATAACTCACCATAATGCAGTTTTGTTAAATAATTGATACCCATTTATAAATATATTTTAAAACACTTAAGGTTTGATAGTTTTTCGAACTATATGTCAGTGTAAAATCGCAGTCGTATAATTGTACGTGGTGTTTTTTGTCTGGTGAGCGATACCAGAATTTTGTGATAGTGAAATACGAAGTGACCATTTTTCTTGCAGCACTTGCTGAAAGACTCATAAAATACTTGGACTGAATATTTCTGAAGAAGTAGATACCTAAGACATAGATAAGAGCTGAAATTGCCGAGTTAACAAATAGTCAAGTATTTGAGATGCGTGAGAGCTCAAGAAAAAAATATGTTGAATGGTGTTAAATTTAACCATAGACTAACAAAAAAACATGTTAAGTATCTATCACATTACATAACTATAGACATGATCATCAGTAAAAACAACATACATATAATTTTTAATATCAATGAAAATATAATGCTTCAAGAGATGACACAAAAATTTTCATTTTTACTAAACAACACACCCATAGTAACGTTAGTGATGAGTTATTGATGGCAAAAGTTCACAAAGTAAGAATTATCAAATATTTTAATTCAATATTAATTTAACCGATGCAATCAAGCGAGTGGGATGATTTACACCGCGCCAATGAAAAATAATTACTGATTGAGTAAAATTCAGAATTTACCTGTTATCTATTGGGTAATTGTTTCAATGCTTATTTCACTAAATCGATAAAAACATAAGCCATCAGAAATACACTTTGCCACAAATGTTTAAGGAAGATATCAGGATGACGTTTACAAACTTTGGTCTTGGTTAGGATTTAAAAGCAACCTTGCAAGTTGTGCTTGATGCGATGGACTAAGACTTGCTTAATAGGCATAGGCAGCGAAGCTTGGGAATTTTGCACAATTGCGAAAGGAAGTGAAGAGAGTAAAGAGAAAGAAATGCGAGATGAGAGAAAGAGGGGAAGAAGAGCGAGGTGAAGTCTGCGTTCGGCTGAGACCAGTCGCCATTGCTGGAAAACAAGTTTTTGCGGCGGTTTCTCAGCGATGGGAAACATAGCACCCGCGCACCGCTGCTATCGTCATTCTTCCTCAGAATAGAGAGATAGGAGAGACGGAATAAGAAGAAGGCGGAGAGATAACAGATAGGGAGTACATAACAATCTTCACCATCGAGTTGAAACTGCTGAGGGAGTAGACGGGGTTGAGAAAAAGATAAATAGGGAAATGGGAAATCCTGACGGAGATTTATGAGCTAAAATTGGTGGCGGATGCTATAACACATTAGATTCTAAAAACATAAATTACGGAGCAATGCTTTCGGGATTTCAATCTTGAAGGAATAAATTACTCGAAGTACTAATATAGAAATTACTTTGTCAAGTAATGACTACGCACACGAGAAACAGCAATGAGATAGTATGTGAGCAACGTTAATACATGAATCTTCCTATAATGGCGAAAAAGTTAATTAAAATTAACCATCACTCTGTAAATAATGCAATAGTGTAATTAAAGCTGGAAGATTAGTTGTCAATTAAAGACTACGATCAATTCGGAGGAAAGGTATTTTTAAGGATCGGCAAGGGTTCAACGACAATTAAAGTAAAACATTCGATAGAAATATTCTCTTAAAATTTCAATTCCATTTTGATTAAATATGATAAATAAGGATGATATGGCCGAATAGGAAGATCGTAACATTTTTCTAGGGACATTTATAAATTACTCAATTATTCCATTTTGATTAAATATGATAAATAAGGATTATATGGCCGAATAGGAAGATCGTGACATTTTTCTAAGGACATTTATAAATTACTCAATTAATACATTCTAAGAACAACGATAAGTTTAATAACTGCCATGCTTCGTAGAATAGAGCTGGAGAAGTCAGAAAATATATACATTTCAATCAGAGGAATGAATATCTGGAAAATTCTAAGACAATATTGATTGAATCGCCGCGTAAAGTGAATGAGTAATTAGTTGGGCACCACTGAATATTGTTCTTTCGACGTAGCACAATGAAAATTACTGACACGAATACAAACATACCTAAAAATCATAATAATAATGTCAGTGAAATAGACGCAGTATGTCTGGATCATCATCCACTCCACCATTAGCAACAGAAAGCTTTGGAGAAGAGATGAAGCGACTACGCTAGATTGGAAGTTGGGTTAATTGTCCTTGCTTTCCTTACAGACACAAAGCAAGAATACTATAGGCGACAAATTCTAAGTAAATAGGGTGCAATGACCCTATGAATAACACTGTTCATAGGATTCGATACCGAGTGACCAAAGAAAACGTCATTACTCTGCTTCACTCGAACCTCAGTAGCTTTCACGAACAACACCGTGACCTTTGTAAATCAAAGGAATCTTTTTCTATATCCTGTACCCAAAGACATGGAAAATAGACATTCATCAAGATAAGTAGGCAAGAACATCCCTTCCTGATCAAATTATACTTTTTCTATTTAGCCGCCAGATGAGCTATTAACTGCATACTCTTCCACAATTAGGCATTCATTTTACGAAGCTGAAGTTTCTTATACATTAAGAAAGCTACCACAAGTAATAGAATTGTAAGCTTTAAATGGTATACATTATTTATTAAAAATGCAATAAATCATAGTATTTTTAAAATAAAGAATTCGCTGATAGTGTAACGGAAAGGTGATTAGTTCAAAAAATATTGGAATGAGATTAAAGCAATGATTAGAGTTTCATTAGTTACCTGCGGGACGCATAATCAGGAAATTATTAAGCATAACAAAATGTTCTAATCAATCCACTGCGCCAATAATCCAATATGAAGATAAAGTTAGAGGATGGATCGCATTACATATAAATATTAATTACTATTCCTCCCTAGCGTTGTAACCTATATGAAATTATATAATAGTGCTAATTAATCTCCGGAAATCAGACCAGTGTGCCACATGGCACTGCACACACACTAATATACTTGGCCTAAATAAAATCTTAAATAATCCTTTTTTTTTTAAATAAAACATAAGAAAGGAATGGCTACCGAGAGCTTAAAAATGTTTTTTTATGAAGAATTAGGGTATAAATTATTCATTTTTATTTCGGAACCGCAATAACATTCGCCATTAATTTGATAACAGCTCTCTGACTCAAAAATAATTCATTTTTAAGTGCACAAAAATGACAGAAAATTTCCGGCAGTCGGAACCACAAGGCAATAAAGCGAACGCAATTTACTTTCGCTAAAATTAATAGTATTTCCGCAATAAAGGAGATTTTTTCATCCCAAAAACCCACGCAATTTTACGATCCCGACTGCAAGCGAGAAGGTACGCAGGGACGCAATTAAGAAGCCCTTCGAAAACCAAAAGGCGTAACAGATTCCACGAATCCGCAAACGCGACCTCGATTTTTTTTCGTCAATAATCCATATCTGGATCTCACTGTAAAATCGAAGCGATTATTTCACTCTGCGGCCATCTTTCCCAGAAATCGCTCGCGTATACGTCAGCAAAAACGACAAAAGTTGCACGAAGCGAATGTACTTCCTTATAAGGAAACTAGCGTACGAAAAAAAATGAAAAGAAACAACGACCAACTCATAAAAGGATCACATTGACAAATTGATGAAGAGGAAAGTGAGAGACAGTTTGAGAAATGTTAAGTAATGAGAAACTGAGGAAATTAGAGGAAATAAAAAGTGGGAAACAGAACAGTAAACACTGTTCACGATCGACAAAATTATATAAAGCAATAGTAAAGATCTGGGCAGGCGCAGATAAGTAGCCTTCAACTACCGTAAAAGTGACAGTAATTATGCAATCATATTCGTTTATATTAACAATAAAAATCAAACTAACAACGCACTGCATTGATAACAAAACGCTACGACGATATGACGTTATTAAGTGCGGGAATTGATTAAATACATTCACAGTAAGTAAAAAAAGTCCTTTGCTTTCGAAAAGCAAACATATAGAGATACAAATGTAATTAAATAATCACACACGTAATTCCATACGGTGCATTTGAAACTAAAATTAATGATAGAACTTTATTTATGATAAATTAACTTAAACGAATTCACGTCATAATTTAAAAGACCTCCATAATGACAATTGCTTTCACCAAGCAATTTTGTGCACTTAGAAGAACTAAGCCAAATATAATATTTGGGGCTCGAGTGACGAGTCGAAATGATGAATATCAAACCTATGAGAATATATAACGATATTGACTGATCTCCAACAACATGAGTAAAATAAATACCTTCAACCAAACGAATAACGATACATAATACGTTCGTAAACTTTGTTCGTTAGGTATATCTAAAATAAAGGGTCCCTAAGACAAGGATTCAGAGATAAGAAAAATAAATAAGACATAAGGGAAACGAAACAAAAATAAACTAAAAAGGTTTGTGTAGCAAAATCAGAAAAAAGAATCAAAAAGCCATTCACTGAATATGCACGAGAGGAAGGAACTCAAATAAACAAAAATGGAAAAACTGAGAAAAATGAGAGTAGGAATGCAATTTAAGAAAGTATTTCCGGATAAGACGAATAAAATAGGGAGTAAACAAAGCAGAAAGCCAATAAATTTGGGACGCCGCGGTGTCGTGGAACCGCTCCAGCACAGGTGACGTCGTCCGCGGTGGGCGTGGCGTTTGCCTCGAAACGAATAACGTGCAGAGGTGAGCGGATGGAGAGGGGAGGCGAGGGTGGACGTCCGCCCTCCGTGGAGGGGGGCACACAGAAATGGGAAGAGACCCCTCTCTTTCGAGATAGGCAACTCACGATGCGTGCTGATATAGGCTAGGGGAGGTATCGAGGCTGCGACCGGAACAAGAAATTCGCACGTGCTCTGAATCCAGGGCTGCATGCGGTCGAGAGGACAAACAAGGCTAGGGATACGCGTGAACGGTGGGGAGGCGATACCGGCGGAAGACCCTAGCGGGTATGGACCACGCTACAGCGAAAAAGTTACGATCGTGAGTAGACTGAGGGCGTGACAAAAAGGGTGAGGAAGGTCCCGCGCACGCCTTTCAAAAGTCCGTTAAGCAATTACCCGCGATTGGCTGCACTGGACGAGCTTTCGGATGAGGGGAAGGAACAAAAACTTGGGTGAGGAATTGAAATTGGGTCCGCCGAATGGTATTGTATCGGAATCGTGGCCGAATGCTCCGCGAGCTTTCCAAACTTTGAAATTAATTAACGGAGAAAATGTTGAAATCGCAGGAAATGGAAGTATTGGCGCAGTAATACACCAAGTCACTATTAAACTATCCCATATTGCTGAGGAAGATGGTTACTTTCTTACTGCCATTGACCTTTGGAAGAAGAAAAGGAAAACGATTCTTTCAAAATTTTACTCCCTTCTTAATTTTCATTAAATCAAGGTGGTTTCAGCATTCGTTCCAAAGGTCCCTCAGTTAAAAAATTAGTAAATCTCTATCCAAGGACTCTCGCCTAAAACCAGCCAGTTCCAACTTGAATGATATTGGGAAATTTCTTTTAAATTGTTAAGGTAAAAATACTCAGGTATATAATCTAGTGTGGAAAGATTGTGATAATATTTGTATAGGACATACTGATACGAATGCTTTGATTGGGACCAAGGAATATGCATCCGCCTACCGTTTAATAAACAATATTTCCCATTTAGCAAAACATCTGAAAATAATAATTCCTCAGATTTTAAACCATTCTCTCTGCATATCAATGTTGAAGGACGTGAAATAGAAACTTTGGAAACCTTAAAAATCAACACCCAAACTTACGTTGTGGTTACAACTTAGCGAGCAATCTCTCATTCCCAATTTATTCGCAATTATTTCTTTAGTTTAACTTCTATTAGCGCTTCTCAAGAAGTATGGAACGGTGTATGCTTGGAGTCACAAGAAGAGACAGGAAACGCAACATCTGGGTTAGGAAAATGACAGGAATGACAGACATCATAAATAAGGTAAGCACTGAATGGGATGTGGACTGACTGGCCATGTTTCAAGGAGAAACGACAACCGATGGACATCTAGATTTCCGAGAGTCATATTCTATCAATAAGGAGCACAAAAAGTTTGGAAAATACTCAGAGCGCATGACTGTTATTTACTAATAAGTTTGTGAAGAGACTTAAGGAAATCTACCAAAACACTTAAGTAATACTCTGCAAAAGAAATAAAGTGATAATTTCTTTTACATCTTGTAAAAATGGGCAAGTGGGCAAGGCGTTCGACTTCGGCGAAAGCGGTCTCGGGTTCGATTCCCGGTGGGGGCTCACGTGCGAAATGACCTCAGCTGTCGAAGCACTTTTAACAATACTACTACTTACGTCGGTTGTTGTCTGATGACGACGTGGCAGAGAACCCGGAAGTCCTGCTGAAATCTACAGAACGCCACGAAAATCTACGTATTTACATCTTAAATGTTGTCAATGTACTTAAATAATAAAATGAATCTGAAAGATGGACGCACTCAAACGAAAGTAACATATTTCTAAAGTAATCCTTTATAATTTCACAGGCATCATATTAAGATTATAGTGAGATTATCTGCTAGACGTTTAATAATCGAACGAAATACAAATTTGAAGAAACTGAAAAAGAATTTATAAGTGTCGCAATGCTAAAAAATGAAGCAAGAAGCGGATCATAGTCCTCTCAGCTGCTTCACTAAAACGATTCACTTCGTGCACAGCTGGTATAAGACGACAATAATTTACGGTCCGAAAACTGATTGATACGTCAGTCTTATAGTTCACGTCCCGCAAAGAATCACAACTCCAGCAAGCTGCATAAGACAGAGTGTTTTTAAGGGGAAGCTTTCGGGAGAACATCTCTCGAAGATGGGAGAGAGCCCATTCTCTGAGGTTTAAGGGTCATTTGTCGACACATATCTTTTGCCGGACGCGTTGTCCAGTTGGCGATAGATGGACGATTGGGGAGGAGAAACCAGAGGATGGGTAGAGGACGTGAGATTAGGTTGAAATTGGAATGGGAGGCTGCGCTGGTGATGTCATGGACCAAAACACTCCGCCTTGGGCCGGGATGAAGCAGAGTAGCCTTCGTCGCCAGGAGACGGCAGACGAATCGATTCCAATTAATCGAACGTCAACACTGTGAAGGAAGAACACTGTCTTGGCTTTGGCCCCAAAAAGATACAGAAGAAGACGAGCGACCACGGGTTGTGAGGCCATTGTTGAGGTATCCGCCCACCGGCTCTGGGCCAGGCAGGAAATGAAGAATCACATACTTTCGTGAAGCAGAGAAAAATTAGAGATTCGTTCATTTCGTGAAACAAAGAGCGCTTCGCTAAATAAAAATTGGAAAATTTCCGAAGATAAAGCTCTGAAAGACGACAGACATGATATATTAAAATAATGAGACTCGGGAATCAATAAGAACTACGATTGTAGCCAAAACGTGCTAGCAGAAATAAGCTAGCATTGTACAAGATATAAATATAAAAGTCTTTTACAACAGAACGGAAAAATTACTAAATTGCAACACAAAAATCATAGGTCCGGTACATATGCGGTACATACAATTATACGCGATAGAGTCAAAACAGTATGAAAACATAGCTACCAGCCAATTTCCATCATATCTCACCACGTTAACAAAACAGGAGGAAATACCAAATGCTCATCATAAATGGAAAAGGGAAAACGGAAAAGAAATAAATAATACCGTCCTCTAAAAAATCATAGACGGGAGATATAAGGTGCCAAAAACTCATTTCTCAATTAACTAACATCTACATCTATATCCACATAAGTACCCTGCAAGCCGCCTTCCGGCGTGTGGCAGGGGGTGTAAACACCAAGAGTAGAATTACTTTTTTAATTTATTATTATCGCGTATCGTTCGCGGAAAAAAAGAGTCTCTAAAACGACTTGTCCTCGCGTCTATTTCTCTTATTTTACGCTCACTGTCGGATCGGGCAAAGTAGCAGGGGGGTCGCATAATATCAATTACGTCATCCGAAAATGTATTTCCTCTGAATTTATCTAACAATCGCAGCCTAGCTTCTAATCTCCTTTCTTTCAAGGATTCCCAACCTGCGTCTGTGAGCATTTGCGTTACACTTGCTTCTCTATCGTAGCACTTTTTAACAAAACGTATCGCCTTACGCTGCACTTTCTCGAGTTCGCGAGAGTTCGTTTCATCCGCTGGGTCCCATATACTCGCCGCATATTCCAGATGGGGCCTAACTAACGTAAAATAGCATCGCTCTCTAACCTTTTCATCGCATCTACCTACAATACGCTTTATAAAACCGAGCTTTTTAGTTGCTTTACCGCATATTTTTCGAATGTGTGTGCTCCAGTTTAAGTTATTGGTTAGGGTGATTCCAAGATATTCTACGGAGTCGACTACATTTAAATTCGTTCCACTAATTTTGTACTAACTCTCTAACTAACCTCTCGCTCAAAGAAACTCAGCATGGTGGAATGGAATAACTGCTGTTTTTAATATCTAAATTTCACCCTCGTTATGAAGATATTTGTAAAAAGAAGCAATTACTCTAAAATACGTAAACTAAATATTTATCAGCCAGTTATTGTTTTGCCATTAAAATTCTACCACTAAAATAGTCAATCGTAGAACTTGGCTGATTCGGCAGCTTTCGACGTAACTTTAAAAGACAGAAAGTAATTCGATTTTACAATATGAAACAATTAACCCATAAACCAATGATCACCGTAGATTCGCGATGAAAGAACTTTGGAATCCACCTGTTTAAATATATATACGTAGTAAACAAAATAAAATTCTCCAAATTGCCCTCATTAGTTTTCAAACGATTTCAATTGAATGCTTATAAAAAGGGAAATGTATTTCTTATCAAAATATAAACGCCAATGAAAATATTAATAGAATCGATCCGAGAACTCCATCGACTAACTTTTTTAAGAAATCTTTATAGAGAAATACAAGTGAAATGGAAAGCCGGAATGGTGGGAAACCGAAGGGAAAAGAGAAGAGGGAGTATCTTCGTCGGGAATGACGGGGGAAATGTTACGGGGCAAGAGACAGCCCAAGTGGGGAATGGAAAGGAAAGTGATGGATTGTTTGATTGTCAAACTTCCGCGTCTCGTTTCTACGACTTACGGAAAACAAATGGGTTGCAAGTGCATGGACAACTGCTAGTGAAATTCGCTAGAACGCGATCGCTATATGGAGATCTCTTTCCTTCGAAACAAAACTTACTAAATAATAAATTAATAACCTTCAATTAAAGTCAACGGACACCCGTGCCAAAAACGAAATATGGATGCTGCCATGACAAAAAGCCAACTAAAATACTAACCTATTGAACCATTGAACGCAAAAAGTAAAGTTGTCTTAATTACAACTGGAATGTACAACAAATTTTACAAGATCGCTTTTGTGTTTCAAAACGCTGAAGAAAGTTTAGTTTTCGATAGCATTAAAAAGTACTCCGAGATGCAATCAAATTAATATGTTACTGCCTCCATGTGATAACTCCAAATAACTTGTCATTTGGTAGTTTTCATCACGATTTCGTATCTATTTCTAATGCATGCTTTAAGTTCACTTATGGAGGAAGTTGATTAAGTAAACTGTGTCACAGATAATTTGCATACTTTATGTAAACCGTGAACTGTAATGAAAGAAAATCTTTGTTATAAATGCTACCGAAGTGTACGTTGTTTGAGAAATTATGACGTAAACCCTGAACGGTTTTCTCCTCTACATAATCTAACTACCGTCATACTAGACTTCGGGAGATTTTCAGTTAAAATGTTGTGTGCATAGGAAAGATATCGAATAGTGTTCGATAAAATCTAATAAATTGTTAGTGATGAAGTTAGTGCTTCCGCCTACACATCTAGCTTTAAATTTCATTATGATTGATATCCTCAAAAACTTATAGAATGAATATCTTATGGATTATATCATTATAGACTTATATCCAATTTAACATAAAGTCCGCCATGACGGGAGAAATTCACCAAAAGCGATGCTGATGCTCATGTTAATCTTATCATCCAATTAGTATACGCGGAGAATTTCTGCCCAAATAGAATTAAAGGTGAAAAGATGATAGTCTTCTAATTCTATTAATATAATTGCTTAAATTCGAAAGTCATAAATATTTTTGAATGTCAATATCAGAAATACTAATAGCAACAAATCGCTTCGTATATACGATAGAGTGCATCACCAATTTTACTGGAAATACTACCAGGACACACAAATCCTCTGGTGAATAACGTCCTAGTAATATTATAACTAAGTAATACGTTAAATGTTTATAAACCTACAATTCAACCATTCTGGCTTAGAGGGATCAGATGTATACTTATATATACATGAAAACATGTTGAATTAAATTGAGACATTAATTCTTATTTCGACATTTATGTGGAAACTATATTTATACCGTTTATGAAGATTTATTAGTCTCCGTCTAATAAAGATCTTGTCATTTGCTTGCAAGTATTGACTAAATAAATAAAAAAAGTCTCCGTCTAATAAAGATCTTGTCATTTGCTTGCAAGTATTGACTAAATAAATAAAAAAAGTCTCCGTCTAATAAAGATCTTGTCATTTGCTTGCAAGTATTGACTAAATAAATAATAAAAATTAAAACTTGATAATGTCCATAAAGCTACATTTGAAGCTTTCTTATTGCAACATGAGAACTGTTATTCTGTTGGCAAAAATTAACGAAGAAAGACTTATCGCTAATTATTAATGATTATTCACAAGCATTTAATTATATAATTATGGTCACCCCTTATCCTGAATATAGTCACACGATTCTTGCGCAAATGCATTTAACAGTTAACTTCAAATATTAAAACCATACTCATGCAACATGGTTAGCTTTTCGAAACGAAGCACGAGATGAAACTATATGTAACTGCTTGTTTTGCTTTCTTGCAGTTCTATCGTTTGAAATGTATACGACTGAAGGTACTGATTAACGATACAATTTAAGACAAGAGAACGATTTGTAACAACTCTAAACCCTCCACTTTCAAACCGAAAATTCATCTAACGCTTCACTCATTCCCGATCAATAGAGTGAAATCACACTCACTCTGCCTGTCCAATAAAATCACACTAAGCGATAAAAGGTTCGGAAAATAGGTTATCAACTAATGAGATACCCCATCCCCTACGATTCATTCCCACCCAGACAACCGATGACTTGAACGACCGTAGCCCACAAAAATTCCGAAAAACAAACGACGCCCGACTCCGCTACCACAACTAATTAGCGAGGGAAAATAATTAAATTACGCCGCCCCCAAAAAAATGAAGAAGAATACAATGGAGCTTCTTGATGAGGAGGGGCACGAATCTTAATAGATTGTGGAATGGAAGGAAAGAAAAAAAGACAGATTCCTAAGAGTACACTCACCTAGAGTCAGCCTCGACGTCGATGGTGGGCGTTCCTAACGCGTTGGCCTCCTCATTCGACGACTCCCTGGCGTCATCATCCGGCCCTTGAGGGCACGGGTCGTACAAGAAGCCTCCGTGGCGGCATATTAGCTTTCGGTTGCAAAGGGATACTGGAGGCGGCCTCTTGTTGGGCTCCCTTCGAAGGAAAAGGAGGGAAAAATGTTAATCAAGGTATGAGAGACAGGATTGATGAACGCGGCACAAAGTACCTGGCTCATTCTCAGCCGACATATTATACGATTCCAGATAGGTATCTCGATTAAGGGAGCCTTCATAACTGCTCGCCACGAGAAAACTATTGATTATAATGCTGATATGAAGTATATCACAACCCCTCTGTAAATTAAAATAAATTTTTAGCACCTCCGTATTAATTGTAAATATATTTCGAATAGAAAATGTACGGATTCCATAAAAATGGAATGAGTTTGATGAAACCTTTCCCCCATTAAAGTCGCATTAACGAAGCAATTTCAACGGTTTGCCCAAGAAACGTGACCAGCTAAGGTCATAATACCAGAACGCAAAGTAGATAATCTTTCTTCCATTAGTTAAACAGAGCAAAGCCTCAAATATCTGAAGTAGTTTATACTGAGGGAGATTAACCTTTCCTACTTAAAACAATTTCTTATAAAATCTTGAAGGGTATAATTACACATTTTGCTCCTGACTTCTACAACAGTGATCCGTTTCTATGAGCATCCGTAACTCGGAGGGTTCTCCGTGGCCACGGTTTGCAAGTTATCGGAATTTTATAACGATTGGTTCAATTGAAAATTACGGATTTTTGTAGCTTTTATTAAAACATTAATGCAATCTTATATAGAAATAAATAATTACAGGAAAATGAGTAGAGTAGGTACTTTTATCCAACATTCTAAAAATTATAGTAAAGCTTAAGGGACTTTTATGATAATCTACTTACAATGAAAGAGAGGTGCTTTTTTGAATCCTTTTTGTGTGATTGCTGTCTTTCTCCCCCACTGACAGATTTGAAAAATAGGGTTTTGTTGAGATTGAGATTCTTCCAAGTTATAGAAACAGATTAAATCTTACACAAAGTCTGCAATTTTAACTTAAAGAAAGTTTATTCCAAACAACAGGTATTGATAATATTTACAAACAAATATTATCAATACCTGTCACCATCTATTGTGCAAAGATTGGAAGCATATACCTTTTTTCAATAAGAATATAAATTATTATTATTATCATGCAGTAGTAGTATTGCTAAAAAAGCTTCGGCAACTGAGGTCATTGCGCTTACATGGGCTCTCACCGAGAATCGAACCTGGGACCGATTTCATCAAAGTCGAACGCGTTGTCCACTTGGCTACTCGGGAGCCCCATTTTTTATTATGTTGCGAACTCATACATACATGCATATCCACCGAAATATTAGTTCTCATAGTACAAAAAATAAAATATCCTTTGGCCAAAAAATCGTAGCAAGGTTACTCATTAGCCGTGTAGTCACTATTATATTTGATTGTATATATAACAAGCAACAGAACTTCTCGCTGGAGGTGATAATCCAAGAAGTAGCTCGCTGTAATATAATAGCATTACATATTTCTGTTTATTATTATGGAATATATAGAGAGATAGAGAGGCGACGGTATTTTTTATCTACATTCATTGGTGGTTAAATATGAATAAAGCTCAAAATTTTTGTCTCTCCCAAAGAGACGCTCATTTCCCATCCTTTCGGGAAGTGAACTTCTTGGAGAAAACCTTTAGGGCTGTCAGTGTGTGTTCGCGCCGTTAGCGAAGGAGTCATCACTTCCGGAGAAATGCCTCCTCAGAAAAGGAAGAATGGCAAATGAAAAGAGCGCGCAGATAGGGGAAGAGGACGCAAAGGGAGGTGACAGGACCAGGACGGAAGGGGATGAATGAGAGATGAAGGAAGATAAATTGTTAATTTGACTTCCTTTCGAAGTGAGTTAAATCCAATTCCTCCGACGGTATGAAAACATCTCGCAATGAGTTCATAAAATGTAATTCGCAACCGCAAGAGACATTCAAATGCTAGAGGTGGTAGCACTTTTAAAGCGAATTTAAATCTTGCCTTTTCTTTTCCACAAATAAATAATCTTTACAAAAAATACTGCGTTAGTGACATGACGGGAGGAAGAGGTATATTTCTTGAATACTGAATAAACATTATATACTGATAATGCTAATGCTCTTAACTTCTTTCATCATCAGCAAACAACCTCAGAGTAAATTTATATTAAAATTGAAATTATTAACAATGCAAAGAATCGTTTTCTTTTCGCCATGCCTCAATCGTCGTCTAACGTGCTCATTAAACCTTCTACACCGCAAATTTCCGTTTGGAAAGGATAAAAGCTTGGGCCTCCCCAGATCAATTTAGGTGAGATTCGAATCAGTTCCACTACTAAGAACACTTTTCTGTAAAAAATGGCATCTGATCCAGCCACAGGACACAATTCTTATTTTATGATTGAATAAAATGGCACGAAAGACATACCGAAGTTATTACAGATCGCGAAAAGGGGAATTGCTTTCTAGGTTTTCTCGAAATTTATTTCGGCTGCAGTAAAGACTGTAGTGTGAATTGATTATCTACCTCAATTCCAAATTCTTCATTTGCAATATTAAAGGAGCATTTCCGTTTTAAAATAAATCCTTCTCATCAAAACTCTCTTCCTTTCCAAGAGTTAAGCTCCTGCTCTAGCATAATATTCAATACAGGCATTAGATTAATCTCCAAACTATAACTTGAAAGAAAATATAACCGAAGAGCAGTACGAAAATCACAGGTTGGTAATATTTGAAATTATATCAAAATAATAATAATCAAAACTATGTGAAAACATAACTGCCGCCAAATTTTCTAAAAGTCTCATCTCGCTGGCCCAAAATGGGTAATAAATGCTATACTTTACTGTGAATGGAAAGAGTTTTCACTGCCTTGAAAAAACGCCATCCAGGAGAAATAATCTCGCATGCATTACATCTAAAGCCTCCACTAATCCATTTCAAAGAAGGAAAGAGATTAAGGAAAGGAGTGAGAATGAGGTGTCGGAAGGGATTCCATGGACGTAAAGAAGAATGAAGATAAGCAAAACGGGGAATTGGAGTAGGAGAAGAAGATAGAATGAAAGATGAAGAGAGGAGGAGGGCGATCAGCGGAAGGTTTGAGCGTGAGAAGATTGATGGGAAGATGCGGGGGAGTAGTGGTAGTTACTAGGAGCGATGGGCACAAGTGGGAGTGAGAAGAACGGGGATGGATAGAGTGACACAGGGACTTCATTCCGCGGAAGGGGACACCGAGACGGGCAAGAGTGAAACCGCCAAAGCTGAAAAGCGAGGGAAGAAATTATCAACAACATGCAGAAGATGATGGGAGGATACAACATTGCTTGAGCCTTGAGGAAACGCTGAAAGTAATGTGACTATTTTAGCAAAATTTTCGATTGTCTTGTAAAGCAGCAAGAAGAAAATCTAACATGATCCAAATTTCCTAAATGGATATACCTTCAACAAAAGAAACTCGGTGATCAAAAATAAACACCTGAATGCAAAGCACAGAATACGCATGCATTCAAAAAACGGAAGCAACCAAAAATATCAGGCTACCTTAATGGAGTAAGACATGTTTAAAATCGTATGTATGTATGTAAACGAAAATTAAGCTGTTTTATGTCTATAAAAGACATTAATGACTGAAATAATTCTATACGAAGAATAAGAATGTTTTTTTGAGAACAGAAACAACCTCGAACTCAACTGTTTTTAGAAATATCCAGAAAATTCAAGGTAAGTAGGAATTCTATGCAAGGGTATGAGAAGGAAAGAGGTTGCTTGAAATTGTTAATTATTAACTTTAAAATCCAAGATTGTGAGCTGGTGATCATTAACTCTAATAACTAGCAACCAGAAAGATCAACAATTTGCTTGAATCCATTTAAATGCTGAATAAATTACGTGACTTGAAAATTAGCACTTTCTTAATAATATTTCATATAAGATGATCTTAAATAGTATTTAACGACCATCTGAAAAGAGATTCATCTAGCAGGGATTTTCTAACACAAAACCTCTCTGAGAATATGAGCAATGAGAGAGCGTTCATAAGCGTAGCCTAATAATGAGAAAATTCATTAAATCTTTATTGATAAAAGGTGCCTGAAACTTAAAACGCGAGAGAGCAGAATAATGAGAAAATACTGAAAGAGAAGAAAACAAAGAGCAAAAGAAAGAATGAGAAACGGCATTCAGAAAGGAACAAGAGGATGAAGAGAAAGAGAAGAGTAGGTTAATGGGAATTGGAGAGGGAGAGATTAAGCGGTTGGAGGAGGGATCACTTATTCCTTCCCGAGTAACGTGACCATGCACTAATTTCCGGAGTGATTGAGACGAGTAGGAGAGCCCTAAGGGTCCCGGTTGGTCATTTGCAGAGTTCCTGGGGAGAGCTGGGTAAAGGAGGTGTAAGGGAAGGCACCTGAAGAAGGACAGGCCTGACGAAAAATGGATCGAGGGAGAGATTTCGAAAGAAGAAGAAGATAAAAGGAAATGGAAAGTAATAATAGGTATGAGGTAAAAGACTTGGCAGAGAGTAGAAAGGGAAATGAACCGAAGGATGGCAAAATAACGGACAAAATATTATTCCGGCGAAATTTCTCTCTAATTAACAACTACTAACAACTAACGTAATAAAACTACTGATTAAGTTGCTTATCACGTAAGTTATAAGCGTTAAATGGAGCAAAGATTAACCAATCCCAACTTAAAAGCAGTGAATAATATTATTGTGAAATATCTCAGAGAGATTCAATGACGGCATTGAAACTAATCAATTTAACACTTACAAGATAATAATAAATCAATTAACGATCGAAAACCCTAAAAAATAAATACATATGAACCAAATTATCAACAGCTTTAAATTTTATGAAAGCATTTCGCAAGAAGGAAACGATTTTTCTTCGGTATTAGCGGATATTTTTCAGTTTCTCGATAGTTTGATGCAATGTAAACAAGGTGGAAAATTACTAATAAAAATGTTGGAAATGGAAAAGCAAGGGAATTATGATTATGAAATCATAGCAGGAAAATGCTGCCAGTGGGGAAAGGAGAAGACGAATCAACTTGAATGACAAGTTAAAACGGAACAAGAAGATATGCAGGAGAAAATTTACGAATGAAATCGAAGTTGAAAATCATCGAATGAAATCGAATCATGATAACACGGAAGTTGAGAAAGTACATTATGAAAACATTATCAGAAGAACCTATTAGGAGAAAGGCTGATTAAATTAAGAGAAGAGTGCAGAGAAAATGCTACAATACGCTATCAGTACTAAAACTTTTCTTCGAGGCGATCTGGGTAAATTAAAAATACATCACAAAGGCAACGAAAGATTTATACAGAGAAACTTGTGTGTTACATTAGCTTTGTAGAAGACAAAAATTTGGAACCGCTATGTTATACATATATAATAATCTAGAGTTGAAAGATTCCTCTATCCTAAGAGATAAGGCGAGAGGTACGATTTTATGATAATAGAATCCATACTCTCTCTATTAACATGCAATATTATGAAGAATATAATTTTGGGAAAGCAAACAGAATAACCTATTTCGAAAAATATACTATTATTATTAAAATAGAAACCAATACGGTAGGTGGAGGGAATTACAGATATATACAACTATTTTACTGGAGGAAATGAGCTTCAAATTTCCATCTTACGTTTTGTTCGCAATGATGTGGACATGAACGGAATGTGAAAGTACGATAAAATTTTACAGTTGAAAAATAGGAAAGAAGATGAATCTAGAAAAAAGGAAGGAAGAAGAAGAGTAGATTAGCTCACCCTAGCGTTGTCTGCAGGAGAAAGAGAGATGGGGGAGGGCGAGAGATAAGGAAGAATTGAACGGAAAAGTGGGGAAGAGAGGAAGGAGAGAGAGAATTGAAGGCGGGGGAGTACCAGTGAGGCAGCAAGTGGATGGGATTAAGGAAGAAGGAGATACGGTTTTAGGAAGGGGTGCGTATGTTAGAACCCGAGGAAGAGAGAATCCTGCGACCGCAACATGCTCACGCGGACCGCTCCTCCCTCTTAAGAAACACCCCCTCTTAAGCGGGAGGGCGATAATGGGATTCGAAACCGGATCGCCTGGGAAAAAAGACGTCCGCGATGCAAGATGGATATTCGCGGGGATAGGGCAGATAGCAGCGAAGGGAGAGAGATAAGGAGTGAGGATTACAGTTGGAGAGAGAGAGAGAGACCTTGTCTCGAAAGAGGCAAAGGGAGATGCGGAAGAAGATATCTTTCCATTTATTTCAGCGAGTCTTAACGTCCAATTTACAAGTGTTTGATCCCTTAGGATTATGGCGCGATGATCGCGGACGATTAATATCGAAAAATTTATTGCTCGAAGAGAAAGTATAAAAAAGACTGAGATCTATGGTAAAATAATAAAAGGAGAGTACGAATAGGGACGAAATATTTACAAAAATTAAGGATACCGATAATTGTAAATGAAGAAGAGTTTTTTCTATTGCAAGACATCAAATGAATCTGCGAAACCGAAGTATGAGAACGTTCACTAAAGTATTGAGTTTATGATTTCATGACTCCATATTCAACTACTCATGACTTTCACAAAATAAAAGAAGCTGGAGAAGTGGGCTTCAATTACCAAATGGGCATATTCGCAACAAGATGCTGTCATGTTGATTAAAGAATTTCACAAATTCAATTCATAACTAGGAAAAGATCAGAAAAAGTAAAGGTGGTTTATGCAAGGAGATTCCGAGTCCAAATAATGGTTATTTATTCCTCCTCAGAACATAATAAAAAGGCGTCACACACAAAAGAGATTCAATAACAATTCTGATCATATACGGAACGTATCGTAAAATCATAAAAATGGTAGAGTTGAATCCAATTTGGATCGGCTGGACACAGATTGAAAATGATACTTGATTAATCACATTCCACTTATAGTTTTCATTCATTTTTTGTCTCCGTTATGAAATGAAAATTAAATTTCATTAAAATTTTCACTCAAAAGGAAAAGATGTATAAAGACTGCCTGATTATGACTTCGAAGTAACTCCTTGCTAGAGATTAAGATATTTACTTCCTTCAACTCTACGCATAATTACCACACCGACACATTTCAAATAAACACTAAAATGAAATCACTGTTAGACCACGAAAAATTCAATCATGTTGAGATCAATTGTCAAAAATGCAAATAAAATATGTAATGAATTAAAGTCAAATGACTAAGATATGGTTCATTATTCTAAAAAACTTGATACCGAGAAGCTAAATAACTTGAAAGTGAAAACTCCGACTCCAAAGTAAGGTAAATAAACATGATACTTACATAAAAAGAATTTGCCCCCTAACTCAGTATTTTATCACAACATACTGAGCACTTCGCGAAGTGAACCAAAACTACCAGTGAACAAAATACCAACTTAAACCAGGAGGTAATTTAAAAGGGCCGAGATGAAGCGAAGAAAGCGAAGTAAAATGCGAAGACGGAAAGAGGAAAGATTGAGAAGGGAGAGAGGAGTTAGGCGCGGTGCAGAAAACGAGGTAGACAAAAAAATATTACGTTTCCTCCCCGGCCGTGTACCTCATCTGTCAATGCCAGTCGCTGCTCGGAAGAGTCATTAGAAGAGGGGAAAGAAGGGAAGGGGAGAAAGAGAGAAAGAAAGATAAGGGAGGCTACCCTGAGGGACTCCAGTTCCTCAGGCTAGGGCCGGCGCCTCTTTTTCCCCGCCTCCGAGGGAAAGGGTGTTTGAAGGAAGAGATGGAGGGAGAGACGTGAGAGAGATGGGTTAAGATGAGAAGTATAGAAGAGGACACTGGATGCAGGAAAGAGCGACGGCTTTCGCAGACACGCACGCCATCTATCCGCCGGCGCACACATCAACGACGCCACCGAAAGGAGAAGTGGAGGTGTGGGTCCGACCGTCACAAAAATTCAAGCCTTTGCAAAGGAACTTCAGTAAAAAGCAACCATTCAAAAATTAGTCTAAGGAGTGCACTATTTCGTAAGTTTGTTTCCCTGGTTTTCACGCTCTGGAAAACTGTGAAGACATAAGATAGATTCCGATAAAGTTAATACTAAACTCCAAAACAGTAAAATTATCTAAATATACAAGCTGTATACTTTTTGAGAATTATAATTGAATAACGGACGTTCTCATACAACTAGCAGGCTCCAGGTTACGATTATAGATATGCTAACATGAACATGAGAATGTTCAGAGAAAGAAGAGAAATTTCATTATTCTGAGACCAATGTCCATGCGCAGAAAAAATACCTAATTAACTTAAAACAACAACAAATATAATATAATTTCTAGGGTTAACTGAGTCTGTTTCAAGCATATGTGTAAAGAATACTTAAGTTTACGAGATTTTTTTAATATGGAGATAATTTTTTGATGTCCATTAAGACCACCGCCAACTTCTCAAGCACTAAAGCTAAGTTACGTCTTTTCGGTACGTTTTATTGACAGAATGGAATGCAAAAACCCAAATATTTAAGACGAGCGGAAAATGATTCTGAAGATTAACGAGCATGACAGAGTTAATTAACGCAGAGTTTTATGATGATTGGGGGAATAAAAGCTAGGTTAAAAAGTACTCAGGGTTAAATTTTTGAAATTAACATTCATCAAAGTAACTATAAGAGATAAAGAAAAAATAATAGAGTTAATCAGTTTTCTTAGTCAAAAATTATTATTTGTGCTTAAATACCTGATCAAAATAATTTAAATCGATAGGTATGTACTTCCAATATATTTTTTGAAAAATTGACAATCACTGTGAAGAAATGAGTAATTTAAGTGAACATTAAAAATCTGATAAAAACTACTAGCGAAAAAATTGACGCAAAACACTAAACGATATGAACAGAATGTTTATTCAATAACTGTCTGATTAATTAGATGTATTCACATTTCTCAAATATCGTACGTTGGAAGTAGGATAAGTGAAAGCAATTGCAGTAATAGGTGGATTGAGAAATAAACGGGAGATAAAAAATTCCAAGGAATAAGCAAAAATAAATGGTCATGTAAAACTCCTATCATGAAAATTAGCATGGATTTCCCATGCATGAGAATATTCCATGTGAAACCCTGCTGGAAAATTTAACATCCGGAAATTCCACTGAAATTTCCGCGAAATTCCAGTATCACTTCGTAAGTTGGCATTCACCTCAAGGACGACTTCCTAACGTCATCTATTCACTAAGCAGGGAATTACCAGCAGAAACTTAAACTCTACCGCTCCAAGTAGCGCTAAGATATCCCACCGCTCGGCTATAGCGGGGAACTCTAATATCAAAATAAAAATAACATAAAATCTTTTGGAAACGAGCAAAGTCGATGAACATGGTTCCATCATTTTTAGTAATATTATGCACATAGACGGAAATTGGCAATCAGTTTGTGTGCTACCACTAGAAATAGCGAAAGTTTAGAAAGCTCTATATAGGCTCTAAGCTCTATATAGGAAGCTGATAAGTGAATTTTCCTTCCCTCTCTACCTCACCATCTTCAAATTTTGACCTAAAATATATAGGATGTAAAATAGACCGCAAATGCACTTCCACATCACAATGGAAAAATGTAATCAAACCCTTTAATGTTATTGAGACAACCAAGCCGTATTAAAAGCCGTTATTTCTTACAATATGTAATCTTGTGTGTACATGCACGTTAAGCATAAAATTTAAAGCAAGAATTTACATTCCATTCATCCAATGGCATACAATTTTGATCAGTTTATTACTACCATTAAGATAAAACCACGCTAAATATCTCTTTCATTAATATTCGAGGTCCACAAGGCATCATTTCAGCAATTTTTTGTAATAAATAACAAACTGTTAATAGAATAATTCGAATTTTTTATTCGATTAGGAATACCTCTATATATCAATCAGGTGCGTTTGTGAAACGGAATTTATGACTTTAAGAGACGAGTATGATCTGTGATATAAGCTATTCCTCTTCGCAGACATTTAAAACCGCCTCTTCGACACAACGAGTGAAGTATCACAAGTTTCTTTTCCAGAATATTAATCTTTACAAGACGTGGATGGCGACTATTACGTTCCCTTTTTCCCATGAGACGTGAGGCAGGATCTTGCGACATAACACGTCAATCGTTTCTTGGTAAAGTTAACAACCGCTGCCCTCCTCCCACTCGCTTAACGCTTCAAGTGAGCGGTCCACTTCAGAGAGGCTAGAAATTTTTTAATTAACGCTAAGTTTATCATCCAGGAAAAATCCCGGTTGCGTAAGCCAGGAATTCCAGCATTTTTCGTCGGATGTGGAGAAATTTAAAGTCCCAGCTTTCGTTTAGCACATTCTACTTATTCCTATTAGTCATAGTAACGTTTTCATTTGGTTGCTACCATGAAAATTGCAAGATAAATTCATCATCCGATAATTCTGGGTTTAAAGAGAGTCTCAGAGCTTCAAAAGTGGCAGGATATTTATTATGGTAACTGCTTACATAAAAATTAATTTAGATCAAAGAATATGGAAACTAAAAAACATTACTTTCGCATAATGTTATTGTGATAATTGAAAAAGAAATGCAGGCCCGAATTCACTTTCCTTTCTCCAAAATTTATTTTGATAAGTTATAGAATATTAAAAAATAAAAATTGGCTATTTTCAAAACTGTGTTCGGACTAAATCAATCTCATACTAAAGAGAGTGCCCGTCGACATCGAAAAATAATATTGAATACACATAAGCTTAAGTTCTTATCCAAAGATTTTTTAATAAGTCCGCTGAATACAGGTAATAGGGAATCAAAAGGAAGGGAAGCATTACAACAAGAGTCAGCGCGTTAGGTGGAAAGCTAATAACATAATCTTTCTTAATTCCAATGCTTCAGTTAAGACTAAATCACTCAAGTAAAACTTGTAACTCCAAGGGAAATGGTAGGGAAAATACTTTTCAACATCTCGTTCACCATTCGACACACTCTTTACCTCAAATAGGGTATCTAGCCTGATAGACAAAATGAAACGTTCAAATTACAGAGTCTGAGAGAAAATTAATTTCAAATTTGAGATAAGATCTTCAAGGATAACTCTGAGAATGAGCAGTAAATAAGAAAATTTTCTGAACGTAGAATTTTTATCAATCGATCTTCAGCGCATTTCTCGGCAGGAATATTTATTTTCTATTTAAGACAAGCAGCTGAGATCTGAAGCATAAAAAAACATTCACAAAATAAGAAAATTGGGAGATAAAAAGCCCAGGAGATGAGACATCCATAAGAAAATTATCGGTGAGGAAAAGGAGGGGTACTAAGATGGGTGAACTTAAGGGGGTGGATTGTTCGTGCTGCCAAGAGAAGACCCCCTTGGAAAACGGAAAAGAGGATGGGAAAGAGAGCGCTGGTCCAAGTCGAGATGGAATTGCGGGGTCAGCCCATAAATTCCGCGTCCCTTTTCGCTTCCGGAGGACACTCCGAATGAGGACGAAGGCGGGTGTCGGAGGTTGTATGGTGGGAGAGGGCAAAAGATGCCGTGGAAGCAACGAGCCGTCCCCTTTCCTCATACATTCTGCTCTTTCGCTGTAAATCGCCCCGTGGACCACACGCGGTGCTGGTCTCATCCTCGCCCTGCGACCAAGAGAACTTTGTCCTTGCACGTCTCTCACCCCTTCCGCTTTTAATCAAGAAATCCTACATAGAAAGTGCTGGGGACTTGGAAGTATACGGAGGCGGTTATCCGAAGCAATATCTCAAAGATAAACAGAGGCATGCCTACTGCACCCAGCCGGATATTAAGTTTGAGGTCTAGTTCAAAAAGATATTAAGGAGTAAAATAAGTTCATTAAAGGATTATGAAAATTCTGCTAACTTTCTATAGCTAACATTTATCAATGAAATAAACTGCATTATATTCCAATGTTGCAGAACATACCGAACGTAGTGCCTGAAAATATTCTAGAGCTCTAGAAATTTAAGTTTATACATGCCTATTTCAAAGTACTTCTACAAGAAATATCTACTTGATGAAAAATTTACAGCCGTTATAGTACAAATCAATAATGATTAATATATCATGTAGCATGACACACTTCCGAAAACTGATGCTAAGTAGAATAATTATTTTGTGTTATTTTCTCGAAAAAGAAATACAAAATCTGACTTACAAATGTTATACGTATTTTGACAACAAACATGTTATTCAGCTACTCTATGAGCTCAAAAGATGAAAGAGCACTTTTAAGTAAAAGATATTATTACTAACGAGTAACTTTAAAACGAAGATTAACCAAGAATTTTAATGGGCAGAAAGTCAAAATACTCACGGTAATGTCAATTTGGAAAAAGACTAAGAAAAATTTTATGGGCGAAAATAAATATCCAAACATCACAAAATTTTCTTTAAAAAACGAACTTCGGAAAATTTTTCACTAATGTATTGATTGTATTAAGTGTTGTTGTAGAGGTATTGCATATGATATCATTCAAAAACCCCAAGTTATTTTAAATTAATGTAACTTGAGGATCATATAACACGATATAAGGTGAATATAAAAACCCTTTTATGTAGAAACAATCTAATGGGAAGATATGAACAATTTTCCGTTTTTATAAACAGATTGTGATCATTAGAGGAAGATAGATTAGCACCCCGAAGCTAGTTTTGGGAAAGGTAAATATATTTCATACTGACTAATTATTTTGTTATCTGAGACTAAATTTTCAGCTGCGTCATAAATAATTTCCGCTTTAAATCTATAAAATCAAAAGAAAACTGCTTCGTATATAGAGAAGGTAACAGGGTACAAGTGTTCAAAGCGCGCGAATGTTAAATGCAAAGGATGTCAGCGAAAGTAAAAGATGTGACAAGATTTTTGCCAAGTATTTCAATCCAGTTATAATTAAGACAAAATGATGTAACCAGTAAAGCTCGAATTAATATTTTTGAGATACTTCTGGAAATTAGAGCAACTAAGAGAAAATAACGACTTCGCGATAAAGCACTACATCTCCGTAATACGAGTAAATAAAGTCCATGGCAAGATGAGAATAGCTCCATGTGAACTTCCGGGTCATAACGGAAAAATTATAACCAACGAAAATGAACGCATAGCAGTCAGGCATCCTTTTACCTGAAGTAGGCGGAAGCCATCAAAATAGGTAGAGGGCCAAGAGACACCTTGGAATTGAAAGCAGTCCAAGTTTCCGCGGATTGCTATTTTCACGCCAAGAAAATAATAAGTCACCACATCAAGAGAGTACTTTCAGCTGAAATGCTTTCTATCTAGTGGAAGAATTACCTCATTTCCACAGTACATTATTACGAGGAATCATGCTAAGTTATCATCTGACTCACGAATTGCTATGTTAAAATGTATTCATGAACGATGGCTCACTATCAGATGAGATACTTAATTCAAGCACACTACATTAATCTTTACCATGGATTTATATGAAAGAGACAATTTTTAGTCTCAATATCCGCGAGATAAAAACCCATACTTATTTTCTCATATTATTTTATTTATTTGTGCCATTTTGACATGAAAAACTATTTCCGCTAAGACAATGTATTCATTGGCATAGTCTAATAGGGGGCATTTTTTTTCTAAGTTTGATGGCAGAATTTCAGATTCCAAAAAAAATCAAAGAGTGAATAATATAGATATAAATTCGTTTTAGAAGCATGATATGAATCGTGCAAATGTTCGCAATTATATTTCGCGCACATTTTCGGGTAGTTGTATATTTATCCTCTTTAAACAAAAATGAATAAGCCAGCACAGGTAATTTTACTTGAAAATATTATAATGCCGATTGACCTTACTTTATTTTATTAGAGCTCTAAATTGCTCGCAAAAACATTTCCCTTGTCTTATCTGCAGGGATCAAGATCAAATCATCCATTAAGGTGTTGTGATAAATAACTGAGGAAAATAAACTAGGTCAAATAGAGAGTTGGATACAAGATACCTCTATCTAAATATCTACGTTGGATTTCGACTTCGAAGATTAAATCTTCTCGATAATGTAACTAAAAGTAAGTAAGAACTTCAAATACAGACGAGGAAATTCAACACAACATTACTAGAATTAAATTATCTAAGTGTAAAACTACATTATCTTTACAGCACAACTCATCTACGTTTTTAATATCTCTGAAGAGACTAAATAAGCGGATTCATCTAGAATGTACACCCAAAATAAACAACGGGATCACTAGTTAGGGAGAAAATTAACGTTTTCAGAGAAACTAATATGGGGTTAATTTTAATACGAAGAAGACGAGCAAGGACAGCATGCGAGCATTTTTTGCTGGCGGTCCGATGCCTGTAAACGTAGTGAGACGAAATCGTGGAGAACGTGTGGATACGGGTTGGTCGGAAAACACTGGCTGGGTAAGGGTTTTCTTTGAGCAAACCATAATTTGGTAAAACGGTCCAGGGAAGACATGAACGCAGTAGAGTTGGGAGCTGCTTTAAGCATCGGAAAGATAGGAGAGTGGACGGGAAAGAAGTGGGGGATACAAACACACACACTGTCCGGCGGCCTCTCCCGAATCCACACCTGGTATCGCCCCGCGGCAAAAACCGTGGAAGAGGTAAGGGCGGAAGGATTACGGGAGCGAGGGAGAAAAGGCGTATGGATTAGAGATGGAATGAATTAGGGAAACAAATGGGGAAGAGAAAAGGGTACGGCAGAGAGAGTACCCTTACGTGCGTGTGAGCCGAGAGAGGGGGAATGGAAGCACGAAGAGACCGGACAGTCCGGCGGAGGTAATCATTGAAGTGCATCGCGCGCCCCACCCGAGGCAAAAACCCCGTTTTACATGAGAGGGCTTTTCCCTATCTACTAACACCCCCCTCCCACACTAACAAGTGCTCACTCACTTCACTACGTTTTGAGACGTGGACCGAGTGACCTTTTTTTACTTATCTACTACTACCACTACGGTGGCGGAATCCGGCAGCAAAAAGTCTGCAGAGATGTCTACGCCTATCCTTACCGGGTTGTACCTTCTCCGGATTGCATTGCTGGAAAGGAGGTTCGAACTCGTTTTTTTGCGCCGGAGGTTTTCGAAAGCCGCGGTGAACGGCGCTTTACCGTCTTCCCAACCTATCTCTCCATCTGTCTCGTGCTTCCGAGAGAGAGATATGCAAGAGGACGATTTGCATTTCGGAAAAGGGCGGGAGTGTTACGGCGAGGCGTGAAACTCTCAAGTCCGAAGAAGTCAGCGATTAGCAAACCACAAAGACTGAAAGCAGGTAATCGAAGATTAATTTTTCACCAGATTAACATATCAGCGGTGAAGAGGTTTCGCGCAGTGAGTTCGAAATGAGTAACAAAGTCTGCACAGATAACTGTGTCCAGACTTTAATGAAGTTCGATAGAAGTGCAGTTAAGATAAGCACCCTGATAGGTAAATGGAATACATCTAGCTAGTAGTATTCTTATAAATTAATCAAACATTTTTCGACTCCATCAGTAAAGAATAAAAACGAAAGTATCTATAACGTATTATTTAACGAGTAATGTACCAACACTTAATGCTGCATTTTCTTGGTATGTACGTACTCGTATCACTCATGGAAAAATCATATTCAATTAAGCCATCCAGAGAGTTTTGTAGTATGGGGTTAAAAGAATTTTTAATCATAAAAAGTATTGTAGGTATCATAAGGAATAACCAGATTATTGCACTAAAGATAACACCGAGAGGACTCGTAAAGGAGATAATGTAACTAATATTACATCATTTGGACTGGAATTTGATGAAGTCAACCCTCTCAGAACAATAATAATTATTAACGATAAAGTGAGTTACGAATAAGCTTGGTTTAATTTCCAAAATCTCTCTCAGGAATTCCAATAAGAGATATGGTGCAGCATGAACATAAATAGAATACTTCATTTATGATAACATAAAGGAATCAAAATTTTCTTAGGTAAAAAAACCTAACGGATTATTGGTCATATAATTCCATAACTTGCATACAATAAAAAGCAAAAATAAAACTATCGAAAACAAACACTCGGTAGCATGAATAAAATACCGGTATCCTTCAGAGTTACACCTAAGTATCGTTCTTTGAATGATTTTCTAATTAGTTCGCAATATTTCACTTCAATAAACATTTTTAATAAAATTTTTAAGAAAATTTCAGAATAATACACTATCTCATTCAAAACAATCCAACTATTGATGATGCCTCTTCGTTATGCCTATTCGTTACTATGAGGAGGAGTTTAAAAAATCATAAAAGAAAATAATAATTTCAAATAAAAACATTACAAAGTTATCAGAAATAAGAGAGTACACCAAAAAAAGCAAGCGAAATTAGAGAGAGAAGGGCGAAATTAGTATCCCTTAAGATCTCTCAACTCGCCTCTATCTCTACGGAGTGACTAACGAGATAACCCTAATCAGATACACAAGGGAGATGTGAGGCCCGGTAAAGAAGAGGTGGAGAAAGAAAAGAGGGGAGAGACGTAAGGAGTGAGTTTGAGAGGAAAGAAGGTGTAGAAAGATGGGAAGCAGGGCGCTTGGGGTGTTTGGCAGTGGGTGTGATGTTGAGCGATGAGGGGTTAAAAGGAAAAGAGATGGGGAAAGAGAACGTCTTAGAGAGTTGCTACGGAGGGGACCTAATGGAGAGTCAGCTAAGGGGAGATGCTAAGGTTGGGCCGAAAGGAAATTTTCCCACGATGGAGAGAGACTTAATTAGGGAAGCTGACAAATTAGCGTCAAAGACCTTCTAACGATTTACAAATTGCGTTCCTTGTAAAATGCGAGCATCAGTATATCAGACCCAGTCTGACATTATTCGGATTGGAGGAGACGAGTCTCATCCATCCTTGAAGAAAGTGAATTTTTCGGAAGTCATGTTAGTAGATTCGAAAAGGGCAAACAGTATATTAATTTCCGGGTAGGGAGCTATTGAGCCATATTAACCTTTGAGATTTTAAGGAGAAATTTTATAAGTCTAGGGGCAGGGTGTAATACGATAGCTAGAATGCTATGGACCGAGATCCTACTTTACGAGCTGTATCCGCAGAATGTTGTGCATGAACAGAAAGATTCTCTGGAAACCCTAACCCTACAATGGATCAAAATAATATCCCTGAAGAGCACAAACGACTTGTTATTCCGGCCCATTAACTTTTCATCATTAACTGTGATACCCAAAATACCAAAATAATAGGATATGAAATTATCCGGTGAAAGCCCAGACTGATATACTTCAAATGTGTTATCACCGAGATGTATAGTCTTTACAACCTGCCAGATTTCACCGGAAATCAAATTTATGGTTAAGGGAAGTGAAAAAAGTTAAGGTGAGAGGGACTCCAATCCAAGTCTTCCACTTTCAGGGCAAACAAAATAATCAAAGACATTGAGTTAAATAATAAACCTTTAATCCACAACATCAGAGAGGGTAAATAAAAAGCTACTTTTTATTGAACAGTTTTCTCGTCGCACTGAATATGGATCAACCGGAATTTCAATAGCCCGTAAATTTCAATTGCGCATTGAGGAATGCATCCGTTACCCCGGTCTGATTACAGATGCAACGGAAAATGCATGCGCCCAGCAACACGTAACGTTGGCGAAGCATCGGCAGGAGAAAGGGATGTACGAAGGGCTGGGTGAGGGACAGATGGAAAGCATGAGGATGGGGAAAACAGAGGGGGTTGGATAGTGTTATGACGAGATAGAATAATGACAATCATGCAGCGACGGTCGCTCTTTGGCCGCAGAGAGACTGGGATGAGGCAAGTGCGAGTATTCGGGCAACACATGGGACGCATTACGATCGGAGAAAGCAAACAACAAAAAGCCTCGCCGACGATGGTGAATATCCAGACTCACTTTACCAAAAGCAGTTAACGCACTTGTCCGTGGTGTGGTGAAAGACGAGGAACTTGCGAAATCCGCGAACGAAAACTTAGGTCATAAATTTCATATTTAGAGGGTAAGAAGTCGAAGGAGAAGTCTGGAAAGGGAAGTGATATTAAAATTGACTTAAAATATGGTCGCAAAACGATTTTATAATGCAGCTCTTTTTCATAAGAATAAGTATGTATATACCATTCCGATTCTTCTTGAAAATAAAAGTCTTCCTGGAGTAAGTTCTTTCCTGAGTACTCTAGATGAGTTTCAAACTTTTTAATTATATTAAAATCTCCTAGATCATTTTTTCCCAAGTAGTTTTACGAATTAAATTTCTAATACAGTAATACTCCGAAGTTACGCGACAGGTTGGACCAACAAGAATCGGGTACATCAAATTCGCATTTTTCGGGGTTTTGTTATGCATACTAAATAAAAAAATAAATATATCAAATTTTTGTTAGATTGAAACTGAGGACTAGTAAAAACATTACTTAGGGAGAAAAATATTTAATAATGTAGCTAGGAATTTATAGTTAAAATATCTTGTTTTTCTCCTCACAGATGTTCTTTGCTGCAAGCTAGTATGTATTTTTTTGCTCCTTGCTTTGAAGCTATAAGTTCAGATGATCAAGACTGCTGTTGCTCTAAACCGGAACAAACTGTCGGTTCCCTGAAACACAGGCAATTGTCTATACATGTTTGTATACATGTCGCGCGCGAACCGGGTTAAAATCGGGTTAAATTCGTTGCGGTGAATTCTCTTTGTCGTCTTATATCCACAGATTATGCAAACTAAACTTAAGTAACAGAAATCAGTAAATTGGCATAGATTAGAATTTCTTTCGTATTTCTGTACCAATACCTCAAAACTAATACTTTCCAGGCCAAACCGTAACATGAGTTCACAATAGTTACTATAACGCGTTCTACGTTGGTGTCCAAGATTTTTTAATATTTGTACGCCTTTCTCCATTAAGTCGAGAGCTCCTGTCAATCTTGCCAATCACACGTGTTTTTCTGATGGAACCGGGCCTGAAGTGCCGGATTCTTCAGTAACATTTTGCTCGTACATATCCATGAACTTATCGATTGTCAGCCTCTGAATTAGTGGATTCAACACTTCGTGGCAACGCCTTTGACTTCCAAACATAATTGCCAGGAAAGATTGACAACTTATATTTTCATACGAACGATATGATCAGCCTTTCACTTTGTTTGCGTATCGGTTTTTCGTGAGAGTAGACAAAGGCTAAAATCATTCAAAGTTTTGGGAAAATCTAGGACCGCCAAACTCCGAGTTCGGGGTAGTGTAATTCAGAATGTTACTGTATACATATATAAGTCTCCTGGTCAGATTTTTTGGGATGAATTCCATAACATCGGACATCATCATTCGTTAACGGTCCAAAGATTTGTTGTAGTTCTCCCGGTCTTCCCTTTCTCAGCCAATCCTTCATTCTCTCATATTTCGAAATGTTAACACTAACCATTTACTACTTCTCATAATGCAAACTAGGATTTCTATAATTTCTCCCTTCCACAATTCCTTTCTGTCTTCAAGACACTGGCGCCTTAATGTGTACCAGAGCTTCTCCTTTCTTAAATACAGAGAATTTACCGCCACTAAAAATATCAACAATTATTACCGCCTAAATCAAATAGAAAATAGCAGATTTTAAGCGCATGAGCATTAAAATGGACAGAATGAGGAGTATAAGAATTTTACAAAGGAGAAAACTAATAGAATGGAATTCGTGGATCCACTTATTGCGGAGAAAAGGACTAAGAAGCTCAAAAACCTTGACAGTTAACTTCAAAATGAATTTAAAATAGAAAGGTTCCTCAAACTTCTGAAATCTAGATAAAATAATCAGTTACTTAAAATCGAGCCAACGGAATTTCTAAACGGGAATCGAAAAACCTCCCATTCCACTTGGACCACTTTTATACCATATTTAAAGTAGAGAACATATTTCATACATTTTGGCAGACATCGGGCGCTATCCTAATGAAGAGATAACTCTGATTGACGACTGACAGCTCAGACCAGCCTTTCCTTAGCCCATTCATGCACGAAATAATTCATCGAGGAAACTTCAGCCGCATCACCTTAAAAGAAAAAATAACTCGAAGGCCAAGGTCTCCAATTAGATGAGACTTTATAAGAATTTAAAGAACGTACGCGAAATCTCAACGATAAACATTGAAATATAATAATAATTTAAGTTAGTGAGCCTTTGTAACTTGATTTTTGGGTGCAATTCTTCATTTATTTAAGCTGCATACCTGTATTTTAAATACCAATCTGTAGGTTTGCGCAGACTCACTATTCATCGCGAGAGTTTTCTGAAAGAATCCTTAACTTTTAATACTCGGATCTTTAACCATATACTTCTTTTCCCTTCTCCGTTTCTACTAGCACATTTTAATTAGGTTATTATGTTAACGATGAGGCAAAAATTCAAATCATAATATCCCTCGAAAACGAAAATGAAATCGTTCCAAACGACACAGAAATCGAATATGACCCATCGTGCACTACTTTCACCGTCAACCAGATGTATGTACTCCGCTGCTACGTCAGCTGAAACATCGAGACATCCTTCGCCTTGAGAACAGCCGAGGAGACAGTGGAGGGAGTTAATTAAGAAATTTCGGAGAACAATGTCCCGCGAAGATAGAACTCCATAAATTCCCACTCCCCTCACACTTTTGCCTTACGACAACTCCGACTCCGACTCTTAAGTAGTCTCCAACCGGCGCCGTAAATGGTAAGGTGCCGACTAAAGGCTGAATTCGGGATGGGATTTGGTGGGGTATTGGAGGGCTGGGGAGGTCCACAAGAGATTAAAACGGGAGAGAAGGAGTAGGGAATGGGAAGAGAAAACGCAACCACTCCGTTGGGAAAGGATCTCTTTTCCGAGCGACAAAACCCTGTTACCGGTAATTAAGAGCTCTCTGTTCGACATGCGGCCTGTTTGGCTAAGAGCGCGTGACCGGACTAGGGTCCTATAAGGAATGAGGGATGAGAAGAGGGAGATGAGAGAGAGCGTGGGTGGAGTATGGGTCCGATCTCTTCGTGAGCAGAATAGAGGAGATCAGATATGAGCACTCCTTACCTCCTATAAAGGATGCGCGCATGAAATGTTTTTGTAACTACCTTCGACAATTTATACAGGAGATATTACCATGAAAATCAATCTTAATCCTCTTCGAAAACGGAACATCGCTCTCTTCGTTTCACAAAGCGAGTGAGAAATATTGGAGGAGATGTTCCCATAAAGAATGAAGTGACTAGAAATGATACGTTTGACCCTAACACTTCCTCAAAAGGAATTCAGATGCTTCATGAAGATGAAATAGAGGATTGAATTCATAATATTTAGAATAAAAGAAATGTAATTTATGTCAAGTTTCCATCTCTAAATATATTTGATCCCCCTTTTAAAAAATTTAGGCTTTCCTAACATACCAGCCTGTGAAAACTTCAGAAAATTTTCTTCGGATAAAACTTTTCATTGCTATAATTGATGGATAGATACGAACAATTTTATCCCAAAAAAAATATAAATATACTTGTTAGCGAATGAAATGTTAGAAAATGACTGGCTAAATAAAATTCTGCGAGATCAATTTCACTGTATTCCATGAAATGATACAATGTAATGATAATGTATACTAAAGTTGTGCTTTCGGATATCAATTCTACTAATACAACTAGTAGTCAGAAACTATAATCGGATGATAACGCTGCAACTAAGAGAACATTCGACGACCAGAAACGACTTTCGATTTCGTTAGCACTCGTATAATAATGTAGAATGTAACACCTAATGATCCTATTCCCCAACACTTCATAAACGACCCAATATTTAATTAAAATAGGTTGAATCATGCCTAAAATAATCAACTAACACGCAAGTTTGAATAAAAATCTATATACATTCACTTTAAATTATGTAACAAAAGAATTAAAGGAAAAAACAATGCCTATCTACAAACTCGCTGACTTTTCCTGGTCGTTAGCTTAGTATTACAATTAAATACCAGTGAAAAACTTTAAATGAAATAAAATTATTTATAAACTATAATCTAAGTGGTGAGCGCATGTATGCGCCCAAACTATGGTAATCAGGCTGCAAATCCTTTGCCGAATTTGAATTCGAAATAGTAAGTAGCAAAAATTTTCGCTTTCAATTTTAAAACACAATTTTATACAGAAAATATCATTTATTTGTTTTTTTTTCAATATTAACCTTCTTCTACGATCACCTCACTTTCATTCAAATGTTTTAAGAAACTTGAAAAAGACGAAGGCTTATTAAATGAGATTACATTCGAGGACGATGGAAACTTCCACAGGCCAACAGCTCATATATTATCTTTTACTGAAGCAACACATTAATCAATAATATGAAATTACAACAAGATAATAGTGCATCTTTCCATCGAAAATATATGTATACAGTGATGCCTCGGCTAAAGAAGTGACCCATTCATTCCGGAATCACATTCCTTAACCGAAATCTTCGTAAGCCGAAACGCGATCTTATCAGGCGTCTCAATCACTCGCTGTCTAAAAAACAACTCATTTAGGTAGGTGAGTGTCCGCTCATTTTGTTGCCATATATACGGACGGAAAACATAAGATACTGGAATATAAGTTACTGGCCCGACCGTTCATTATTGCTGCAATATAGCGCTCGAATTCAATAAAACATTCGCCAACCGAATCCATATTCGTTATCCGAGTTCGAAAAACTACGAAAAATATCTTCGTTAGCCGAAAACTTCGTTAGCAAAGTTACTCGTTAGCCGAGGTATCACAGTATATTTATTTATTTTTCTCAATAGCGTTAAAGGACGGTCGAATTTCAAACTTGGTATAGCGTAATATGAAACCTGCAAAAAAATCACGACTAAACCATGAACGATTCAATACCTGTCAATTTGGCAGTCAGCGAGGGAGTAAATATGTACTTGTTAATATCCCCTTAAAGCCTTCAATACAGCAGCCCTTGTAGATAACAGAATAACGTACTCGATGCGGATCTTCTTTAAAGCCCTAAATGTGTAGAATCCGCATCTTAAATGCAGCTACACGAAGAGTACACGATAGCCCTCATGTAGATGACATCGAAATGGGAAAAAGTGGAATTCGATGAAAGGAAGTGAATTTGTCGCTAATCCCAAAAAGGATGGAAACGTTGGGAAAACCCCGTTTGTCCCTTAGGCGACATATCCCCTCGAGTAGAAAAGATTCAATTCCCTCATCCGCCTTCTCGAAGAACAGAAGGAATGCGCTCGGATTCCGGGAGACTTTATAAGGAGAGAGACGAGATGCTTTCTCAATTGGCACCGACTCTTTTTTTTACCTTCCGCTAGCTTACACTGAATACTGATTGACGTCCGAAGGAACGATTGAATAATGTTTTGGAGAAACGCCATTAGTTGAGTTTAAGAAGAGAGCACTGAAGTAAGATTGGCAGAGGAGAAATAAATTGTTGTCCATTGTTCCTCAGGAGAGAGATGAGATCACGGATACGCGTATCATAGCGGAATATTGAGGATTCGAAAGGTATCTTTAGATGTAGACGAAATACAAGTAGATAAAATGACATCTATAGTAGTAGTGATCAATGACATGATATAGTAACTGGATCGAGGTCGATGAAAAGCGCTAGTCAGAGATGGATCTGATGCACGATCAGAAGTAGACTAGTTTTTTTCCTGTGAGATAGAATTACTACAACTGCTAGTACAACAACAACTAGTACAACACTAAAAAGACTCAAATACAGAAGCATAAGATCATTAAATTTTTCTCACGGAGATAGCTAGTGCACATTTGATAACTCAAACAATATTCAAAACAAGGGAAAAAATAATTTAGGAAAATTATTATTTTACCGCTCATAGAATTCAGAGATAAAATAGTAAGACTACGTTAAGTCCGAAAAGGGCAAATAAAGACAAACAATGATAGGAAAATATCGGCATTGGAAATATTTTCGTTCCTTAACTTTATAAATGGTATTATTCAATGGATAAAATATTCTGGGGAGTAAAGGATGCAAAAATTCGAGGGTGATTTGGAGGGAAGTGATGACTGTAGGTGACAAAACGTAAGAGAAAGAATAAAAGTGGATGGAGATTCAAAACTTCCCATCGGATCCGCTCACCCTATGCCATCAAAATGCCATCTGTCCCCGTCGAAGAGGGGACGGCAGGAGAGGGGAGAGAAAAAGAGAATGCATACCGTGCAGCCATCCAACCCTTATGCGGAACTATGGGGTTGCTAACTTTCCAGGCGTCCATCGATGCCAATCATATAAAAAAAAATATTCCCGAGGTTGCTACGTAGCACTCTAAGTGCACTCTCACTCGGAAAGTGCAATTAAAAATTTTAAACCTTCTGTAAGCTTATTATAAAATACTTGTTTTTCGTGAAATTCATACCTTTATGCCATAAGTGGCCGAACCTAATGATTTTCGAGACTAGAAATGATACGTTTGACCCTAACACTTCCTCAAAAGGAATTCAGATGCTTCATGAAGATGAAATAGAGGATTGAATTCATAATATTTAGAATAAAAGAAATGTAATTTATGTCAAGTTTCCATCTCTAAATATATTTGATCCCCCTTTTAAAAAATTTAGGCTTTCCTAACATACCAGCCTGTGAAAACTTCAGAAAATTTTCTTCGGATAAAACTTTTCATTGCTATAATTGATGGATAGANTTATTAATATTAATAGTAAATTACTACAAGTAATTAGTACCCTACAATAGGGCGACCAGTAGGGTGGTTAAACATTGAAAAGAGTCGCGACATTAACTTACCGATAACCTAACCAGTACCTACTCTGATGTACTTCAAAAGATACATTTAAAAGGAATAAATCAACAAATTTGTATAACATATCGAAAACTTAGAAATGTAATGCCTAATACACAACAATAAACTAACAAAGAAATAGTCGAGAATCGTATCAATTTCTTTTGAAGACAAAAGCTGATAAACGAGCTTTAATTCTTCCCTTTTCATACATTTCAAGAATCCTCGGTGTCACAAAAACTTCCTTCGGTACCCATGAGATATGTCACCAATTAAGTGAAAACAGAGCACACCCCGATATTGGAACGGCGCACAGCTGCACCCGAGTCGCCTCGAGAAAGCAGTAAACTTCCAAGAGCCACCCTACAGTCGCACGATCAAAATCAAATCAATCACTGCACTCCCTCACTCTGCAGACACTCGCCTTCCTCGAGGGCTCTCCAATCTAAGGGATGGGTGTTCGAGAGGGGAGAGAAGGGCTGTTGCGGCCCCTATTCGCGACCTCTCGACCCCCGTCGCGCTGTGGTCACATAGTGCACTCTCCTTTATTACTTTCTGGAGAATCTGACCACAGATTTGCATTTCATAATGCGCTCCTTCATCAATTCTTCAGCCGAGGCTCTTTTTTACGGATCCTGCTCTCGGACACTTGGATATTACCGAAATGTGGCTGTAGTTAATTTTCCAAAAGATCCCTTTGAAAGCAAAACATAAAACTAATTGTGTAAGTGGTTATTGATTTTTGGTTCTAAATTAAATTATATGAGTAATTTTATGGACAAAATATACAATAACAACGAATGAAAAATAACAATAATTTACAAGAAGGTGATGTATAGTGAGGACCCATGAAGGACTAGTAGGAGTCACGAAAACTTCAACGTGGATATGGAAATTGTACACGTCTAAACTCTTCATAAACAAAATTTCCGTTCATCCATCCGTTCCCCCATCTACTTCAGAAACGGTTTGATGTAGGGATATGAGCCAAATCGAATTGTGATTCTACTAGACAGAAAGCCCAAGGAAAACTATTCTCATCTCTGAGAAAGCTCGAACCCAGAACTTTCGGAATGTCTTCCATAAGAAATGCACGTAAAGTTTGTTTTCATCTCTTGCGGGCTTCACTTCTTCTACTAAATTAAATTATAAATATTAGCCCTAGGAAATCGAGACAGGCACCAAAAGATGAGAAATCGAACAAAGATTCTTATCTTGATAATAGAATACCGTTTTCGATTCAAACTAAGATAAAATAACCGAAATTTTTCTGAAAACTTGTGTTTTTGAAAACGGAAGCTTGGAAAACGGGTGTAAACAACCCGACCCTCTGACAACCAAGGCGATAGTTGAATAATAGCTCATGCATTTTCCCATTAGAACATACGTTTATTTTTGGCCTATACAGAATAATTGTAGGAAGGTGACAGGCGATATGAAGAAGAGGCAACATTTCAAGAACGGAATTACGATGGAGTAATCACAAAGACAAACGTCACCACGTAGGAGTATTTCATAATCAGTCCGGTTTTCCTAAGTATAGCAATATGTTGCTATGTCACGATCAAGATGACGAATAATTATTCAGATATTTATCATTTCGGGGAGAAAAAGCAGAAAAATTTTAAGAGTGGAGCGGATTATTAACGCAAATGAGATTCTAGTGCTACGAGGTTATGTAGTTCTTGTGTAACCGTGTAATATTTAACGAATTTTGAGTATGTAAATTTTCAGAATTCCGCTAACATTCCTTGCTTAAATATGTTATGATTGATGTTTATAAAAATTTAGGGTATGACTAAATTGCGTATTCAATAATGAAAGACAGTTCCATTTCACTTAGGCTCCATTGTGTCTAACGTTAACCATACGCGATCGTTAATACAGAGCTCATTTTTAACCACAGAAGAATATGCGAGGAATTTACGTCGTGATAGAATTAACGGCGAGAATATGATATTCTTTTCTTTTACTTAATTCTTAACTACTAATTGAAAAATGCATAAGTTTCATAATTTTTCAAAATATTAATTTATATCAATATACTCATTTTATTGATTAGTAATTTTGTCGGATATTTATGAAGTATCGATAAAATCATCCAGCGGTTAATATCTCATAATTATAATGTACATAATATATACATTAGATTATTATAGTGCCGTCATAATTGACGGGGAAGTTTACCAATACCAATATATAAACACTGATTTGGCTAATAAACATATATAATGTCATGGTGATGCTGAGGATTCATGTACAACTATAGTCGTGTTTGAAAGGTGCACCCATGGTAAGTATGGTGGATTATGTTATACATTATGTAATATACAATGCAACGTATATATGTGCTATTGTTAATAGGTGTAATGATGTATATGTATCGTCTATTACTACTATGTTACGACCTGAATCAAATTGCAGAGAGCTCCAGCGATGATGAAAAATTGCGAATAAATTTAAGAACCAGTAAATAACCGAGATAATTCCAGATAACTACCAAGTTCCGATGAAACTGATTGAGATGAACTTTTTAATCGAAACGACAAAAACGACTTCGTTACTGCTAACATTATTTACCGTTCATTTTACTATTCTTAAGGTAAATATATCATTTTTACGACGCTTTTTCCATAATTTTTCTACCACCGAAGAGCAGAACTGGGTCTTTCCCAATACTCTTCAAAACTTACAACAAATGATAAATCTTTACTTAAATATTTCTGTAGCTATAAAACAGTAGGAAACAAAAACAGCAATGCCGATAAGATAATAACCCATCAATTGGAGGACTCTTAAATACTGCCGGACTTTCTTTCTATGAAAAATTGCAACCAATCAAAAATTTTCAACACAGCCATATTATAATAACAAGGCTAGAGGAATAAATTTATGATCCGCCATTTAGGGAGTAAACTCCACCACGAAAAAAATAACCGAAACAGGCGGCGGAATACCGCAGAAACGGATCAACGAATACATTTCTCGCAAGAGAATAAACGAGAGCCAGAAATAAAAAGTTTTCGGAAAACGGTACAAAGAATATCAAACGACCTACCTGTTCGTCTTCGACGCGGGAACAACGAAAGCTCTCAAATAAAATAACAAAGACAGGCGAACTCGCCCTGATTCCGCCGACCGAATATTTTGCGTTAACGTTAGCGGAACTGGAAAAACAGAACGGTTCTCTTTCCTTCGCTCCCTCCTATAAACTTCCCATTCTGCGGAACTCCCATCAGAACGACAATGCAAATTGCGCCCACAATTAGCATCCGGGCATCGAAGAAGGGAACACCGAGATGAAGAGGGGGAGGGTAAATCATGGAAGAGGAATGAATAAATGAATACCCTTTATTAAGGCGAGGTTAGGCCAAGCTGGCCTCTCTTCCACGTGACCTCAATTATCAATACATAAGTTAAATTTCATTTTCATCTTTAAAGTTAAAAGAAAAAATATGCAACAACACAAAAATATTTTGAAGAGGAGAGAAAAGAGGGAGATAATATAAGAGGACTGGAAGGTGAAAAAACAGAAAAAATGAAAGCTAGATGGAAAGGATTGAAAAGTAATAAAATATCAAATAAAACAGACCCATCGAAAGCCATGGTGTTAAAATTAGAAATCAATACAGAAGATTTAAAAAATCGATTTTATTTACTGAATGGAATGTACTCGTATAAGTTATTTAACTGTGTGTTTAAAGCGAGTAAAATGAAATGCAAGAACCGATATAATGATGATTATGAACATATATGCAACAACAAACATAAACATAGCATGGATGAAGTCTTCACGGGTTTTCCACCAGGTCAAGTAAGTAGTAGCCGACGTTTCGATAGCTAACTCTGCCATCGTCTTCAGGGCGCTGAATGACGATGGCAGAGTTAGCTATCGAAACGTCGGCTACTACTTACTTGACCTGGTGGAAAACCCGTGAAGACTTCATCCATAGCGTACACCAGGAAAGCACCAAATCTTTCATAAACATAGCATGTGAATATAAATTCAAGTCAGCACTCAAAAATTTAATTTTTATTACTTAATAACATTTTAATCGGGTAAAATTAAGACTTATACAGATCAAGTTTTCAATCTTTTCAGCGGTTACGACAAAAAATGAGGTACGATTTCAACAGTCCGCGCACACCGATATTTATAACTTCTAAACCGCATATATTTTTCGAATGCGATTTTAAAATGCAAATAAAAAGAGGCCGAAAGCATCGAATTTGTTTTTGATTTCAACACTAATACAACCACTCTGAGCAATACAATGCAATTCACAACAATATACAACACAATACACACTAAGCATACAATTCTGAGCACGCTGATGACATATCTGATAGAAAGAGTGGAAAATAAGATGTGGAATTTACTCCATAAATATCAGAAGGATTACTTTTTAGCCGCAAAGTGGCAATGACATGAGGTTTCTTGAAACTTATTTTTTCCTTACCTTCAAAAAATTTATTCGGACTGCTCTGCCATTAACTAGCCTAGCGCTGAATTAAAATGGCTTCAGATAAACGATTGAATGGAAAATAAGGTAAATAAAGGTAAGTGAAAGTACGGAGAGGAGACTAATAAAGAATATATCAAATCAAGATAAGAAAATATGAGTTCGACATGTAAGAAAAGCATGGGTGAAAGAAAAACAAAAGAAAAAAGATAGAGGGGATAGGTAAAAGGGAACAAGAGGGTAGTGAGGTTTAAGAAAAGCAATGGACCAAAACAGCAGAAAGGCGCGGAAGGGTCTCTTCCCTACAAACGTCCTCTGGCAAAACAAACCAAAAGATGCGTAAATGGAGAGAAACAAAGGTACTTCCGATTGAAGAAGTAGAAAACACAAAATTACGATGTGCAGGAATCAAATTCATCTAACCGTAATGCAAAATGATGTTTGGGCGGACAGGTAGGGCGAAACGGTTCGCGAGGACCCCATGCGGGAAAAGTCAGCCAAAAAAAACTTTCCGAACTACAGAATCGAATCTAGTCCGACTTCAGCGAGTAGGTGGAGCGAATTTTCGCCTTCTACCAGAATTCTCGACGTGGGATGAAGAGGGAATGGGATGGGTCTCCCATGCCGCTCGCGATTCCCACGATAGACGAAAAAATGCGAAGTTATAAACGGGAGCAAGGATGAGCGCTTGGGCGATCCTTCGGAACTCGCCCTCATCCCGTAGGTTAAAAGGGCTCCGCCATGCATCATTGATCATTCCCAGAGAAGGTAAATAATTCTCTTTTAGGGTGTATTTTAGCGGGGGAAAAAGACGGGAGAGAAAGGAGGCGTATAAGGGAATAAAGGTAGGCGAGGATATGGGGTGAAGTGGACGGGATGGCTCTTCAGGAGGAAGGAAAGAATGTGTTTTGTGTTCGGTGGGAAATAGGGTGAGGGAGTACGGAGGTGAAAGAGTTGAAGAGTGGATTGGATTGTTGAAGAAAAGATTCAGGAATGTTGTGGGAGGGGTAAGTTAGGGCGGAACCATGCGTGGCACGGGAGCACTGAGAGAACAAAAGAATGCGGGGGCATAAATCGGTACAAGGAAGAATTATAGGAGAAATAACAAGGCGAACGTGATAATGTATGCTGAAGGAAAAATTGGTGGCATTGAATTCTTCTCAGAACCCTTACAGTACAATATTAAAAATTATTACCAGGAAGGAAAGAGCAATTCAAATTCTTCTGAATCGTTTACTTCGCTACAACTCCCAGTTTTCGTTTTATACCATAATTTTCGAATTAAAACTAATATTTCCCTCGAGTATTTAATTATGAAATTAAAATTTTCCCTTTCAAAATAATCAGGGACGTTAATTTATAATTATATTAAGATAATGATGAGAGATCTATGACTACTGTCAGCTGAATTCACAACTGTAAACAATGAGTCAACAGAAACAAGAAATCGTTTCACAAGGATAAAACAGATAAGGAAAAGGGTTTTAGGTACTTGGCATGATAAGGCGTGCACCAAGGAAAATTCCCAAGGAGAAACGGACATAAAAAAGCCTGACGGAACCGGGACTCGAGCCCGGGTCTCATCAATTGCCGGTTGGTTGCTCTATCCATTGAGCTATCCCACCAGAACCAGTTCTGGTGGGATAGCTCAATGGTTCAATCGCTCAATTGATAGAGCAACGTCCGTTTCTCCTTGAGAAGGATAAAACAGCTTTGCCAAATCGAATTGTAACTATTTTCAGAGCAAAGTTTATGAAACTTTCAACATGAAAATCACTTCATAAAATAACGATTTATATGATAAAAATAAAGAGGTAAATTCGGAATGATTACCTCAACCTTAGGATTAGCATTCAATTTTCCTGAATCAACTAAACAGAATCGTTCATCAGAAAACTTACTTGCGCCAAGATTATTCAAGAAATAGAATGAAAGGGCTTATACTGTAAAGAACGTACCGACAAATACTCAACATTTGAATGCAGTAACACCAGCCAAAGCCTCCTTAATGCAATCTTCTTCTATTATCTCTTTTTCTACCACTTTCTCAATGTAGCAAATTTTCAAAAATGTCCCTTAAAAATGTGATGAACTAATAAGAGGTTATCTAATATTAGATACAGTAACGAAGCGTTTTCAATGATAATTTCCGATCGCGCTCACAAGTGGTTACTAAGAGCATATTTTATTGAATATTTTTCAAAAATGAGAGAATTTTTCGACGATGATTCAGAGAGACTACATAAAAACACAAGTAGCTAAATATAACGTTTTCAAATCCAATCTATTGCAACTGAAATCTTGATACTTTCTGGGAATAAAAAAGGGAATGTTGAATTGCAACTAGAAATTATTAGATGAAGCTACTTTACTCATTTCCACGATACACTCCAAATGCTTACAAATGATTTTCTTAATATTCTGCGAGTCCAGCACCAAAAACGGTCTGCCATAACAAGCAAGCTTTGGGAAAAAAGTTAAAGATATTTCTGACATAATTAAATTTCTACAGAGAGTTCTCCCTGGGCCCTAGACGTACGTATAGGGCCACCTCTTTCTTAGCAGCCAAAACAATCAAATTCAGAGAAGGCAATACTTCTTTTCAATATCAAGTCGCTGCTCACAACCCAAACAAATCCACGTAGGAAGCAAAAGAAAGCGTAGCCAAGTGGTCACTCCATTTCCGAAACCCTGTTCCAACTCAGCCCCCTTCCGATCTTAAAACCCTTAAAACTCACCCGCCAAGCCCTCATTCCTCTTTCTCCCTCTTTGCCCTCCGCATCAACACTCAGAATCTCTACCAGCACAGACGAGAATCGAAAAAAGCGTAAGGCTGCGTGGGGGCAACCATGATTTATCACGCGAATCAGAGGAGAAGAAAGCCTCCCTCGGATAAAGAAGAGCAACTGGGAAAGACTGGGAGAGAGAGAACAAGGGGTTAGAGGAGAAAATAGGAACCTAAGAAAGGTGGGAAGGGTGGTAAGGAGGGGAAATGAGCGAATAAATAACGATCAGGGAACGAATTCAACATGCAAGTTGATGCCAAGGGTAAATGTATAGTGTGTATACATTTTGTGTATGAAAAGAATTTCTAACAAATATCAACATCATTCAGGAGCCTTCTACATTGCCAATGCTTGTTTCTTTAATTATATTCGTAATAACGTAACGTAAAATACGAAAATAGATATTCATCAGTATAAACCTTTAAAATTCACACATTTACAAAATTTTAAATCAGACATAGTATACATAGTATATACAGAATCATATAGTGCTTAACGACAGAGAAATGCGTCACAAGTCCATTTCGCTCTGTTACTTTTTATATTCAAAACAATTTTAAATGAATACAATCTCTAAAAATACACCTCTACTGCATTAATTATGAAATTAGACCCAAAATTAATAGGTTCGCCAATCGAAACGTTAGCAAGATGAAAATAAAAAAAGTCTCTCTTTTTCTAAAACCTAATCGTAAAATTACTACTGCCTACAAAGAAAGCTCTGAGGAAACCAACCAAATTAATTTAGCACAAGTCTTAATAATAAGATGAGGTGGCTGCTGATGGTTGTGTTATAAGTTAAAAAGTAAACTCCAAAAACCACCAAAAGGAAAAAGGAAAAGCTCCTTTTGATGGTTTTTGGAGTTTACTATTTAACTTACAAGTCTTAATGACGAATTTCTAGCTATTTGAAGAATACTGTATACGTATGTTGGCCAAACCTGGATTGAATAACTCAAGTGCGACGAGCGTATTTAAGATACATGACAAAAGACCGTTGTCCTACATCCATCGTATGTATGGAATCAAGAAACAAACAGTACCGGAGACAAAATTTCGGAGCACAATAATTACAGTTATCAAGAATACTCAATGGTAAGAAAAACTGAGGAAAGAGAATTGAAAGTCGCGGTGATAAAAATCTGCAAACTTCGTTCCGTTCCAGGTTGATCTTCTGAGGGAAACTGGTTAAAGTGGAAGCTAAACAAGAAAGAAAGGAGGAAGACAGAAAAGGAACTCAGAACGGCAGCAGATAGCGGATGATGAAGAAGGTGGACAGAGGAATAAGGAGAGGGGATAGCAAGAGGCGGTGGACCATAACTCAAAGCTCCAAGCTCTCGGACGCCGGTAGCCCTCGGAGCTGCCATCGGACGATGGGGACTCGATTTACGGCCATCGGAGAAGGAGACGAAGGCTTGTGCCATCCACTTCTGAAGAACCGAAGGGAGACACCGCCAACCCCACCCCATCCTTGGGAAGGACGAGAGTCGGGAGTCTCTTGCTGATAAGAAGATGCGGAAATTGACCAATGCAACTGCTCTTATCCTTCCAATAAATTTGAAGATGGAAACCACCGTTGAGCGACCGACATAAGCAGCATTATTACATTAAGGATTATGCAACGAGTCGTACATTCGGCACGAAACGGACGATTACTCTTGAGCACGATCAACTGGCTATTCTAACGACAATTTCAATAGATATGAGCCGGAACCGAGAGTCCATATAAAAGATAAGCGGAGCGAAGAAGAACGTAGCAAAGTTGACTGCAGAAGTAAAACTACGAATAATTTAAACCATGTCCCATCGGCGGGAATGAAATTCCCTTTCCTTTCGGTTTTATTTTATATAGCGAGTGGGCACCACCATTCCTAAGAAAACGAGTTAACAACATCCACAATAACATGAATCACCGATGCAACTGATTTAATTTTTTTATAATTGTAAGATGAATTATTTATAATATTTTCAACACTATGAAAAAAATACCGAACTCTGTAAGTAAATCGTCCGAAATAGCCTACCCTTGGAAACAATTCTAAATCTGTCTCCACTTTCAAAGAGCAAGAACCAAATGCAAGCGAAAAGAAATGCTAATATTTTCATTATAGATACACTCTCATTTACTTGATTTAACTTAAGTATTCCTGATACTTTCTACGTTATGTTTAATCCCTGATTGTGAGCTTCAATATGAAATCATTACTCAATTATTATTCGTAATTACTGATTTTAATTTGGGTCACCTAAAGAAATGCTATCTCCTCGTTAATATACACTGCAGATACTGGAGAGGAGGAATTGCTGTACGACAAAGGAAACCGCCATTAAGAAGTTTTCACGTGACCAAAAGTTAAACGCTAGCATTACTTCCAAAAAATCTTAACAATAATCAAATTATGATACGTAATAATTTCTTTATAGGCTGTATCACACCAAAATGAAGCAGACACAGTTAATGATTACTGTCTAACGCGAGCCCACACAAGGAAAAACCTTATTGGGTGTCATCTTGCAACTTTTCCCTAGTTTGAAATTATGACAGAATTTAATTATAATTTAATCAATTGCGACATTATTGAAACGAGACATAGGTTAAATAAAGTCACAAGACTTTTTTGTAGGACGAAAGAACTGATACTTGCACGAACAAAAACCGTAAAAGTTCCATCGATCAATAATAAACAACCCGGAAATAATATAGATTAAAGAAAATATCAAATACGACGAAAAAACATTCATTAATAAATACTACGACGAAGTGAAATTCTTGCTTTCTAAATAAGCGTTCTTTTTTTTCTTCAGCTGTTACATCACCCTAAATTTAACGAACGTTAAGCGACAGATAACTTACGAGAAACAATGATTAAAATGAAAGAAAAATTGGAATGAAAATTTTATCCGACGAGTTCTCCTAAAAAAGCTTTACCTTTCCTCCGAGGAAATAAAAATGAACAAAAAACGGAGGATCCATAAAAAACCGAGATTGTTTTTTGCAACCCAGGCACAAATGCCGGGGATATGGCTGGGAGGGTGAAAGGGAGAAAAGAGAACGATCGAATAAACGGGAAGATTCCAGCAATTTAAGGACACATCCAGCAAAATTACGACTTCGCCCACTATATGCTACGAGAATCGTTCAATGAGTCCTTAGAAAAAGTAGAAAAACAAATTATTTTGTGTGCTTTTTTTTATTTATCAACATAGTCTCTTTTTAGCTCTATACACTTTTCCAAGGGTTTCTACGACATTTTTAAGCCGTCGAAAAAGAAGGATTTTGAAAGATCCTCAAAATATGCATCTGTTTGGGCGATGTCCTCCTCGCTCGACGTGAACCGCTGTCGTTTGACCTTTTTCCAGGTAATCGGTGTAAAATATTCCTAGTGCATCTCAAAATACCGTGGCCATCACCTTGCCGGCCGATTTCAACGTCTTTGCCTTCTTCGAACCTCGTTCGCATTAAAAACCAACTGTTTTGAATGGTCCTTTGTCTCTGTAGTGTAGTAGTGTATCCACGTTTCGTCCACAGTTATGTATCGACGCAGAAATTCGTCAGGATTGCGAGGGAAAAGCGCCAAAATAGCCTCAGAGTCGACCACACGATTGCGTTTATTCTCCTCTGAGAGCAATCGCGGCACACATCTTGCCGAGATTTTTTTCACACTCAATTTTTCGTGCAAAACTAAAAACACTGTACCTTGCGATATGTCTGTGGCCTCAACTATTTCTCGCACTTTGATTCGTCGATCACTCTGCTATCACTAATCTACGATCACTAATTCTGAATAGAAAATTTAATGAACCAATCAAACGAAACGATCATACCCACGATTAACAATTATTGCCCACTATAAAACCAGCCACATTCGAGGTCTTTGGATAGCCGCGTGGGTAAAGCGTTCGACTTCGAAGAAAGCGGTTCCGGGTTCGATTCCCGGTGGGGGCTCTCGTACGAAATTACCTTCGTTGTTGGAGCACTATAATATTTTGACCTTTAAAAGTACAATTTTAGATTGATTATAATGAATACGAACGATATTTGCTCTTTAAAAATGATCAAGTACTTACGAGTAATTACGGTATAATTCACAATGATCACATTCGCAATAAATACCACCTCAGTTCGGCCCAGGATGAAATAATTTATGTAAAATATCCAGCGTATCCGCAAAGGCGCTGGATACGAATTACGGACGGACATTCGTAAAGAACAAGAGTCTGTTTTGGATAGTAACTTGCTTTTCTTAATTAGCACAAAAAACGAACGGAAGAGATCCCAACGGAGGAAAAAAGAGATTTTAAGAGATGGAAGGGAATAAGAGAGCATGAGGAGGAAGACTCAAACATGAGAATGCTGAGAAATGAACGAGGGAAATGAAGAGAAAAGAGGAAACCCCTGCAGCCCATTGAAACGGTTAACAGGGTCTGTACAAACGTAGATAGATAGATGTAGCTGAAAATTGTTGGATGCAAAGTAAGGGTTAAGAGGGTAAAGATGAAACCGGCCCAAACATTAGGGCGGAAATTGAAAACTATAATTTAGATTAACTAGCTTCATATTATGTTATAGAAGGAAAAAGACGAAATTTTAAATTTTTCACAAATTTTTAAAGAATGACAGCACACAGCTGGAGCAGCTACTTCAACGAAGATAAATCAAATAAAACAAAAAATAAAAATTGAACCTCAAAATCGCTGGTTACTTGGCACTAACTTAATAACTACGTTTGGCTAGCATTGCTATTTATCTATTATTGATACGCCCGAAGAAATAAGCAAAAATAGCAGTAAATTTTGTTTGACTCTTTAACATCATGTAAGCTGTTCCAACTATTTCCAATTTGATATTTTTTTTCTTTCCAATTCTTCCGTTATTTCCAATTTTAAATAAATTCACGCGCATCTTTACTTCGCTAAGTTCCAAGAATGAGTAATATAACCTAGGGAGGTCTAAGAATTAAGAGTCTCTATAACATGCGAAACTACTCCTGAAACCCCCAGTTAAATTGTATATATTTCACTAATGCAACTAACTCCAATACTTAGGATGTTATTGGAGAGAGACTCATGTGCAGGAGAAACCAAAAATTTACCAATGAAAAGAGTCGCTACAATCTTGGCCGGCAGTTCTGCCAAAGTAGAAAACGAAAGAGGAAAGACACAGAAGGAGTTTCCGCAGAATGAATAATAAAGGAAAAGAGGAAAAGGGAAAAGTAGAGAGTAGCAGCCAGAGCTCTGAGAGAGAGAAAAACGGAGATGATGGATGGAAGAGCTAGAATACTAGCTTCCGGATGGTTAAGGAGAGGAGATGGGGGAAGAGAATGCATAAAGGAGAAAAATACGATCACAGGAATGCAGAAATCGAGAGCGATTTTTGTTATCAAAAATATTTTAACCCCAGCCAGATGTGACAATTCACGATAAAGGATACAAAAAACGCACACTAGGTTACTTTATGAATAAAATTGAGTTAACAAACGCTCTAAGAATTAGAATCTTAATATGAGTAGAATATATTTGAGTTTAATTACAGAAATATGTGAAGCACGGAATCAATATAAATTTTCACTGGATAAGTTAATTTTCAATATCTACCATCAAGAACAATTTTTGAGAAGAATCTAAACGGGATACAACACATATAAACCTAGTATTGAATGTTCAATGCTAAAACCAAAGCAAACTTGAATGTTCAATTACAGTGAGTTCATCTACTTTTCCTCTACATAACAAGGGTAGAAAAAACTTATGGAAAAAACATTTCAATGAGAAAATCCTGTGTAACTATAATAAAAGTTCAATTACACTTAGCGAAGTAACAAGTAAATTCACTTACTATCAGTAAAGTTGCTCTGTGTTATAACGTTTGCTATTTAACTCACATATTGCTCTGCTGAAGGAAAGTAAAGGAAAAAGTGAAGTGGAATAAAATTAAACAAGGAATAACAGAGTTGGTGGACAAAGTGTTAGTTAAGAAAAAACTTGAACCCAGGAGATCACAGATGACACAAAAAAAATTGAAATAATTGGAAAAGAGAAATAAACCGAGAGCAAATATGGATACAAAAGTAAAGACTAAGATAACAGATGAATGCATAGAAGAAAAGGAGAGAAGGCTAAAGAAAGGGTCAATGAACTAGAGAGTGGATCATATTAACCAGTGCTAAAGCAAAAGGAAAAAAACCTAATCAGTCTCTAGGAGATAGCAAAGGTATCCTTATATAATATATAGATAAAATAAAAGGAGTCTAAGGGGAGTATCCTTAGGTATTTTGGAAAAGTCCAGCCTCTTTCGTAAAAGAAATAACTTTGTCTATCATATTATGATCATCGCAAAGGATATCTTTCAGTGTCTTGATAGTTAAATATTTCCTTTGTTGGCTGGAGTAATTTTGGCATTGAGTGAGTTTTATAGGAAGGTGAAAGTTACACTTGTAATTGAGATTGTACACATTGAGAAAGTACACAGGGAGTTGTAAAGAGGTATGAGTAGTGCACTATGCTTTAGTACACAGTGTCCAATACTCAAATGAGTTATGAATATATCATTACACATTATCTTATTGCATTAGTTTTGCAGATGATATTGTAGAAGGTATTGAGATGATGGTATTGCAGATGATATAGCAGAATCGCCAAGATAATTGAGTAGAATGCTTGAAAATTTTCCTTAAGCACGGAAACATTGAAACTAAAAATTAATCAGAATAAAACAAAGGCTATGGTAGTTTCTAAAGAGACGAATGAGTCATATTTGAATGTAATGTTAAGTAATGCAGGAATAGGCAGGATAAATGAGTTCTCTAATCTTGGGAGCATAGTTACCAGCAATAAAAATGTTTTTCAAAAGTAAAAAAAGGATAGCTATGTCTAAGAAAGTATTTGAAAGTAAAAAGGATGTTCTCAAAAATAAACATATGAATTGGGATTTAAGAAAATCATACATTAAAACCTTTGTTCAGGGTGTAATGTAATATAATATGAAAGTGAGAGTTGGACAACGGGGAAGTTAGAGAAGACACAGCTGGAAGCTATGAAAATGTGGCTTTGGAGATGGATAACAAGAACAAGTTGGATTGAAAGGAAAGGCAATGTGGAGGTCAAGGAGGAGAAAAACTTAATGAAGGCTATGAAGAAAAGAAAAATAAAATTTGCCAGATATATTCTCAGTCCTAATATCTTTATAAGGGATATAGTAGAGGGAAAACCCTTGGTAAGAAAGGCAAAGGAAGACCAAGGAAGAAGTTTCTAGATGATGTACAAAGTTTAATGGGTATGAAAACCTGTGAGGAAATTAAAAGATCAGTGATGGAAAGATCAACTTGGTTACAATGACAAGGCCTGGCCTTTAGAAGATGATGATGATTGCTCTGATAGCGCAAGTAAAGTTAAAGACTTGGCTACTTTACTTTCTACTTGCTGTCATTATTCTCTCGCCAGTTAACTCACCCTCTACAATAACTTTGAAAGAAATATCTCATAGTTTCGGTTGATAACTGAGGCTGGTGAGTGAGTGAATTGACTAGCTGGGTGTAACTGACACTTGCTGCACTTGCACAATAGTTTACTGGCCTGCAAACAACTAGTAAACCTGCCCAGGTAAATTAAGCCTTAATTTAAATACAACAACGATTCTTGAGTATACAGAGTCTACAAAGTGATACAAAGAGTCAAAATATGCAAGAATTTATACTCACCGAATGAATCTACGCCAGTCATTGAGAAAATCTCTAGAGATGATGTAAGCAACAGAGAAATTGAGTGATGAGAATGATGGACGGCCCTTCTCCATGTAGAGGTCAGGTAACTTCTCCCTTTGCTTCGAGGCTTTCTGACGTACATGATCCTTTGATACCTGCCCCTCTATAGCTATATCCTAGAAATTAATTTATGACATTAGATTATTCTTGAGAATTAAATTTGTAGGTAAATTAAAGAGCACTAGACATTTTCCATAAAACCAATCATTAAATTCAATGAAATATTGCTTTAACTTTTCTTACCTCACATTTGCTGCATTTTTCTGCATCAGAGAAAAATTCAGGTGCAGTTGGAAAATAACTTTTAAGTATTTTCCATACAGATTCCGGAACTAACCTACGATTACTATCCTTTGAGCATAGATGTCCTAATTAAAAGAAAAGATGCAAATTAGAATATATATTTTAATAATATACAGCTCTAACAGTTAAATATATTGCTATAAAACACAATGAGAACAGACAAAATTAAAGATTTAAAATTGAGGATTATACTTTGATAGAGTCTAATAAATATTGTTGTACACCCAGTTACACATAAATCTTACCACCTTGGACACAACCCTACAACAACTAGCAAGAAGCTCAAAGGCTTGACTTGTATATTTTTATGAAGCCTTCTTCTTCCCCTGCCCCAGGGTCTCTCCTTTTCAACATTTATATACATTTACAGTAGTCAAGTACAGCTAAAACAGAAATTAGCACAAAACTGTATCAATCCAGGATTGACTAATGTATCCACAATCAGGTCTAAAGTTTTCTCCACATTCTATTGGCTGTTGGAAGGAGAAGGCTAAGTGAAACACTTTGTTGGCGCCTCTTTAAATTGTTGTGAAACACATTGAACACTGTTGTATCGTTATTATGAACATAAAATCTTGTTCAAATTTAGTGTTGCTTTTTACTATTTTAGCAGTATATTCCAAAAAAGAATGAAAGTTGGATTTCCTTATTTTGGCCAAAATCTTATGAGTAATTTACTCTTCTCTGGACATATTGGATAAAGTTATTTTTGTAGCCTAAATTATCCTATAATAAAAATATTATGTCATTGCATGTTCATTGTTCTGTTCCCACTGTTCATTATGGCAAATTAAAACCAAAAGGGTGGCTTGCATATTACAGGTTTACTAGCTAACTCCTGCTTCGACAGGACATTTCAAATCAAACGATCTTATTGCAAGTTATATAATAGACTTTCATCTGTTCACCAAAATGAAGGAGGGATTAGCCAGAGAATATTTCACAAGTGACGAGGAATTGAAAGAAGCAGTCACCAACTGGACCAAGGAGGTGGCGGGAAGCTTCTATGAGGAGGGGATTTCAAAGCTTATTTCTTGGTATACGAAGTGCATTGAGATCGCCGGAGATTATGTTGAAAAATAATACATATCGTCAAGAACATTTAATGTATGTTTCAATTTTTTTCAATAAAAACTCAATTTAAAAAAGAAGAATGGAACTTATTTTCTGGATGACCCTTATATCACTGAAATGGCTACAATATGGAATCTACTCCATGGTGGCAGCCGTATACATAATTATACATCATTCATCCATCAATTTTTAGAAATTTTTATCATTATCATTGAAAACATAACATTGTGGAACCATGGTTTTACAATATTGTGGAACCATAGATGAATTTGCCTGAATTTTAAGTATTTTTGACTAAGATCTTTAATTTGACAAATAAGTAGTTTCTTTGAAGGCAGTTATATGCATGGAAAAATATATATGGGATGAGAAAATAGAGAAAGTAAGTGAATGGATTATGCTTTTAAAGGATTTCATTGCTACTGCTCAAAGTAACCAACAGGACAAAAGGGAATGTGAGAATTGTCACTAACTCTTGGAAAAAATCTGGAATTAAAAGACCTACACTTACAGTAAATCATGTATGTATGCATTGTAGTGTTTTACAATATTCCTATCTATCTCTTTCAAGCCAGTCCAAGTCTTGATGTCCTGTGACATCATTGCTTCATTCACTCCTTCCAATTACTCCATCTATAACTCGCTTTTCAGATTTAACATGGTTGATTTAAATGAACTATTGCTGTATGATCCTATGAAATGTGGAGAGTTGAAGAGTTTCTCACAGCCAATATGTTTTAAATATGAATAAATCTTTTTCAATATCACCAAGCAATTAATATACAGAGAGACTGTTTATATCGAACCATCTCCCAATTTATCTCAACTATTAAAATTATGTCTAACAATAAAAAAATATGAGTTATTGACAGGGCCGCCCATCCACATCAAGACTTGGACTGGCTTGAAAGAGATAGATAGGAATATTGTAAAACACTACAATGCATACATACATGATTTACTGTAAGTGTAGGTCTTTTAATTCCAGATTTTTTCTTAGAGAAGAAAGATGGAAATGTGCATTCTTACTCCTGTATTATTATTCTTTACTGTAGTATCTTAATGCCCATATCTTGGGTATTTACTGATAATGTAGCTGATGTCCTCAAAACAATTCTCAATAGTTTCAAGAGGGTAAATCATTTTCCAAGATGCTAATAAAAAATTATGCTTAACAATCTATTTTGGATTAATTTTTATTTTATTCTCATACCATTTTCTATGACTTTTTACCATCTTGTATTGATTCAATAAAGATTTTTATCAATAAAGTAGATATTCCATTTTCCTTCCTACCATTTAATGCTTTATTCAGTAATGATTGCTTTCAATCAGTAGCATATTAGCAGTAGCATAACAAATGAATTTGTAAGAGAGAAATTTGATTTCAAGAAAAGTATGGAGTTGGCAATGGGGAAACAGTCCTGCACATCCTAGGCTGTGACTAATATAACTGTATAATTTTGAGTATTAACTCATCTTTACTAAAAAAATTAACTTAATACTATCTTAAATTAACTGATTTCTTTTTCTTCTACTTTCTGAAACGGATATTACATTACTGACAACTTTATGAAGCAACAGCAGCACTTAGAAATTTAATTTTGAATTTTAGTAAGAAAAAGTTTAGATTTGTTCAATAAGAAGGATATAAACAGATAATGTACTAACCATGACTGCAAACAATATCATGATTAAAACCTAAATTCCACTCCTCATCCTTGGATTCAGACTTCTGATCTTGTAAAAATTCTCCAGAACCATTGCATGACATGGCAGCAAGATTGCATTCAACTCCATCCATAGAACCACCTTCACTTTCACCAACACCAGCACTGTCTGCTTCATTTCCCTCTACATCATCATCTTCCTCTAAAGCCATCCTTCTCCAGGAGCGAAAAGAAGCCTTGCCCACCCAATATCCTTTCTCTCTGTAAAAAAATACAAACACTCATGAACATGACACCAATATCTGAAACCAAATAAGTACAAAGAAATAAATATGAAATTACTTGGTAATTTCATATTTATTTCATTATGGAGTTCCACCAAGTTAAGCTAGATCATATTGATTACATATACAAATAAGTACAAATGAAAAATATGTAGATGAGCATGAGTTTGACAAAATTCTGTAAATCTAACATTGATATCAGGTGAATTTAAGACAATTCTTTAACTGCAAATGAGAATCCTCAATCTCCATGCAGAAGTAAAAAAAAGGATGAATATTTTCTAAAAAAAATTTAAACCACGCATATAAAGACATAAATAAGCAAAAAATTAAATCCAGAATCATCTGGCAAAATCATTCTATTATAGGAAAGCTCGATAGCAAAATAAATATCAATTATGGAGACAGAAAAAAGGAATTTTTACAGGGTGAAATACATCTATGGAACTATCAAAGACAAAAGAAAGAAAAGACCAGTTTTTAGAAAAAATCATTCAATAGATACTGAGACATAATTATAATAAAGAGGCTATACAATGGTCATAAAGTTACAAATGAAGGGTGGCTTGCATATTACAGGTTTACTAGCTAACTCCTGCTTCGACAGGACATTTCAAATCAAACGATCTTATTGCAAGTTATATAATAGACTTTCATCTGTTCACCAAAATGAAGGAGGGATTAGCCAGAGAATATTTCACAAGTGACGAGGAATTGAAAGAAGCAGTCACCAACTGGACCAAGGAGGTGGCGGGAAGCTTCTATGAGGAGGGGATTTCAAAGCTTATTTCTTGGTATACGAAGTGCATTGAGATCGCCGGAGATTATGTTGAAAAATAATACATATCGTCAAGAACATTTAATGTATGTTTCAATTTTTTTCAATAAAAACTCAATTTAAAAAAGAAGAATGGAACTTATTTTCTGGATGACCCTTATATCACTGAAATGGCTACAATATGGAATCTACTCCATGGTGGCAGCCGTATACATAATTATACATCATTCATCCATCAATTTTTAGAAATTTTTATCATTATCATTGAAAACATAACATTGTGGAACCATGGTTTTACAATATTGTGGAACCATAGATGAATTTGCCTGAATTTTAAGTATTTTTGACTAAGATCTTTAATTTGACAAATAAGTAGTTTCTTTGAAGGCAGTTATATGCATGGAAAAATATATATGGGATGAGAAAATAGAGAAAGTAAGTGAATGGATTATGCTTTTAAAGGATTTCATTGCTCCTGCTCAAAGTAACCAACAGGACAAAAGGGAATGTGAGAATTGTCACTAACTCTTGGAAANAATATCTAATGAAAATTCAGCCATACTTAGCCAAAAATTAACACAAAAAGTATTTCAAATCAATTTTTCGTTACTCCAATTTACGAAGAAGATTGTTGTTTTGAAATAGGCACTTATCCATGAAAAACATCTTCATATCACAAATGAAAGTTGATAAGCATGTCATGGAGGCCGCCTAAACAACAAGTCCACGGTGATCGCCACGGTTACCACGTGACCAACCAACCGCAATCATTATTTTAAATGGGATATATGCGTAGCTTGTTATGGATTTATGAAATTTAATTAATTATTATTACTGTGAGTTTTTGCATAACAATACAATGCAATCTTAAACTAAGAAATTATACATTTTCGTGACGATGTATATGAGAACAACTTCATACAGTTCGAATAATAAATACAACGATGAATATATTACTGACATTTACAAATGCAACATGGTTGGAATCGAGAAAAATTTAAGTTTGTGAAATTTTCATTACAGATAAAACGACAAATAACAAAATCTATGATATATCAGATGCTTCTTTAAGAAAAATAGAATAAGATCAGATAATGATAATCAGATACGATGAGTATATAATGTAACTGCTAGGAAAAAAGGGCTGCAATATGACCTTCACGGGCTGTTGGTCAACTTAAATGGGGTAAGCATCAAGATGCGCTTATAATATGTTCACATGGTGAGTAGAGCACCTATGAACATGTTGATAACATACTGCTTTAATAATGGGAAACAACCCTCCCAACCATACAATAAATTAAAGAAAATATAGTCTCCAGTAAAGGATTTAGAAATCATGGTAATAGATGTTCTTAAGGAATGGCCTTCTATAATAAAGATAGTCTGCCCTGCAGCTCCTCTCTTAGCATTACTATAATTACAATCAATTACAACTATCCATTGTTTTGAGGCATTTACAGAGCAGAATACTACTGTAACAAAACAGAGGTCAGAATAGATGAATTCAGTAGTTTAAAAGTAGTTTCTAGCATTTAGTGTTTCACTAGGCACCCAACCCACACCCTACTTCCCTAAGAATCTCACATGTGAGATACTTGCACAACATAATTCTGCTACTTCCATAGGATCATTGAATGACATAAGGGGGTAAAAACCCCTTATGCTTTATTTTTTAACGAGGCAGTATTAGGCAGCGCCCTTGAACCGTCCTCAGCCCCGGCTGAGGCAACCTGACCGGATTAACACCAGCTCACATGCTCCCATGAGTTTTTCGACTCATGAGACTTCCTCCAATAGGCTACTACAGCCACTCCTGAGGTATGAGCGCGCCTAGCGAAACAACGCTATGGGTTATTGGTTTAGGTGAAAGGATTAGGAACAGGAAGGAAAGGATACCACAGCCCGTACAAAACCGACATCAGCTGATGGCCTGACACGGCCCAAACCCTAAAACCATGCCAGGGCTGGCCATGCCCGTACTTCCAGTTTAGACCTTATTTTTCTGGGACCGTGAGCTCAGCCCCTCACTTGCCCAGAGTTCTTCTTCACCTGTGAGGTCACCTACTGGTAGAGGCCGACCCAACCCCACCCATGGTGGCTAGATGGACCTCCCAGCCCAAGATTCCCCTCAAGCTGGTTTTGCCATTGCTGTTTTTTGGTGACTGGGACACACTCCCAACCAGGCTCTCGGGCCACAACAAGGCAAACAGACAGCTAACTTAACCGAGAGTTCCATAGGATCCATATAAATTATCTTCCTTTGAATAATTTGATGTTAGTAATGGCTATGATAGCATTTTGAGAGAATCTATACAATCAACAAAGGGAGCCAGCCTCCCAACATGGACTCTTAAAAACAAGAAGGGAAGAAAGAAATGATCTACTATCGAACTAAAAGTATACTGATCTGAACTTTGGCATGTAACCTTACAATTACCTGCAGTTGTAATGGGACTTGTTATACCTCATTCAAAAGAGCAATGATTTGCCTTTCAAATAATTTACATCATTATTCCATATCAATCCTCTACTTAATCTGAATAGGTGGAAATCCAATCAAGGCACAGTAAATTTGCACAAATTCACAACTCGGCCACATTTAAAGTATTGTGAAACTACGAGAATGCATCATAGGAAAATCCAAGTACCAAAGAGAGGAAAAGAGTTAAGGCGACTTTGCATGTAAAGGTGTGCGCCTATTCATGTCACTTTCTCCTCAGAAGAAAACCAAACCTTTAGTAAATGTGTGGTATATAGTCCTGAATTAAGTTCCACATTTATGAGATCCAATCTTAATCAAATTGATAAGCATCTGAATAAAAAATCAATTGCTCTTTTCAACTTTTGTTCCATTCAGTTGGAATGTTTGCTATTCCCTATTTATATAATTTAGAAAAAAATAAGTGAGGACATTTTATTCTAAATGCATTGGGATGGGAGATGAAGAGCCTACTATTACAGCATCACTCCTTCAACTTCAACTTGGAATCACAAATAACTTCCCTTTCTATGATGATGTAGGAATGTTGTTAGAATAAATCTGCTCGTTAAACATACTACTCTAACATTTATCACCTTTAGATGTTCTGAAATACACACTTGACAACAGAATGATTGAGTTATTGTTAAATGCCTCTATCATTCACCAAATTCTAATGACTATTGTTATGACAGTGGCTTCTATTACACATTTTTTCCAAGTTAAAATTTATAAAAACTGTTTGACAATGATTCCAAAAATTACCCTTCACCTTTCAGTTGAAAGTGAAATCTGTCAATCTTTAGACAGTCAGACTGTCCGTCTTGCTCACAAAGCACTCCCTTAACAGTGTGAGAGAGACGCGGCACGGTAGTTCAGTGGTTAGAATACCTGCCCGGAAAGTGGGAGACCTGTGTTCGAGTCCCAGTCGTGTCGCTATTTTTCACAATTGTTATATCTTTGGGATTTTCCGTAGGTTTTCAATCTACAAAGACACCTTCCTTTCCTTTAATCCTCTACAAAGATTTTTTGTCAGGGACCTCATAAATTACTTTGCTAGGGTAATGATATTCTAAAGCAACTTGACCTATTAGCTCCTAATGACAACTTAATATCTCAACGTATGAAGTATGCATAGCTAAATGTTACTGATGTTTAGTGACCGGTGTAAGCTGGGAAACGAAATTTGAGGAACACTGGTTCCTCAAAGCCTTACGGAAGAATTTTTACCTGCAAATCACCAAATGTATGGTTATGGTATTTAATTTTAAGAGGCAGAAATTTATGTTTGCACCGGGCGGCAGATAGGCTGGGCGCGGCTCTGTTGGTATTATAGTTAAGGAGGCTCTAGGAAAAAGTTTTTTATTAGATGAGTTTGTATATTTTTAATATTTTCTACGTTTATAATCAAAATATAAACAATATAGACGGTTTTGTATGCACTCAAAATTCTGTCCTCCTAATTCGATCAGAAAAATCTATTCTAGATGATTTTTTCTAATTATTTTAGACGATATAGTAAAAATTTCAACTGCATAGATAACAAAATTTGTAAAGGGTGACAATTTTTAATTGCGCAGCTTATCCAATGAATTAAGATCATATCTAAAAAAGAGAGAGCATTCTCCATGACTTTATACCACACATTTACTTAAAAGTTGATATTCCTATAATACAGAGAGAGATGGCTGATTCATGAATTTGCGTTACTTTTCCGTAAACGGATTGGATTCACACTGACTCTGATAAAGCAGGATCCCCTGCTAAACCATCATCATGTACATCATTTTAAAATCAATCATGTATATCATTTTAAAGGCAAATAATTGCTCTTTTGAACAATGTATAATATGTCCATTTACAACCGAGGATCTTCATCAGGAAACGCGTCGTATCCAAGGTCTATACATTTCTGGTCCGACAGTAACTCAAAGTGTGCAGAAATTTTCTTTCTCCCCTTCCAGTCTTGAACAGAAGCCGGCTCAGAGGCAGGCTTTGTGGATATATCCCTCTAAATGCTGTTCTAGCCGTCTCCTAAATGCAAAATTTTCAAGGGAAGGTCACTTGCCTCGACCCTTCGGAAATAACGGGATCTCATGAGCAATGTTCTTCTCCTTGTGAGAAGGAAAGCTAGATATAACACGAAATCGTTACAACTGATTTTAAACCACTGAATTCATGCATTCCGACATCAGTGTTGGTATAATACTATTCTGCTACGTTAATGCCACCAAACCAATGATGGAAACTAATAAATGATTTTAATATTAATAATATAAAAAAATCCTTTCAAACACTGCAAGCGGAGTTAGGACACGAAGTATATCCTCCATGTTTTTCCTCTCTCTCTATCTCTCTCTCTCTTCTCAAGGCTCGCTGGCTTGAAACTCACTGCCCCTTCATACAGGGTGGTAAGATTTATGTGGAACTGGGTGTACNTTGAGTATGAAATTTGCATGGAGTGCATTTCTACAAGACCTATTTCAAAAATATAATTTACTTTAAGTAATTTGGTGATGATATTTATTTGGAGGAGATAGTTATCAGTAACTCTTTTGAATCTATGCAAAAAATCAGATACATTTTAGAGAAAATGTAATGTGACTTAATATGTTGTAGATTTAAAAATTGTAAACACATTTTTACCAGTCTATTGTCATCACTTACATCATTCACACTTTCACTTGAAAATTCTCTTTGTAAAATAAAAATTGATGGTTGTTTTCTTCCATTAGCAAGTGAAGCTAGCATAACCACAGTATTTAATTTTCTTATTCCCGGTAGTTTTATGATAATTATTTTTTTTTCTCATTAATGGTGGTATTCCCTGGTATATGGAAATATACGTGTTTCATTGGCATTACCAGTCCGACATACAACATAACTCATTTCAAGTAGAAGCATTTGTCATGATTAGCTTAAATTTTACACAGTCATCATTATGTCATTATTAATAACTGAAACCAAGCCAGGGGACGAAGTTTTCTGGTATATTAAAAATTATTGTATGAAGCATATAGTGTTCTCATACTTCAGTAATATCTCTTAAAAAGTAAAAACATGCAGATAATAAACATACTCATATAATAACTAAGTGGACTATGAGATGATTTGTGCTGGATGATATATGAAAAATAATTGCTCTTACTATCTTTAAATGTTTTATTCTTATGTTCGCGAATATAAGACAACTCCACATTTTTCTGGTACTAAGTTTGGAGAAAAATCTCATCTTATTATCAGGTTACTCAGTATATCGAAAATACCATCTAGTAAGCCATACTAGAATTCTGAGAAGGAAAAATTAGAAAAATTACAGGAACTACTTATCTAGTTCACTAAAATGTACAAATAATACATTATGAATATTTTCAAAGTATAACTGCTGAATCATATTCATCAGCAATATTAATTAAATAAATTAAAATATTATATTAACAGTACATTTAAAGTGTTTCAGTATTATAGACCAAACATCAATCACAAAGTAACTTTCTTATACATCATTTTCATAAAATTATACTCAGCTGATACTAAAATATGGAGGAAAATAGACATCAAATAATACATAAATCCTGAGATATGTTGCGAGGAAAAACAATGTAAAATATTATTCTCAAAAAAACTCAATTATAGCTCTTATATCACAAAGAAACACACAAACTCTACTACAAGTTAATAAAAATAGATGTGTTGTGTACTTAACACAAGAAAAATTTAATTAAAAAAGAAATACTTGAAATTAATAAATGAAAAGCTATCCTATTTTAAAAATTACAGAAAATACATCCTATTATGTGAGAATTATTCTTAAAAAGACTGAAATATCACCAAAACAGACTTCTTCATGTCTTCCTTTAAGGTTACCAATATTGCTTTGAAAAAGCTGAAAAACAAAGCCATAAAACACTACTATAAGATAGGAGTAACTCACATGTTATTCTGAGACTTGAGGAGAAAGGTAATGATTTGAGCATCTTGGCTAATCTTCGATCTCAAACGTATCGATTTACACCTTGCAGTAACACACTCTCTACACATTGATTCCTTGCCACGTAGTCGAGGGCCTCCGCCAAACCTCTCATAAATCTGATCTGCCTGTGAAAGATAGGAATCAGATTTCCCTTTAAAGATTTGAATGGTGATGAAATGAAATGGTGGTTTTTCAAAGAAACCCTGTTATACAAACTATCATCACTTAAGGTATTCTCATGATAGATTTATAGAGAAAGAATATAAAGATATATAAGATCATTAATCACTAAAACACAAAATATTACCAATAGCTAAAATAAAATAAATTTATAAGTATGTTGTTAAATATTTCATCTAATATTAAAAGGTAAACATAGACTTACAGCAAGAATACTGATACACTTTGTTTGAGTCACAAGGTTTGGCCTTAGACGTCCATGAGGACAGAGCAAAGGAAAGTGATTCACAGGAGGGATATTATCATTTGATCCTCCATTCTCAGTTCCATTACCACTATCTTCCAACCACTTGGTAAGCCAATTCACAGAGAGAAAATCCCAATCTACATCCTCATGGCCATCCTTGTCTGGCTGGCTGGCAGGCATTATCTCATAAAGTGAGCGTATCTCAGCCTGCCTCTCCTTTCCACTCTGCACGCTAAGATCCTGAATAAAAGTAATCATTTAATCACATTTACTGAGGGCTGATAAGCCAAAGAGAGTAGATTCAATAACCACAAAAAAATTTGAGATTTGATATGCACAAAAAGTTTACCAAACAGCCAAATACAAAAATCAAATACTTCAAGACTTAAGCATACTACGTTTTTGTTACATGGTGTGTGATACATTGCACAATACCTCTAGCCTTAATTGTTCAAATAAAAACATAACTTACCCTGCATTCTTTCTGCTTTGCTACCCAAGTTTCAAATTCTTCAGTCTCATTCTTCACAATATCAACCAAAGGAAGAGGCAGCTGTTCCAATGCCAGAGACTCTCCCTCTTTTTTCGACCCTGTTTTCCCTTTTATGTCTCCTTCCCCATTTTCAACCTTCACATACACAAGCATGTAGGCATTGTTGGAAGAAAGCTGACCCTTAGGTGTCCGTGGTCTTTTCCTTTTCTTTGAATCTTTTTCAAATTAAGGAGAAATTAGCAAAATTTCAAAATAAAAAAATTATAAGCAATAATCAATTTAAGAATAAAGGATTTTGCAGAAGCAAGAATAAACTGGCTTCCATGTGCCTCTACCACATTAACATTTACCACATTTCACAATGGGCATCTTCAGCAATAAATTAAATCTTTATTTACACAATTTATCCTTTAAATTTTATAGATTGTGCTATTTTTGTTTACTATGTAGACAGCTATGAAGATGAATAAATATGCACAAGGTTAGGCAGTTAATTTTAATAGTTTATAAAGACACACTTGAATAGGGAAATAACAATCAATTCAATGAAAAAATCACTTTCATTGCAACGTATTTATAGATCTATGCATCCTGCTTCCAAAATTTTAAAATGTTTATTCCCAAATCTATGATCAATTTGATCAGTTTGCTAAAAATCTGGTAAAAACATGATCATATACTTTATTTTAAACAATGCCAAATTAGGTGTGGGCTTAGATGATAAATGCATTCTAAGAACTATGAATTCTAATATGAACTAATTCTTTTAGAAGGGAATCTTACAAGGAACGTGTCAGGTTTATGCCACATGGATTTACATGAAACTTTCAGGACACATTCCTTGCACAAAAATAACAGACGTGTGTCCAGCCGTTCAACTCAATGTGCCTTTGTTTATGCAAAATTTGCAACTAAAAATCAAAGAAAAATTTTCTAACCTTCCAGACACTCTTTACCTTCCTCGTCAACATTTATTGAAGTATACGTTAGGTAGGTACTCCAGTATCTATTGTAATTTTACTCGTAGGTTATGGAGTACAGACTTAACTACAAGTGTCTTTGACTTGGCCATTTTATGTGGTATCAGTACCAACAGGAAACTCAGAAGAAAAGTAAAACATCGATCATAGCTGTCATGGCTTCGATCCCAGAAGGCCCAGAATACTCCATTTTTTCCATGAATAATGCATTGTGCGGATTATAGGAAAATTGTTTTGAGCACTTCCCAGAACAATAGAGAATTGATAATCAAGATATTGTTATTAGACATATTTTTGTAACACAAAACAGCAAAGATTTTTTCAATAAGGTGTTGGACTCTTTTCCAGACCAATACTAAATTCTATAAGAATCAACTACTTATAGGTAAACAAGGAAATGGGTTAGATGACTTGGCACGATAAAGTCGTGCATCTCGGAAAATTCCCAAGGAGAAACGGACATGAAAAAAGTCTGACGAAACCGGGACTCGAACCCGGGTCTCCCAATTGCCGGTCGGTTGCTCTATCCATTGAGCTATCCCGCCAGAACATTTCTCCATGCCGTTTGGGAGACTTTATAGGTATTGGTCTCCCAAACGGCATGGAGAAATGTTCTGGCGGGATAGCTCAATGGATAGAGCAACCGACCGGCAATTGGGAGACCCGGGTTCGNTCTTCATTTTTTAAGGTTTTTATGTCTCACAAATTTCTAGTAGAAAAACAGCTTGTTTCATTGCATTATTTTAAGTACAGTTTCTTTTAAATTATAGAAAATGTTCTTCCCATATACTTATGGCATTGTATGTACGTGGTTTTTCCCTTCGGCAGACAAGAAGGAAATGCCAAAGACTGCCTTAACCAAGGGAAATTTTATTGTACTAACTCTCTTTACATCTGCTCTGATAACTGTAAATTGCTGTTATCCCAGAATCCATGGCATTTTAATTTGAAGTAAATGTACTTCTTATTAGCTCTCCGAAACATTTTCTCAAATTTGACTCAAGAATTCAGAAATAGTTCATAACGAGGAACTAGGTTGTAATTTATTATTCATAGTTATATAAGCTCCTCTACAGCCCTCAGATTTGTTAGAATTTAACAGGACTAGAAAAGGTATTTATAAAATATAGGAAATTTTATTTTTAAAAAAATATTTATTTTCCGCAACTATTTGGCTGATACTTAAAAACAATAAAAACACAAATATTTACGACACAATGTACAGTACAAAAAAGTCTCAGAATTACAGAAGCATTTGTTTTGCAGAAAGTCTTTTGAACAACACACTTGACTAACATTTAGAAATGTCCTACCCTGTTAGGACTCCTATTTGGCCCTACCAGGAATCGACAATCAATAGAAACTTATTTTCCTTAATGTACTCTCTCATTACGTTACGTAAGTAACCTTTAAATTTCTGAGTAAAATTTTCCTGATTTAAAGGATGTAACAAATACATTTTTAAATTCTTCTGTGAGTTCTTTTACCTCCTTTTGATCTCAACCCCTTGATGAACCCCTGGACTCTTGTAAACAAAGGAAGAACCTTTGGAAGTAGTTTTCTGGACTAACTTTACAAATACTGTGCAGTATATGCATGGGTAATTCTACTCAAGCTGTCTAAAAACACCAAAATTTTTTCTCCCCGTACACTTAACGTTCGCCATACTTTCACCCGATAATCACAACCAGTCTGGTCAGCATTAATCACGTAATCCAAGTGTAATTCAGAAACTATAGCAATGGTTTGTCATTGAAACATTTCTCTTGGAGAGAGGATGTTATTCATTGTGGAAATATAACTACTAGCTAAATAATTTTTAATCTTAATTTGTGGCTTTATACAATGTGTTCTTTTAAATCTATCGGCCCAAGATTGTGAAGCACTGAATTTAAATTAAGTCTGAGACTCCATAACCTACATGTAAAAATGCAATAGATACTAGAGTACCTACCTTACGTATACTTGAATAAATGTTGATGAGGAGGGTAAAGAATGTGTAGAAGGTAAGAAGATGAAATTTAATAGGGGGAAAATAAGATATTTGTGATAAATGGGATAAATATGTTTCAAGATGGAAAATGTCGCTAAATGATTGGCAATGCAATGTGTTGCGTGGTTGCATAACTTTGATTTTCAATTGCAAATTTTGCATAAACAAAGCATTGAGGCTCAAGTGCATTGATTTGAATGGACAGACATGTGTCTGTTATTGTTGTGCAAGAAATATGTCCTGAAAGTTTCATGTAAATCCGCATGGCACAAACCTGAGGTGTTCCTTGTTAGATGTTTAAACAATGTGACACCTGATTTTTAGAAGGCAGATGCAGAAGTAGAATGACAATAATACAAATTAAATGCTTATTAAATACCTAACACATTAATGCACAAGCATTTTAATATTTCAGACAATCAATTTTAGTCTCATTAAAAAATATTTTTTTATCACTGTAATAAAATACTAGAATAGTTACCCAATAAATCTTCATCACATCCAAGCTGCAGTTTCTTGCCTTCCAGTTTTTCAACTGCTTCATCATTAAATCTATACCAGACACCAGATGTTGTATCACAAATGTGGGCTGTTAAGTATATAAAAGTTTTGCTGTAAGTTGTTGAAGCAAAAAAAAACATACTTTACAAACATATAACTTTATTCATATAAGAATTAAGGTAAAGGTATTAATTTTTGCATGATGAAGTCATGTGGCTGAATCCCAAGGAATAACAAGTGTGAAAAATAGCAACATGATAGCATGCAGCCTCCACATTTAGTGACATGAACTGTTGCCTGAGGTCCTCACTGAGGCAGCCAACTCACAAAGCAGGTTTTATAGGGTAAACCCACCCAAAGGAAATCACAAGGATTAAGTTAAAGGTGTGATATAGCCTCTAAAATTAAACTAAAAATATAATTGACACAATTTATGGAAATTCTTAGCTCAAAAGTCATTTATTAATAACTGCAGATAAAATGTCAGTTATTATCAATAGAACAAATTGTAGGTCTTACATAACTTAATTATATTAAATTTAAAATTAATTAAATGCAGGATAACAAAATAGTTTGGTTACATTATGAGGGGAAGGAGGTGCAGTCCTGCAACTTAAAACAGAAGGAAAGATCTGGTAAAAGGAGTCTGGGAAGAAGAACAGATTGGTTGCAAAATATCAAAGGCTAGACTGATACAACTTCAATTCAAAGACTGAAACAAGCACAAGAACCAATGTGCTTGTCTACGCTCTAGGAAGAGCATAGCACATGAAGAAGTAGAATGATTCTGATCAACCACAGCTTTAATACGAAAATAGGCACCAGTTAAATATTTAGGTTGATTTCCTTTAATCACTGAGAGAGAAACTCAATGTGATACTCCTCAGTTCAACTGCAAAGAACTATCCTTCTTTAAAAGCACCTAATGGCATACAATACAATAGCATTAAGAAAACCATGTCTTTTGGTGGATATTAAGGGAGTATAATGCAAAATTTTAGATTAACTCACCTTTAGGAATATTTATTATTCAAAGAAAATCACATTGTAAACATTCATCAACAAAGAATAAATTTCTGTAAAATTGATCTTTCAATAATCTTTGACCTAAAGTAATTATGATTATTTGATTGTATTCCATCCCTTGGATTTATTCATAAATATAAACACACAAACAATAAAAATCATTCCTACTTTTATATCTGTTCTTATTTGTTATAAAGCTCATAAGAGGAGAACATATAACAAAAAAAGAAAGTCATTTTCCAGAAAGAGATTCAGTAATTTTTTCTGTAATTGATTTATTAGGAATACTAGTAATGTTGAAGCAATAGTTTCCTCGAGAGCTTGCATTTGAATCATCAAAAGATATGGATATATATAAAAAATAAGATGGACAATGAGATATTTATTTCAGCTTTCTATTTAAGAATCTATGAACGTGAAACTTAGATATCACTCACCCAAAGTAGCAATAAGCAAGAGAATTATGATTTAAAGTGTGGAACTATTATTATAACCATATACCCTTACATCTGCAACAATTTAACACCTGGAAACTCAATAGCTGGAAGTTAAATACTCTCAATATCAGATAAAATTTATATATTTAGGAAATACTGACAAAATTTTAATTATATATCATTATACATCATAGATATTTAAAAGCCAGGTAATTTTAAGCAATACAATAAAAAATAAAATTCGCTCACCAACATAATGCCCTGAATAAGCACTTGACCCTTTATGGGCAAGCACTGCACGCAATGAATAAAGATGTGTCTTAGGTGGTTGACTCAAATATGGAGACATATCCAATTCTTCAGGAAAATAGACAAAAGAATTTAGCTTCTTCTTATGCCCAGTTGTTCTGTGAAATGGATTTAACAAAGAAAAGCTTATTCTATACGAAAACAAACATTTATTAAATTAAAGAGGAATAAAAGTACCATGCATAACTAGAAATTAGCTATATCATTTTAATCATCATTTTGGGAATATGAAAAATGAAAAATCACCTGTCAAAGACAAACCGGAGTAACTGAAGAGTTAAAACTGGCGGAAGACGTCTCAATTCAATACTTCTGGTAGCATCTTGTTTGGACCCACACACAGCACAATGGTAGCGATCAGCACCCTCTAGTTTTTCTTTTTGAAGAAACTCTTGCAGAAACTCAGCAAGAGAGCTTCGCAGCACCGATGGCTTTTCAGTAGAACTTTCCTCTTCTGTGCTACTGCCACTTCTACTGATATTCAGATCAAGCTCATAAAAAGTTGATGGACAGGCTGATTCTGTACCACAACAGAGGCACCTATTGACATTTTAGAGCAGCTTAGTTAAACATTAATCCAAAGAGAAATGGTATGATGAAAACATATAATAAAAATCTAGCGTATCTGTATCTCATCACGTATGAAAATGCACTGAAGCAATATTCGAAAATTAATTTCATGCACTTCTCTATGAGAAATACATATAACATTTGGGGATTCATTACAGAGCTAATGAAATATAAAATATCAATTTTTTTACCATAGAAATCTTTGGTTTGACCCCATATGACTCAAAATTTTCAATAATAATACACGTAAAGTTCCGGTTCATCTATTGCAGTATTTTCTTCTTTCAGAAAAATAAGTTATAAATAATGTTCAAGGTCAAGACAAGTGCCAAAAGAAGGAAGATTGCATAAAGATTTTTATTTTGGTCATTAAATATTCTAAGTCATAAGGATTTGGACAAAAATTATAAGGATTCTAAATTATAAGAATTCAGACAAAAAGACGAACCAAAAATTTCAGACCAAAATTTTGCAGTTATGAACTACCCATCCCATTATAAACCAAGGTAACTGTTAAAGCCTAGTTCACAGGTGGTCCTGTTACCATATCTTGATGAATGAAACATTTATCATTTGTCTTTTGGCACAGGATAGAGAAAAATGTATCTTTTATGTACTTTTGTCTCAGTCTTCTTCATAGCTGTGATTATATGAAAGCTACTGAGGTATGAGTTACGCTGAATAATGGCATTAATTAAGGTTTCTCCATATGCAAGGCATAAAAAGGGTTACTCAAACACACAGTCATTTTGCTTCTTCTAGCTCTTCATAGCTGATAGTAGAGGGGCTGAGGTCCCAACCGGCCCCTGGGCTGAATACTTAACAGAAAGAAAGAATGTACCGTATGGAGATTATCACCTCCTTGAAGAGGAGGCAATTCTCTGTGATTTCAGCTCTTAAAATCACCAAATAAAAATTACAGGGACAAATGTACAACCTAGTAGAAGCTTTTCTTAATTATCAGGATCTTCAAAGGGGGACATCTAATGCTTTGTCACAATCAATCAAGATGATTAATGGTGCAAGAGAGAGAAGGAATTTTTTTTGGAAAACAGAGGTTTTCAGCAAAAATTTGGTGTACAAAGGAAAGGTGTCGCATAGTGTTCACTAAAATTTTAGAAAGCTATTTCTAACCCTTTCAATGCTGGCAAATTTTGCTAAAAAATTGGTGATTTAACAAATGATGAGACTAATAAATATTTTAGTATAATATTGTTAAACGGCTAAGGTCATTTTGCGCATAGGCCCCCATTGGGAATCAATACTGTTTTCACTGAAGTCAAACGCATTGCCCACTTGGCAATCCAGTAGTCCCTAAATTTTTTTTCTCAAGGAGTGCCACAATGAATTTCGTGTAGAAGAGTGCTTGTGCTAGTTAGTAAAGGTCATTTTCTGAATGGCTGAAGCCTGATGCTGAAGATAGAATTCTCAATTAGGCATGCCTTTATCTCCACCCCCATGTGGCGGCAGCCAACACTGATAGGGTTACTGGATTTCCCTTTTATTTCTCTCCTTAAATTTTACTACTAATGATATCCAAAAGACTTCTAGTAAGAATAAATAATTTATTANTATTCTTTTTATTTCTTAATCAACTAATTTTATCAATTCCTTCCAGCTTGACTTTGTGGTAGTTTTCAGTCAAGTTGAAAGGAATTAATAGTATTATTAGTGGCAGTACGGCCTTTGATGCAAAACTTGAGTCTTTTATTATTCTCATCGTCAACTAATTTTATTGCTAAAAACTGAAAAATAGAAGTTTTTTAGGTGCTAATTTCATGAAATTAATAGCAAGATATACCTTTATACATATGATGCAGCATTTTAGCAATTTTACTGACACCTTATCCAGTGCCCAATAAATTCCCTTGTAAATAATATCTTATTAATACTATAAATAAGAGATATATAGAAATTTTATAGACTCAATCCATGCTATCTGATTTAGAAAGATAAGATGAATAAAATAACTATTATAGATATTGAAATAGGTTGAAATAAGAGCTCCCCATCATTTTTGACATGATAATTTTCTAGTAAAAATACTTAATAGAAAAGAGACACATTAAAGAAAATGGTATCAACAAAATCAAATCAGTGATTTGCAAAACATGAATTAGGCTGAAGTTATATGTTTTGAAGAATATTCTTTGGTTGGTTTTATTTGCCAAAGCTAAGATTTGATATCTAGACATTCTGCTAACCATTGCAGTATAATACTGGTTGCCTTCTTGTCAAATTATTTTGAAAAATACACCTTTTCAGACAAAGACAGTGTATTTCTTTGCCCCTTCATTTATGTCATTATTCATTTCACAATGTTTGCCAGATAACCAATTAATGAAGAATTAAAAAAAATTAGCTATGGAGGTGAAAGGCCATCAGAGAGCAGGAAATCCCCAAAACTATGCTCAATAGCACACTATACACTGCTCTGACACACTGATTAATTTGATTTGTTTGCAACATCAGATTGTGATGAAAAGGAAAATTACTATAAGAAAACTTTTCAATGAAATATTCTACCCTGAGGAGAGACTGAAGAGAAAGATCTCACTCTATCTCAGAGCTAGTATCAGCTCTGAAAGCAAGATCAAAATTGCTCTTCTTCACAAAATCTTCATTTTCTTTTCACAAAATTAGCTATTGAAAAGAAGAGAGTCAAATGACCCTATTAGAGACAAAGAAAAGCAGGAAAGGAGAGTGGAGGATGGCAATTTTTTGTCACAAGAAAGGTGGCTTTCCATGTAAACTTGTGCTCCTAGGAAAAAGTGACATGAAAAAAGTCTGACAGGACCAGGAATCAAACCTAGAACCTTTCAATTTCTGGGTGGACACTTTGTCCAATAAGCCCGAATTCAATAGCTTAATTGGGCAAAGTATCCACTCAGAAAGTAGAAGATTCCAGGTTCAAACACTGATACAGTCAGGCTTTTTTCATTTCTGTCTTTTCTCTGGAATTTTCAGTCGATCAAATGAAGCAGAGGATTGGCTATAGCAGGTTACAGTCCATCATGGAAAAAATCCACCTCATAAGAGGTTAGCAGAGTGCCTTAAGTGGTATTCTACCATATGTTTCAGGTGATAGGGACCAGAACCAAAAGAAACTTGCCTATTTTACTGTGATTGGTGGTATATCCCAAGTGACCTTGATATGCCTTGGCCATAGGCTAAGATGGATATAAAAATTAGCCAATGGGGGCGATTTAGGTTTTTACTTTTCATACCCATATAAGGTATCTGCAATATTAATGCCTTAACTCTTTAGAATTATGTTTAAATGCTATCTTGCCATGATAAATCTAAGGTCATTTTGCATGTATAAGCCATCACTAGGAATCAAACCTAGGACCACTTTCACATATGGGACTGGACCACTTGGCAATTCAGAAACCCCTGCTGAGGCGTATCATTTTCTTATCTGAAGCAAGATGTTATTTGGAGCCTTCCATTTTATTCTCAAGGCATTTTATTGAATTTACTAAATATTACCCAAAAGGTATACACATTGAGTATCTACTTACTGAAATGTGCCATGTGTTCTGAATTATAAATTAAACATGATAAACATTATTAACTTAATATTCACATTGGCACATCCTTTACAAGTTACCTAACGCTCTTGCCTTGCAATCTTAATCATCAGTAAGACCGTCCTTGTGTGATTATCATGATTAAATAGAGTGAGTTGCATTTTCATTTACAGCAAAGCTTTCCCTGGATTCATAAACTAAAAATAAGACTTTATGGTTTTATCATATTTATAAAAAGCAAAATGTCTGCCTGTCTGTCCCCCTCTCTATCTCAGAAACAGCTTGGTGTGGAGATGTGAAACAAAGTGCTCTTTGTGTCTACAAGGTAGAAAGTACCACGAAAACTATTCCCATAAAGACTCAGTTTCAAACCCAGAAGCCCATGATATGTTTCCATAACAAATACATGTAAAGTTTGTTTTCATGTCTCGCCAACTTAGTTTCTTTGAGAAAATTAAATTATAAATAATGGCTCAATGAAATTGAGACAAGTGTCAAAAGAAAAAAAACTGATTATAAAGTCTTATTTTCATCATGAAATATGGATATTGATTTGAAATTGCAAGAATTTTTCTCATTCTGGCAACCAAAATGATTGTTGAATTTGAGCTCATGTATTATCCCATTAAAATTCACGGAGATTGTAGGTCCATTGATTGTAGAATCAGTAGTTGGAACTAATATAAATATATGACTCCATCATGCTTAAGAGGGCTTGATGAATACGATAATAGATATATTTTTTAAATAAATTAAACTCCATCAAGCTTGATGGGGCACTTTCTAGTTATGTAATATTTTTTTCACTATAACTCACTTACATCCTTTTTCTTCAAAATTATTATTGCATGCTTAAATTTGTTGAAATTGTACTTCCTAAATTGCATATTATGAGAAATCAAAACAANATCAAAATCACTATAGTTGATTCAGAATTAATAAAAGTGAATGCAAAGCCAAAGTGAATCTAAGATATTTACAGGAATTTGTCACCACTCCTTCAAATATAGGAGATAATAAAGACACAGATCAGACAGAAAACCAGGAATTTAGTTAATGGGGCATAAATGTATATGGAATGATAGTTCACCTGGTAACATAATCATAGTCTCCCAGAAATTGAGAGCGAACCATGTCTCTGACTTCAGGAAGCTGAGAAGATGAAGCCAACTGTTCCTCAAGCATAGAGAGAAATAACTTGGAAAATTCTTGAGCATCCTGTTGTGTCATTGTGTCCAATCCAAGAGATAACACAAATTCAGTAGGATCTAAATATTTCCTAGGTCCAAATTGCATTAAAGCAAATAAGCGCTGAAGGTGAGCAACGCTAGCAGTAGGACCAACAGAATCCTTTGCATTCTCACTTGCTACACTTGGTTGCCACAGATACACTGCTTTCCTGAGGGAGATAATGTATGATAAAAGTACAGAATTTCAATGTGAAACATTAATAAATATCAATAAATAACAATTTAAAAATTAAGAAGTGAAAGATTCCTAAACATACTCCTTAGCCTTCTGTATCATCATTTACATAGGAAGTATTAGTTAACTTTTTCTGCTAAATTTGAAATAATTTAAATATATAATATCAGACAGTTCTAATAACTCTTATGTATGTATTGAAAATCATATCATAAGATAATGCTTACACTTCCATGCTGTAAACATACTTAATAAATATAGCCCTTTCTATTCCAACTTTCAAAAGGACTAAATATTCTTTTTTCTAAGATGACATAAGAATATAGCATTAGTAGCACATAAGCAATGACTCTTCATGAGAGAGTATTCATTATTTGATTCATTGAAAATATTGAATGTGCTTATTTTACCATAATTATAAAATTCCACATTAATCTAGGTCATAAATATAAGTAGGCAAAGAGCAAATGATAAGTGATGAATAATTTCCTTCTAAAATTGTTTCAAGTAGCACAGAACTGAGATGTATTCAATTGCAACTAAAGGATTTACTGTGAGAAAAGCAATGAAAGAATGTCGAATTTGGATTTTCTTAAAGGTGTCAACTGGTAGCTTAGATTGCTTTAAGTTACGGTTACCTGAAAGCTAAATTGTGAAACCACAGCTGAAGAAGACTGTTCACGTAACATGTTGCTCCGAGATTTCGGAGACCTACAAATGAATTTCCCCTTCTACGTTCTGCTTCAGGATCTTCACCTCTATGCCAAGTTTCATCAGAGATGTCACCGAGCCAACTCCGTTCACCAATTCCTGACAGGCAGTGTGGGTTGCCTCTACAATTTCGCCTGGAAAAAAAACGAAAATTTGCGACGGAATAATCAACTTTTCAGGTTAAATATTTGGTGGCGCGTTTTTGCTAACTATTATTATTGCCCTCTCTCGTAAAACTTCCATAACAGAGTATATGAAGGCATAAAATCTCATGAGAGAAATCTAAAAAGACGCTAAGTCAGAAGATGAAACTATATTCTTCGTTTACCAGCATCTTTAATCTGAATGACGTTAGCGGCATGTGGAGCAATTCAGAATTTTTTCGGAGAGTCGTTTACTTCCGAGTCATGTTTTTACTTGACAGTAAATGTTGTCGGAATATGAGAGGAAGAAAAAATCATAAGAAAATACAAATTATACTCACCTGCACGAGCCGGCTTTGCATGGTTTGAGTTTAATCCGATATGCTGTTTCTATATGCACATTTGTAATGTCAGCATGATCCACAGTTTCCGCCCAAGCCCATGCTGCTTTATCTAAATGATCCTTCCTTTTTATAGGCATATTTTTATTTTTATGTATAAGCAAAAAGCTGCCGGTGGGTCACGATTTAGCGCAGTACTTGCTCATTATATGATTTTATACAACTTATTTGTGCTGTTTGCTCCAATATTTTTTATCTTTGATATTAGAGCTGTATCAAGTGTTTAGAATCTTTATTTACTTCCCCATCAAAACTCAAGACGCCAAACAAGGATCCTGATGGATAATACAAAACTCCGTAATATGCAATTCTCTTCCAGAAATCTACATACTCGACACTTTCTAACACCTTATTCTAAGTACACAATCACTGATACTTTTATGAATGCTTGATTTTCACCCTCCTTCTCCAGTGTTTTTGTTGACAGCATAATCACACGTGAAATTGAACTTGGGAATGATTACGAGTCCCTCTGTCCGGCATTCAAGGTAGCTAGAACAATAACAACGGTTTACTTGCCGCCTACTATGAACTTAATAGACAATTGGAAGTCTTTCATAGAAATTACGGGGGAATATTTAATTCACATCCTATCACTGATGTCGTTCTTGTCAATCAAAACGCTGAACGGTACGTAAAATCCTAATTCCAATTTCTTTGTCACAGAACGTGGTTTGTTCAGAGTTGCAGCGTGTAAAATCTTTAATACATGCATTGAGTCTTCAATTCTCTTCATCCTTTTTCTATATTTTAGGTTTACGGGATGCCTAAATAATCATTTTTTAATTCTGGAGATACATTAATAGAACTTTTGTGATATCGTCGACTCGTTAACAACTGTTGTATTTGTTTAAATATCTTATATTTTAAACATTGGGTAATGAATACTCCTGAAAATCTTAAACGATATTATAAACAACTGAAGCAATTGTTTATGAATGAACTGAATAAATCATCTTTCATAATCATAGATACATTGGTTTAAACTTTGGAAAAATGCGATTGAGCAAGTGCTCTTAACATTGCAATATGTGCACATATTGCAATGTTAAGAGCACTCCATGGAGTCAGTGAATCAGCTGTGACTTATGAATCCCAAGAGAAAATTTTTCCCACATTCACAATTCATATTCGTTTCCAATAAGAACGCGGGGAGCACAGTTTCATTCTCATAATTATTCGAGTATAATTGTATTAATTACATGCCTCCTAATGGGTCTAATCTTATAATTTTCAGTTACTTACCTTTAGAGATAATTGAGAACTTGAACAATATCATACATCTCAATTTCTCTCCGAAAGAGGAATTTATGAAAGGAGAGATATATACATGCTCATCCATCGTAGTTATTCTTTTAAGGGACAATGAATTCTCTATTCGCTTTATTATACAATTATTCATCCTAATGTATTCTAATTAAACTTATTTTTGCCAACCAATTGTAGTATGTTTTCCATCTAGAAAATTCATCTCCCTCTAGAATAAAGTTTTGAGATTCAGTACCTATAAGAACTATTTCCTATCATTAGAAAATTAAATAAAATTATTTTTCACAAGGTAAATTGAACGATACACAGCTAATTGCGTTCTATAAAGCCCAATGTAATGCTGGGATTATAATAAGAAAAAGGTGACAACCGAAGATAATTACAAATGGATATTCAGTCTTCACTCTCTTTATTGTAGTGATGTGGAAGCGATGAAATGCACAGTGAGATGTACAGTGTGATATATTAATTCATTAGATTCAAATGACTTAAGATTACGACTTACTTACGACGATTTAGAGACGAATCACTTCCTGTAATATAGGCTAGGAAAATAGTTTCCCCGACTACTATACCAATTGGTATAGTAGTCGGGGTATTAATACCTAAGAAATCAGAAATTAAATTACCAATCGTCGTATGTCAATGTTGACCAGCATAAATATGTTGCAGAATTGATTATGTTTTCCATATGGAAAACATAATCAATTATGAACTTGATCAGCGGATGAAACGGAATTAAAGCATAGATGAATGTTTTGAATTCAGACTTACAAGCAAAGGTTTCAATTTGACACACTTCTCCGCAATATGTCTATCATTCATCAGCTCATCATAAATTACTCACCATGATGTAATTTACAATGATTAATTGTCACACTACCCATAGAAGATGTTAAGCAGTTCCTTTATGGTATATCTGTACCACATTCAAAATAAATCAATCGTTGTAGCGAAAACTAGTCAAAACCTACTTAAAGTCGTCAGTAAGCAAGTTAGAACACCAAAATTCTCATTAGAATGGCAATCCTTTAATCACTTCAAAGCTTTCTCTAGTGAACAAGAATCTTACAGATACTTAAGGGAAGCGTGAAGTAAATCAAGTACAGATTCATGTTCCATAATAACTATTATCGAGATCATCAATGAGCAAAGATTTATTGACCTTGGATTCAAATTCTGCGGCACACCTTTTCCCTTGTGCTTCATCGCAAATAAATCTTAAATCCCCATTTTAACAAAGATAACAGGGAATAAGTGATTGAGAATGATTGAAAAATCTCAAGAATTAAAACTCCAATCATCAAACTTCGGGAAGCTGTTGAAACAAGCCAGCATTGTTGTCGCTAATTCGAAAAGGAATGATGATACAGCATTCTTGGGATTTCGCACAAACTGCGAAAAAGGATAACATTTAACAACAACTCTGCCCGATTACAATCAGAATTTAATTGCAACCTGAACTGGATACTTAATTAGTATGTTTTTTAATGTAATGATTCATGAATACGATGAAACAAGAAAATATCCGCCTGATCGATTACGTACTCCGCTATATTTTAATTGCACCTGCTCGCTCGAATAGCAAACAATATCATTTACAAATTAAAATAAATTAACACGTACGCATAGGCATATTCCACGAACCTACTGAATTTAAAAAAAGAATAAATCGGGAAATTTTAATTTGTGTAATACTAAAAATGGTTATTAGGAATTTAAACAAAGCAGAAATTGTGAATTTCTCAACCTATTACGCACTAACCCGTGACAGCTATTCGACCTGGCAACGCTGTGCGCATTAATACGTAAATGGTGAATATTGATAAATATTGACCAGTGGTAGACGAACAGCTGTAGTTGATAAAAATTTTGCAGTTTGTGTTCTAAATTATTTACGAGTAATCAGTTGTTCTACGCGTCTAAACCTTGAATTCGAACTCTTTATCATCTGCTATTTCGTACTCTTTCCTGTGAGGGAGCAGTTGTTGTTGACAGGTTGAGTCGCAGTTGGGAGAAGACATTCTGTCATTGAAAGAATCTTCGAATTTCGAAGATTGTTATTTTGAGTTTTTAGTGCAGACGTATATTCAGGTTACGATGAAATTTCATTATAAAGAGGAATATCCGTTTGAGAAGAGGAAGGCTGAAGGAGAGAAAATAAGAAGGAAATACCCTGATCGTGTTCCAGTAAGTTTATTACACATACTCAAGGACATAGAAAATAGAAAGTTTTTAGTACGTTCTATGTTTGGTAGTATTGTTCATTGATCAAAGTTGTGGAGCTAGTTTTCAATAGGAGTAAATTATTATTTTTGGTGATTTTTAATTTCATCATTCTTGCATACCTATTTTAGTAGTGGTGCAATAATGGAAATTTTAGTGGTTAGAATAGGTCAAAATACGTATCACTGCAGATTTTAGGATGAACGTCTATATGTTGCGCATATTAGTCTTTAATTTCTTAATTCTGAAGTTTTAAGACTTATTTTATTCGCAGGTGATTGTTGAAAAAGCGCCCAAAGCTCGAATTGGTGATTTAGATAAAAAGAAGTACTTGGTTCCCTCAGATTTAACAGTTGGACAATTTTATTTTCTGATTCGAAAGCGAATTCATCTGCGTCCAGAGGATGCTCTCTTTTTCTTCGTCAACAATGTCATTCCTCCTACTAGCGCTACAATGGGATCTCTTTACCAGGTTAGCATTCATTTACACTTAAGTAAATTCTTACATCTCTGTTTATTTGCTTTCGCATAACATTCTTTTGGTCTTTCAGGAACATCATGAAGAAGACTTCTTTTTGTATATAGCGTACAGTGATGAAAATGTGTATGGACAATAAGACGACTTCCCAGCTTTTTTCTTCTACTCGAATGAACTTTATTTAGATTTATTATTGGCGTTTTTCGTTGCTGTTGTTACAGCTGAAGACCACAGCCGTGGAGTTCATTTTTATGAATACCTCGACTGATAGTCACGTTTTTTCGTCAAGTTTCTAGAATTAAATTTCTTGCGCTAAAAGTTACCAGAGGTCAGATCTTCAAGGAGAAAAGCAAACAAAGTGGATTTCAAGGAATAGATTTTAGTATAAATTCTGCGTTGGTATTACTTTACATGGGCAAGTCTGCATCTCCATAATTTTATTATAGTGGATAAAATTACTAACGTATTAAATAAAATTATTTCTTTTGTACATGTGATAATTATTGTGCAGAAATATTTGCTTTGAAATAAAACCATGAAATTTCCAAAAACTTTTATTGATAATTATCATGATAAACACATTTCATAGATTAGAATCAGTCAATGGACCAATATTGGTTCACAGTTAGTGTGCATTGCAATAACAGTAAGCAAAATTTAAATTGTAAAAGATATGAGATTGCATTAGTGTAATTATAGAAAATGGCAGGAAAGAATGGCATTTGCAAATGCCAAATGATTATATCTCTCACTTGTCTACATGCTATGGCACAACGCTTATTCAACAAAACTTTTAAAAACATATTGCAAGGAAAGAAATGTTAGGCGTACTATATTCAAACATTTAAGAAATACAAGGAAAGTCATGGTAAGTACTTTACAAGCAGACTAGTTTAAAAACACTGCAAGCACCCTACTAATTGACACTTAAGAGTACCAGCTTTTTAATGTAAAGTAAACATATTCTGTGGGGGATAGCATCAGCTGCATCATGATGTTTTGCTTACTTGGTGAAAATCTTTAGAGACTTGCATGCTCAACTCACAAAAGAAAACTGGGTTATTTTTAAAAGCCTACAACTATATACAAAAGTGACAAAAAACAAAACAAAACACTACTTTTCCAAAGAATAAAGAAATATCAAACAAAACTATGAAGAAAAATGCCGGTTCTTACACAATGCAGTGCAAGACATGAAATCAAAATCTCACGCCATTTTAAAAGATTTTCTCAACACCAAGTTCAACCTTAATGTATGGTCAGATCATGTGCACTGGATTTTAAATATATAGAAGGTTATTTAGTAAGAAAAAAGCAACTCTTTCTCAACCATGGTAGGAGGGAGCTGTCTTGGCTTCTGGGAACATAGAAGCAGAATTTCCTACAGTGGCTCCTCGTGCAGGACTTCCGTCAATATCTTCATATGGACTTCTTTGAGATCCACCAGTTCCCCCTATTAAAATATTAACCAACTTAGAATGGTTGAATTAAAGTATGCAACATATTTATATTGAAGACAAAACAAAATTACTGCTCTAATATACTTTGATAGCTAAGGTAATCTTGGATGTGAGCTCCCACTGGGAATCAGAACCACATTCACCAAACAATGTATTATTACATGAAAGTGAATATATTAATTATGAAATAATAATATTACTTGAAAATTTACTGTAAAATTCATGTTACTTAATAATCATGGGCAAAGGGATTTTACCCTTGGGGGGTTCTGAGCCATGGAGGAAATGCAGGATGGCCTACATTCCTGAGACTCTTGCCCTAAGTGTAACTAAGATGGAATCAAATCAATAAATACATATATTCCCTGCTAGTCACCAATGGCATTTGTAACTGTAAATATTTAAACAATTACGATTTATCACCAATTACCTCTATATTTTAAACCCATTTTGGCTCTGGGTTTTAACACCCATTTCCCCTGGCTATGCATCTGCAATAATATCAACGTTATGATGCAACCCATTCTCCAAACTGCAACATTCTGTTTAAGATATTGAATAATACTTTTGTTTTGAGGCTTTCTTTAAGTTAAAATATCACCTATTAAGCTACAAAATGAAAATTAATTATGCTTTAATCATAACAAAATTTTGAAAGGGAGAAAAAGTATGAACATGTACAAAAACAATTTTTAATATGAACTGGTTTGGCACCAGCGATCAGCCTTAGCTACTTAACTCAGTCGATTTAAACAAAAGATGACCATATTGCAAGACACCCTGCAGAATCATCTATTCTGTAAAATGAGGTACACATTATCAAATCTATAATTTCTCTGTTACATTGAAGGCTTCCTCAGAACTTAAATTTCCTTCCATGAGTCTTGCTTAGAACTTAGAAGAGGCCCCAAGGAAAATATTATGACATAAACAGGTAGCTATCAATAAATAACAATATTTTTATAACACCACATCATCAAATTCTTCTATAAAACAACCAAGAAGCAATTAATTAAAACAGGAGAAATGTGTAAAACAATAGTCACTCTTCAAACATCTAGGAACTTCTCTTCAAAACTCTGACCAAGGAGGTAGAATGGTTAGCATGCTAGTGCTCTAACACCTAGGTCCCACGTTTTAATTCTGGCTGATTGGATTTTTCTGTTAAGGGAATGGTTGTTTGTGTTGCATTCGAGAACAATGGAAGGTGCAACAAAAGGAAAAACATTTTGTCAAATATTATTACAGCAAATGAGTGACAGCTATTCAAATGTTTCAGAATGCAGGATGGGAATCTGTAGAGGATAGAAGAGTTAAACCAAGGCTTAATTTACTCAATAAATTCAGAGAAAATACATTCATGGAGGATGTTGTAGATATTATGTGTTACCTCTGTTACATGAGCCGATCTGATACTGCAAGAAATATCAGGGAAATATATGCTAGGACTGTTGCTTCAAGAATTCACTACTTCTAGTAAGAATAAAAGACAGTAATCAATGAGGGAAGTTGAACCATGGTGCATGGATCCCTTGCCTCTTCCAGAGAGGTGGCTCATAGGGTACATGTGTGGATATAGTTACTTATAGAAAGTGCCAAATAAGTTTTGAAAATGATCAATCTATAAACATAAGAAACTTTAAACTTACAAAAATAGTATACAAAGGCAGAAAATTAGATGCTCACAAGAGCCTTTAAATATGATAAAAAAGCAATGTGATCAACTGCGACAAAGATCCCACTCCCACTTTCCCAGATATTTGTTCATGCAAACCTCCTCATATAACCCTCTCAGAGAATTTTAAGTTACATTACATATAAATACTTCTGTTCCTATAACAACTAGATTTAAATTTTTTGGTTCACCTCTGAAGGTGACAACATGGCTGTCAAAATATGCATAAGGTTTTACACTTGGACTGAGTTTTATCTTTGCAGTTTTAGAAGTTAGTTGTTTGGCTTTCTGGGACAACGATTGTCAATCCATCTATGGTTTGTTGTGCCCAGTTAGCTTTTCATATTTAAACACACCATATTTTTGAAATCCATTATTTGTTTTGTATTTAACTTAAAAGTGAAAGTGGTTCCAGGTTAACTTCCTGGAGGGGGCTCACATGTAGAAAGGCTGAAAATGACTTCAGCTGTAGAGGCACTATGACAAAAGTACTGGCACAATAAGGTTTACTTTCTCCGTGTCACACTATATTTCACTGCATATTGAACAGAGGTAGTCAGAAAAAAAGATTACTCTAAACCCAGTCATATCTCAGAAAGTTGAATCCTCTCCTTGAAACCAACACAATTTGCAGAAAGACTCATCTTGAACAATAACTGGTAATTGGAAATGCATATCCTTAGACTGCAATGGCCAAGTTTAGGTTAATAATGTCAAATGTAAATGTAAAATGTAAATATTTATTTTAAATGATTGTTGGGTTTTATAATTGATGGATTAGTTGAAGGTGGAGTTTGTACTCCTAATATGGTACAAGGAAAGACGTTGGTATTTAAACTCACTTTAGCAACATAATACTTTCATTAAAATGCTCAAGTGATAATAATGAAGGGATGAGGTAGAAAGTATTAATTGCATGCACATAAAGGTTCAGAGGCAACTAAGAGATACCACATGTATGTACTTACAAAACAATTTAGAGCTTGTCGACTCATTAAAAAGAGAACTTGTCAACTTCTGACAATTAGGTACATTTTTATTATTTGCTTAACACTACAACTGCTGGATTATGTGAACCCCGTAAACAGATGTGGGAAAAAAAATATCCCATTGGTGGTTCCATGTATCTTATGACTACTTCTTGACATTTTCATTCAGGAATCAGTTTTTTTACAGGGAAGAGTCTTGTCAAAAAGCATTTTTTATTTTAAATATTGTTTGTTGTTGTTGCAGTCAGAAAAGTTAGAAAACTTGAAGATAATAAGAGAAGAAAAAGAATAAAGTAGATGTGATAGATTTAAGTGAAATTAGGTGGGAGGGACAGGAATATTTGAGAAGTGAAAAGGTCACCATGCTTTAATCAGGATTTAAAAAAGTAAAATGGAGTAGGGATAGCAACTGATAGTAATGTAGAGAAGATAGCTCAGAAGATTAAATTCATAGATGATAGATAGCCTTAAGAATAGGAATGATACCAAATGGTTTATTGATGTTTCAAGTTTATGTGATGAGTGCGAAATTGAATGTGTGCATGAGAATACTGAATATGCATTATAAGGAGAAGAGGAATGCTGAAGAATAACTAAGGATAATTAGATTGCAGTTGTGGGAGAGGGAGAAGAAGGAAGTGTGGTGGGAACATTCTGATTGGGGAGAAGAAATTAAAGGGGGATGGATTGATTGAATTTTGTAAAGGCAACGATATTTATAACCAACACATGGTTTAAAAATCTCAAAAGGACATATACATGAATATTTCTGGAAGATAGAGCTTGTTATCAAATAGAACATATTCTAGATGAGGACTGATACAGGAATGCAGTGAAGAGAGACTACCATGGACAGATACTATGAGCAATAATGTTCAACTGATAATTGAGATGAAAATAAAGATAAAGAAAATTGAAAAGGCAAAGTTAGTTCAGAAATTAAATTTACAATATGGAGAAACTGCAAAAAGTAAAAGTGGGTGAATAAGGGCATTAAAGACATGGAAGAAAATGGAAAGCCAGCTAAAACTTGGAAAAGAATAAAGGATTTATTGGCCAGAAGAGAAGAGGAAGAAATAGGATACTATGAAGATTAGGGCTAGCTAGTCTCTACTTACATCTAACCCTAAAACATAACATAGAAACAGATGCTGACAAAAAGGAAAGTATGGTGTGATGTATAAAAACAGCGAGAAATTTTACAGAAGGAAACAAAAGTTGAATGAAATTGAAGAATTGCAGTAAAGTGTTATGTGAGGAAAGGGATGTAAGGAAAATATGGAAAGAATTGCATGAAGTAGGTGAGAAACTGAAGGATACTGCCATAGAAGAGATTCAAATACAAGATGAGGGAGTTCCTAAAATACTTCACTCTGAAATATAACAGGATGTTAAAGATAAGGAAACTGGTCAACCAACAGATGAAATACTCATAAGATTCTTCAGATATTTAAAACATGGAAATGTATTACGGAAATAGTTGAAATGTACAATAAAATATACAATACTTGTTCTAGGCCAGATGACTTCCTCAAGACAGTGATGATAACTATGCCAAAAAAGTGGACACCAAAAATGTGAAGAGCATAGAAAAGCAAGTATAATAACGCATTCTAAAATAATATAACAAAGAGTATTAAATAAAAGACTAAAAAATATTGGAGGAAAATGCTGTTGAATAAAGATTTGGATAAAGAAAAGGAAGGGTATCAGGGAAGCTGTTAGCTTATTAAGAATAATAGAAGAAAGTTGTGGAGAAAGAGAAATAGGAGTAGACTCAGTAAATTACTTTCAGGTACCTGGTAGTAGTAGTAATTTATTTATGAAGGTGCCTCAATGGCTAAGGTCATTTTGCACCTTCTCAGTATCCTAGATGATAGCAACTGTTAAGTCTATACCTTATTTGTCCAACGAAAGGGAGAGTAAAATTATCTTCTTCTCCAGAAGAATAATGTTATTTGTCAGGTACCTGTAAATCTTCATTATTAGACTGTGGACAAGAACATACTAAAGTAAGAAATAGCATCGACACATTTCTAGCACGGTGGCTTATAACATGAGGCACAAAGGTAGATAGTTTACTGCCATAAACTATCAATTTCTAACAAAAGAAGCATCATGGTCCTGTAAGGGACTTAAATGTGCCATGTGCAGCTTTAGGTATTTCTAATGCTTCTTTTAGAAATATATGGATAATGTCTGAAAAGTTTTCCAGAATGGACTTAGCTGTTTTAACTTAACTGTCACAAAGTCCCATCATCCTATTGGAATAATTTAACAAAAGAGAACACTTTACATTATCATATGAGACAAAAATGTCCTGTCCATATTTTTTTATAGATAAGTGCAAAGAGTTTAACTTATTAATAACATTCATACATCATTAAAAAGAAATTATAAGGAGAAAAAATGATTCATTGAAAAAGAAATTTATACAAGGGAAGAAATAACAAACTTAAATTTATATAACACAATCATAAAGGTCAACATTTTCATCAACAAAGCAATAATGAGACAATAAAGTATGGAAAAAATTAAATTATACTGCAGAGTTGTGCTGGGTTAAGTTGTCAGTAGTAATATTGTTAAAAGTACTTCCATGGCTGAGGAGACATTTCACACATGTGCCCCCACCAGGAATTGAACCTGAGTTTGCTTTGGCTTTGCTGAATAAGAACCCTTTACCAAAATGGCCATCCAGAAGCCCTGTGTTAAGTGAGTAGGGGGCTTTAAGTCCATACTAGTAATACTAGTCTACATATTCATTTAAATATGATAACTAAATAACACCTCACTACTAAGTTAACAAGCATAATTTCATTTCCCGATTAAAAGTTTTGTTTAGATGTAGGCAAGTTGTCTTTGCAGCAAGTTTGCAGGCACCATGCTGTCTTACCTTCATGTTGTCCACAATGGCTTCCTTTTGAATTTTCTACTATGAGCACTAGAAAAATTAGGCCTTATATGTTTAATTGTGGCCTGTAATGAGGTGAATGAAAAAGATAGGATAGAACTTGTTTACCACACTGATATTCTCAAAAAAATAATGTCTTTAAATTGGGTCTCAAATTAGATATCAAATTAAACTGGCTGAATGCCTACATTCATAAGCAGAAAAATCTCCTATATTAAACAATTAATGTCTACCATGGTTTTTTTAAGTCCACACTGGCTCACTTCATCTGCCCACACAGTTTTTTTATACAATTACTTTTACAGATAGATCCTCATGCTCATCAAAAATTTGAAAAATAAGTAAATCTAGAATGTTATGCAGCATACTCAGATTGAAGCCACAGAGCACCACAATAGGACACATCAGCCTTGAAAGCATAGGGGTTAGCAAGCAAGCCTAGAAACATTGAGGTCGCAGGTTCAAATACAGGTATGGGCATGCTTGACTGAGTTGTGTTATTCAACAGTTTACTTTATAGAGTTATCTTTTAAGACTAAATTTTACACGAAATCAAATCATAAATATTACAATACTAAGGCATACTGGTAGAAAATCACTGCTAAGCCACATTTAATACTAATAGAGGGATACCAATTAAAGAATGAAAGGAAATCTTATAATTTACTGATTATTCTAGTTCTTTTCCTTCCTCATCCATTTAAATACAAATTAAGTGGAAAATATTCCATTTGATAAAGTTAAACCCAAAGGAAATTTTATATTTGACTCTAATACATGATAATGGATAAAAAAACTTTTTCTCATGGAAACCCATTCACTGAATACTCCTAACTCCCATTATACCAATAGGCTTCTCTAAAAAATCAATAAAACGTTACAAATCGTTTCTACTCTAATATTAAATATTTAAACTCCAAATAGACTTTTAAAATATTAAATATTCATGCTTGAGGCTTCAGTACTTAAAATCTTCTTGCTCTAAAGTGAATATAATTCAGGATCTAAGTTTGCTGACCAATACAGATTGGTATCTTTTACTAACCAATGAAAATCACTCTTACTTATTTTATGAAGATGTAAGAGCTATGATTCAGCATAAATATGAATATTTTAGAAATAAGTAATATAAATAAAGAAAAATAATATTACAGGAGTCCAATTTCCTACATTCTTTTGCCTACTTTAGCTCACAAATTAAATGAGAGCATTTACACTTATGGTTAATTAAAATTGAAAATAAAACCATAAAGGATCCCATATTGAGAGGGTGACATAATGGAAATAAAACACAAGGCACTATTTCTACATTTCTACAGCTTTTTCGTCATGGCTCACCCATGTTGTTCTTTTCTAATCAACACATCAAGTGAAACTATTACATTACCTAGTCTTGGAAGTCTTAAAGCAGTCTTGAAACTACAATGCTATGTTGGTGAAAGCCTGTAATTTCACCTTTCACTGGTTGAAGAATCAGTCACGAGTCTAATCAGAAGATTAGAGTGAATGAAAGTTCATTCTTTGCTGTAAATTCTTTCATAACTACTGAATTGAAGGCCAGCTGAGATGCAACATTGACCAAGAGCCTTGATCATAGAACTTTGGTATCTTACATTTAATTTCGTTCTGCAATTTATCCACGAGACTGAATTATTCAATGTGTCTTGTAGTAACATTATAAGACATAGACACAGAAATAAGCTTGAAGAATGCCAGCAAATGTTTGCTTACTATCTTCATTGCTAATTTTTCTGTTCTACCAAGGAATTGATGGCCCTTAAAACTCACATCTATTTGTTACAAGGGGCAAAAGATCATAAGGGTTGTAAAATACTAGGAATTGATACAGTCTACCTTTCAAGAAACAATTAATTACAAAGAGATATAAAATTATTTTCATTATCTGTATGATATACGATAAAACAAAGCAGTGTAATGAGTAGATGAAGTCAGTCACAATCAGATTTTTAGTGTTACATTATACACCTAAGAGAAATTGTTTTTAAATAATTTTTACACCGGCAACATGGCATTCATGATCCATTTTAGTAATCATTAATATAAGGTCTGCTGAGAAATAAGAGTAAGAGTTTAGCATTTCATATGCAGTTTCTTCATAGGTATAAACGTTTTATAGAGCATTCAATACTTTGCTAGATATTTTGTTCATAACTATTAAAGTAGTAATGTGGCTTTAAATGAAAAGTATTTACTGTTCCAAACAAATATAGAGACATTTTTCATTAGTTACTGACATTTTTCATTTCCCTTGCTGGAGTAGAATAGGGTAAAGAAGTATCGCCACCAATTTCATGAAATGGTAAAACCAACACTCGTGAAAGTCTAATTCGTTATATTTTGACCTTTTGATAAAATGTATGGGAAGAATATACATTAAACAATCGCTGAAGTTTTCAAACATCATAAATCCAAATACTTTCAATAATTATGTAGTCTGTAATGGGTTATTACGTAAGAGACAATGTTGGGGATCTACTAATCCCATAGACTTTTTACAATTAGCGGGATAAATACACCAATTTCCTTACCGAAAATGTCAAAATTTCCAGGGAAATTACCTCCAGATGCTATGACCCCATCTCTATCTTGGCAGATGCGATACAATCCGAACGCAGAGAATGGACGAAATATAAGATTGAGGATTGCCACAGCAGCACTGAAGCGTTCACGACTTACTGAAATGTATAACAAATACATTGCATTATGAAGAATCATGGAACAATAAAGAGCACTCAGTATATAAATACTTACAAAAACCGGTGGGGAAAAAAGACGCCAACAGAACCACATCAAAAAATATACTAATCACATCGATGACAAATGCCTGAAAATTAATTTAAATTAGAACCGTACTAAATGTTTTCAAAAGTAATCTGTTCCATATAAATACTCACAATTTGAACAGGTTCCGATGTTTCTTTCTGGTGAATACCCCAAAATAAAGCGATCATGAATAAAATATTGTAAAATAAATATGAACTGGGACACCATGATCCCTGTGCTCCCCTACAACAAAAGAAAATTCGTTAAATTCTAGCATTGAATAGTACCAAAAAATAAAAAGACATAACGTATAATTGAGCTTACCAGGTTATAAGAACGAAGTGTATAAGGGAAATAGCCTGTAAAAGAGTTATACATCAAACATTTTTCAGGTACAACACAGAGACGCACTTTAATAAGGGAGAAAAATGACTAACCTTGATATGCGTGTTTTGTGCCAGGTCAACCATGTCTCCTCTTTAATCAAAAACCTCTTCTAATTTCTTAATACCCTACTACGAGCAGACAAAACTACCGTGGCGCCTGATCGGGCCCTAAAGTCATGTGATGGTAAACACTAAGCAACGGTGCTACCAAACCACCTCGTCTGATAACGCAGAATTACCAACGTTGCGTAATTATCGCATATATGTCCTTTATGCCTTCATGCTATTATACTCTAAGTTGAAGTACAAGTTTATCCGTATTGAACTGAAAATTACAGACAACCAGAGAAATGTGTCGCATATATTGATAAAATTTCAAGAAGACGTCATCGAAAAAACACGTATGCGTGTATTCTTAATGATTCTTAAAAAATCCTATCTTTACAAAATGTGAGATATCAATTATGAAATAAAATATTTAATACAATTTTCTATATTAAGAAGTTTTTCTTACAGATCTTCACCACTGGAAATATTACAGATACAATAGTTATTGTATTATACGAATGCTAACTTGTAGCAAATATCATTTTATTATTCTTAGAGATGCTTGCAAAGTTACTCTTTCCAGTAAAAGAAGAGACGCATCCAACAGTATTAATGAGTTTTCTTGTGTTGGCAGCTCAGGGTTACATAACTATCACATTCCTTTGCACGTAATATTTCGGCGGCCAGTGTAGAGTGCGCGTTCTGTCACACGCTCTTCGAATCAATTCGGACGCTGTTCATTGATTTCGATATTTTTCTCCCAAAGTAAAATGCAACACAAGGGAAGAGACAATTAAAAAAATCAGCAATTCAAGAGCATCAAACGTCTGGTATGATTAGAGTTTGGACCGTTTTATCCGAATTGAAAAAAACCGATTTAACTAACTGGCATGCTTTGGTTAGCTTACTTTTAGCTTTAACAAATGAAACTAAGAAAAAGTCCTTCATGATTCTTCCGTCAGGAGTAACAATTATCTCGGAAGCTAATTATTGATACTGTTTCACTAATACAGGCCACTCTTTAATCAAAAAAGCTTTCATTTGAAGAAATTAATGATAGAAAAAGCTCTGCGCTTACAAAATATTTCCATATTATAAAATTGGAAGCATAGAATGCTTTTCTGAGTCTCGTTCTTGTGGTCATATTCAAAGGATTGGCTCAAAAGGAAGTTGAGACACCCCAATAATGGCAATAATCGGCCAGATAATGTTTATTTTACTCTCCTCTTTCCCGGAAATTTCCGACTGCCTACAGATATACAACAGTAACTTGTGTGCACGCTCAGTTTTTCCTCGTAGTTGAAGTTTTTCCTCATGCATTTCGATGAAAATGATCGTTGCGCGAACAAGGTTTTTCCTCAACCCGCTCCAAGCTAACATGGGCGACTTTCCTTATCTTCTTTTCGATACCGTTTTCTCTTCACGTATCGGAACTCTACGTATGGATGAGACAGTAGTAGTAGTATTGTTAAAAGTGCTTCGACAGCTTAGGTCATTTCGCACGTGGGCCGTGCGAAATGACCGGGAATCGAACCCGGGACCGCTTTCATTGAAGTCGAACGCGTTGCCCACTTGGCTATCGGGAGCCCCCTACATATAGATGAGACAGCTCATGCTAAAGTTCCGTTCACGCAGTCCTCACCCGACAAATTTATGATTGGCAACTACTTACCGATTCCTTTAGAAACCGTTAACTTTCAATGCTTAGAGTCTTCCTTTCAATGCTTCGTAGTTCTTCCTTCTTATCATGCAGAAAACTTTATTCTCGTCCACTGTTAATGCGAATTCACATAATTTTCAAGTTATTATTGAATTTCAATTTCATTAGAAGAGAATTGGTAAAATTTAGTTTCATCATCAATTAATGCACATTTTGACATCATGAAGACATCTTTTGAAATTAGAAAATTGATTACAGAATGACTTCCTAACTGAATGGAAAAATCTAATCTGCTGAACTATAGCTTTCAATAATACTGATCAACTATTAAATTGACTTACATTACACTTTGGATTTGGACAAATTTTCATTAAAAATTTTGATGAATGACGGAGATTTTCAAACAAAATTGAATTTAGTTCAACGGAATCACTAACGGATTAAAAAAATAAATCGTAATGAGATAGAAGATATCATTTTTCTAAAACTCCGCATAAACTTTGCATTAAAGGGATGAAATGAGTTGCATATCTTCAAAATTTTCCTCAAAATCGGGAATTCAAGGTTGGAAAGTCATAATTTTTTCCTTTATGCAGCCTCATTTTTTGGTTCTATTTTCCTTCATGGTCACGAATAAAGGGGTGTAGTATGTATGTATTCGAAGGCTTCGCAACCCCCTAGATTTAACGAACCCTTTTGAGGCTTCTTATCGATAAATGCCCTCGTATTATTTACTGTGAGATGAGTTAAGATGTTCCAGTCAGATATTTGAAAAAATAAATTAAATATAAGAAATCGAGATCATTATAAAACGTTCTGGTCATACCGATCTTCACCCAATTGTAATTATTTCTCAGCCTCCTCTGGTTTGCAGCATGGGCAGCAGTAAATATTCCATTCACCCAGAGACTCCGTCTATCATTATAACGCAACTCTTCAAAAAGAAGCTCTTATTCTTCCTTCTCTTCATTTTACTAGATCGTTCGTGATACAAGTGGTCAAGGCAGGATGGTTGTCTATAATCTTCGCTATTGGTTCAATCAAACAAAATGATAGTACCGAAGCACGCGACAAACAAGGAGGTTTTTCTTATTTTTCCAGTTTATGCACAACCAAATCGTTACACCTGGTATTACTAACATACACGTACATAAAGGAGGAAAATTAATTAAGTTGATCAAACGTTAAAAGAATTGGCAAATTTTTAAATATAATGATTAAGAAGAAGGTAACGTTGAAATCGTTAAAGTAAAATTATGCATTCATGTGCTACACGAAAAAAACGATCCAACAATATACCAATTAATGACATAAAAATATATTCTTGAGAATAAACGTTGAATGAACTTTTTATGTTATATGTTTATGTTAGCTTGAGATCTGTTAAATGGGATTCTGGATAAAGCAAATTTTGCTTTTGTTGCTTTTTGAATTCTGTTTTCAACATTGTTTTTCCATGTCAGTTTTTCATCAAGTACCACACCTAAACATTTTTCTGTTGTCTTCTTAGAGATATATAACGTTGAGTGAACTTTATGCGTTATGAGTCGTCGTTATGAAGGAAAATCACGAATAACCATTAAGCAGCGTGGAGTAGCAATTTCTTCCTCATGAATAAAGCATTGCATTTTACTTTCTATACCAGGGGTTTACAACTATTTACCACTAACGGATCATATTAGTTCCGTTGAGACTTCGCGGGCTGCAGAAAAACTATCTTTCTGTACTACGAAATGAAAAATATTTACTAATTGAAAATGGTTGGTTTTATTATAATGACGTGTAAAATAAACATTGAGCTTCACTTTCTTCGGTAGATTTCAATTTGAATTTCTTTCTTTTTCACTTCCGTTATCAAAAGTTATCTCAGGAATTTGTATGAAACATCCAGTACAATCTACTCAACCTTATAGTATTGATTAGATCATGCAGCTCGAAAATTGGACATCCTTTCTCAACAATTTCTATTTTTATAGTGGACAAAGTAAATGATGACGTACAAGAATCCCACAACGAAGCAAAACGTCATTAGTTTATTGCCTAATTGACAAGTTCTATTCTTCTCTCGAATATTTATTTTGAGACAGCCTCTTGGGACTGGTGGTAGTAGTGCATTATGTAATAGCTCGCTCTTCCAATGTGAAACATTTGAACCATCTCCCGCAAAATCGATTGAAGATTCAACTAATAATTTCAGGAAGGAGATATAGCATCAGCAGAGCTGTACAGCGAAGAGAATGCTTCTAAGTTATTGTTTTTATGCTTCTATGAATATTTCTCTGACAATAGGGTTTCACTTCTTTGTATTTCACAAAATGTTTAAATTTAACTCCTATAAAATAGAAAAGTTGATTTCTAAAAGTCTAGGATGATAAGATGTGGACATTAATGCTACGTAGCGATACAAAACCCAAGAACTGCCTAGAAAAGAGATCAAATGTACCATTACCTTGATACCTAATTTTAACATGAAATCTAGGATTTGCATGCATTTATTGACAAAGAAGACGAAGCGAGCTATTTGAAAAAGTTCAAAGAATCCTTTACTTCTCATCAATGGATTCATGCATTCAGTTCCTACTTATTTAAAACATTTTTATGTGATGAGTATGTACAGTATGAAATCAATAAAGATGTTTTAAAGAATATGCAATTAATACTTTCAGGTGAGATTTACGGAAAATTATCTTCGACGCCTTCGTGGTATGGAAGTGAAAATTTGTTTAGTAAAATTTATTGCGAAAGAGGAAACAAAAATTTCCACGAAAATGTTTGTTTCAAATTTCAAATATTTCGAGTTCATATTCAAAAATTAGTACAAGAGTGCACAGAAACTTCTCTCTTTCAGAGGAAGGATGTTATAGTTATTATAAATAATTAATAACTATGACAAATTATTGAATTTAGTGACATTTACCATATATCTACCAAAAGTATTACTGGCATGACATTTCAATTTGTTTAATTAAAATTTGAACACTTTTCTGCCGTAAATATTCTGATAACGCAAACGACCTTTCATCATCCTGAATCTTAAATGTCTATGAAGAGGAGAATCGTGTAACTTGAAAATAAAACCATCTAACTGTTAAACTGTTGAAAGTCAACTGAAATAACAAATGTATGTTAGACAAAGTAAATGAAGACGTAGAAGAAGCCCACAATGAAATAAAACGACCTTAAAAATGACATTACAATGGCGACGATTAGAAGAAAGAAAACGACTGTTCTGGTGAAACTGATTTTTAGTATCTACTCTCAAAGGCTGAAGGATGAACGATGAACAATGAGCAAGTGTGTCCACTATTCTTGGGAAACTTCAGGTAGATTTATCTATCTCGATTAGCCAGCTATTTCGTCACATCTGACCACTCGCCAATTGCTTTCCCGTACAAACAGCACTTCCAGCGACAATTCTGCGCTCATCATTTGCAACCCTCTGTCTTCTACCTCTAACTTACTCTCCCAGTAGACGACACGACTTCGTATTCAGATTAAATTGACTGCTTCCAGACCCACGTAACACACTGCACCCCTTCCCACTGAATCTACTTCCCCCGAAGTCCCTTCCATTAGACATAATCCTCTCTTGCTTTCCTTTTGCGCTGCGTTATTTCCTTTCCTCGTCGCCTCCCTTGGCGAGCCGCCAGTCATCTGACTGACTGGCCGTGGGTTCAAATCCAGAACGAACTATCCCCTTGATTTCAGTTGCCAATCTGAGGCCGGAGTTCAGCTTTAATTAAATCGTTGGTATTTCGAAGGAAACAGAATTCCGAGCTTCCTCAAGAAAGTGCTTAAATTAGAGGGATACGCCTGAAACAGGTTGGAACGATTTTAATGGATTATTACGAAGAAAATGAGAGTTATAGGTAAAATATAGTTAAAATATAATCAAACATGAACTGAGCTTGGCTTATTATCAAAGAGAGAAAATTCTGCCAAAATACTCATTTTTCTTTCGATTGCATCGCTCGTATATTTCATCACATTTTTGCAAAACTTTTCGACGGTATAACATTCTTTTTAGCTCGGTACCTGTATTTCTTATAACACGCTATACTTATTTTCCAAGCACGCAAAGTAATAGTATGTCTTACTTGCATTCAAATCGCACGGTTTTTTCTACGCTAAACATTTTAGACTTCAATACAGCGATACCTCGGCTAACGAAGATAACTCCTTCAAGAGCACATCTGGATATTATCAGGCGTTTCTCCTCTCGATGTCTTGAGCATAAACAACTCATTTGGGTTGGTGTATGTACCCTATTCGATGTGGTCAGCTCATTTTTTGCTGCACATACAGACGGGAAAGATAAGATACCGGAATGGCCCGATAGTTCATGCTTGCTGCTTTATGCTAGCGAGTGGATCCCTGAAACATAAGCTAGCCGTGTCTAAAAAACAGCGAAAATATCTTTGTTAGCCGAAAAGTGTGTTAGCAGGGTCACTCGTTAGTCGAGTTATAACTGTATACTGTTTCATAGAGATGCGGATCTTTCCTCTATTTTTCCTTCGGCATCGGAGCAATAAAATTCACAAAATAATTCGTTTCACCAAGTTTGGCTGCTGACGTGTGGATTTTTTGAGACATCAGTCATTTATACACGCATCTGGGAAGAATGTGGAGGCAATCACCATGTTTAGACTGGAAGATTCGGTCCTCCGCAAGGCTTTCCTTCTGTTTGGATCAATTTCACGCGTTCAAGGAGCAATAGAATTCCAAAGTAAAGCTAAATGTGGATGCTGTCGAGGGAGGAAATGTAATTTGAGAAGAGAATATTAGATAATGGCCGTGCAGCAGGATTTAAGAGAGGAAGCGATAGGAGGTTTTATTTACTGAGAGGCTTCATTCGAGCATGGACAAAATTATCGATGAAGTTGTTAAGAACAGAGTTCTTAAATGAGATGCTCTATGAATTCATGTGAAGCTATAGGGATGAGACTCTGAAATAAGTGCAAGTAAATTATCATAAAATCAGAAGGTATTGTATTCATTCTAGTTAAAAATAGATAGAAATCTGGTCAATTTATTAACATTGAAACGATAATATCATCATTATCAAACTTCATAATGGCAATGTCACGACATACCTTTATTTAGATAGACGTTTTACGTACCGTAAACCGGGGCTACTTGAGCCCTGGGGGGTTACTTGGACCCAAAGAAAAAAAATGCTGGAAATCGCCAAAAGAATGAGATTTTGCGGTACAAGTGGTGTCATATAGACAGTAAAATCGTTCCACTGAAACTTATTAAAAGGGGGTGTTTCTTATCGCCTTGTAGATACTTCTCACAATTTGTTTGCCAAAAATTATATAAATTTCAAGACGACATTATGTCACATATGATTCCATATAGTATTTTCGATTTATTCATTGATTTTTTGCAATTAAATGATAATTTCATGGCATCAGAATGTCTCTAAAGAGTTATATTTCCAGACCCTATGTCCTACTTAGGCCCACTACATATTTACATTGTTTAGTCAACGGAAAAAGGAGCTTGGTTCCAAGTAGCCCCAACCTGGGGGTTTCTATGACCCAATTTAAAAAACAAAAATTTTATTACAAACAGCGAAAAATTTTGTTCAACAAAGCTTTTAAATCATCGAAAAATATCTAAAACATAGTAAAAAATTTGTTATCAGTACAGGTTATGGAATTCAGGTATTGTTTTGTTCGGAAAGTCCAAAAAATTAGAAATTTTGGGTCCAAGTAACCCCGGTTTACGGTACACTTTTTAGGCAATTCACGTTTTAAAACTGTTGAATGTCATAGTGCATGTCGAAGCAAGGATAGGATTCTTCATCCATGATTTTATACGTTTCGGTTTCCGATAAATTAAATTAAATCAAACTAACAAGAATGGAGCATTACTACTTTTATTAAAACTACTTTTCTGAGACATGCGACTGAAAATTAATTATTAGTATAATCCATAAAAAAATGTTATCCATTAATGAAATGCAGTGAAAAAATTGTTACAATTTAGATCTTGCAGTTTCTCTTGAATTCTTTAGCGTTCCTTATGCTCCAGCTAAATCACGATGATTCAGCCAGGGAAAGAGCTGTTCATGTCCTCACTTACTGCGTCATGATGATATAACAGGAAAAGAATGTTCATCTTTCGAATGAAATCGAATTTCTTTAGGTGATGCGAAAATGTAATCATACGATTTTCAAAGGGTCTACTTCAATGGAAGTATCTTGGAGTAAATTTATCTAGCCTTAACATAAGAAATGGTGACGCTCACTTTGACTTTACCTTAGCTAAGGAAGCAAAGCAGCTATCGGATGTGCTGAGGTTTGTTATGATGACGTGAAGAAATATGACTAAAATGACGTGAAACGAGTAGTAACAAGTAGAATACTAGCGTAAGATCTAAAAGAGAAAATTCAAATGAATCCGCTTCAATTATTATATTAATAGTATTATCAGTATATTGTATATGAAATTACATCAATAATTACCACTAGCTTCAACTACTATCAATTTCTAATTACCCCTTGATTACAGTTTTAATATTCATATTTGCAAACGATAAAAATTAAGTAATTCCCGGGGTAATTTCAGGCCTAAGCCATAAGATAGTGTATATTGACAGAAAGTTAACACAGAGAGACAATTCAATAACTTCAGGTGTTCTTGATAGAATTTTCCATTTTAGGTGAAAGTTTTCAGGAATTATCTCACACTCCAGTAATGCTTTTTCTTTTCATATGCAATATTGAGAGCTAGTCTTTTAAAGTAAAATTATTTTATTTATCTTTTTCTTGTAAACAAAGTAGAAAGTTTATACGTTTCATTGTATGTATGTCCGTCTAAAACTCGAGAACTAAAAGTTACCAAAAGATTCTAAATTTAGAGATACATCTACATCAATACCCTACAAGCCGCCTTTCGGCGTGTGGCAGGGGGAAGATAGTTAAATGTATTCCTTGCGCACATAATAGACTACTTTTTATTTAGCCAACTGCCTAAGTTTAACCTCAGACGAGTGTGTTTCCATAAGAAATGCATGTGAAGTTCACTTTTATCGCTCGCAGAGTTTAATTCTTATAGAAAACTGAATAGGAAAGAACTGTCGTTCTAAATCGAGGCAAACACTAAGAGATGAAAAATTAAGATTCCTATTTGGTCCTGAAATATCTCTTGCGATTGATATTCAGAGAAGTTTGATAAAATACACGAAGATTTTGAGAAATTTTGAGGTTGTTAACAACCCGTACCCCAATTCCGTACGACGAAGGCAATTGTTGAAACTGAGCTTATGCATTCTCCCATATACAGGGAATTTAGACCCATTTGAAAGTAAAAATAAAAATCAATGATAGGCTACGTGAAGGTGAGACAATTTCGGCGTTCTGTATTTACAATGAGAAATCACTGAGTCAATTTATGACTAATTAGGAATGTTTCTTAATAATCTCGATTTTACATACCAAAAGGCATAACAGTTATGTTGCTTTTTTACGATCAAGAGGCGAGGAAGTAAAATATATATCAATAAAGGGGCAGAAAAGGTAAAACATTTGGGGGAATTCCGGAAATGTTTAGCAAAAATTTAATGTACCTACAAAAAATTTCGTTATGTATTCAACGTTAGGGTTACTGTGTGAATACGTCTGTATTCTTTTTGAGGACTTCATTTGGTCCCTTGCTGTGATTCTGCTTTCTACTTTCACTTTATATCTCTCGTTTGCACATTCCACATATACATTAAAAGTAAACGTTTGCTCATCAACGGGATATCACAGATGACGAAGCGAAAATATGTACTTTTCGTTGAATAAATAGTAAATCCTCCGTCTCATTTCAAGTTCTCTTGAGAGTTCAGAAAGTTGCAATATGTATTTTATTGTAAATATCTTATATTGTATTTATTTTGTTAAATTTTACTTCCACTTTGAGAACCATCAGGTAAATCGGATAATTTTATAATAAAATTAGGGAGAAATGATTATATCTGGTTCTATTGTAGTAAGTTTTTACGTATCAGATATGTTAAGATGTGTAGCCATGTTAGTAGTTGTTGCTAATCTATAATACAAAATACAATTTGCGAGTAGTATTTTTTAAACTTTAACAACATTCAAAACTAGAACTGATCTCCACAGAAAAAGGATAGCTTTCTCGAAAATATCCTCAAGCCCACTGTTTTTTGGGTAACTCCATAAAACTTCAGCAGGGAATTGGAAAATATACACCATTAGTTAATACGTTTAACTTTTAAGTTAATAAGTTAAAAAATCAATTTGATCTTTTTATGAAATAGTTTGATGTGCGAAGTTCAATATAACTCATTAACGTTAGTTCATGACTATAAGCCTTCCTAAATACACTTTCCAAATACTGCGAAATACAGCGAGATAAAGGCCAATTATCAACGCTATTTCCATCGCATGTATCACCTATGGAGGCCATTGTCCCTTGAGGTTTTGTTTTGTAAGCACAGACGGCGTACCATAAACAGGTCGCTCAGTCATCGTAGACGATCCAAAAGAATAAGTCTTCACCGGTAGTATGAGTGTCTGCTTATATAAGAAGAACATGCACGAAAGGAATTATTGAGGTTTCTTCCTTCAATGCTTCTACTACGGCGCAAAAATTGTGGGAAGCGTGATGTAATACCCATGACAAAAACATCATATGGCTGGATCGAACCTGGATCAAGTAATCTAAATTAGAAACGGTGCTGAATGACCCTAGCCGTCGACGCACCACAAATAAAAACACACACGCACACTCTTCTTTTGTCCGCCTATTTATTTACGGTCACTATTTATTCCATCTTAATTTCAAAACCATTTTCTCTTTTAAATTCCAAAATCCCATAAAGAAACAAAAATGTCAACAATCGGATCGAATTCGTAACTATTTATTACATCTGTCGATGCACAGACGTGTTATTTGGTAGAACATAATACTTTTTAACATTCATTTTCGGAGACGAAATAACTGTGTCAGCTGCTCTCACTGCGACAAAAGCTGTTGTTCCCGAACGTGCGTTTCACAAGGTCACTAAATACATTTGGTGCGTCATCAACTTTGCGCCACCACTAACAACGTTGCGAGCTTAAAATAAGACAACTCACATCTACTCGTGCGAATCTGTTGACACAACTCATTCTATTGACTCTCAGCACGTTTTAATGATTTGAATTCCAATCATTCCCAAGCATTCATTAATACGTCAAATTAAAAAATATCCTGTTTTCTTTAACTATGAAAATTAATAAGTCATTACTTCATTTTTGTGATTTCCGTATCAGTTGCCATCTGTTGTATTTATTTTAGTTATTTTTTGTTAGTTGTCATTTGTTCTACTTGTTCCGTATCAGTTATCAAAAAATTCATTTCTCCATTTCCTTCCAATTAATTCATATCTTCCTATTTCGTAAACACAAATCCATAAATGTACGCAGCGTATAGTTTGTAAAATTTACTCCTGCGAAATACTCTATTGATCCAAAAATGTTCCTCCACCTATCAAAACAAATTGTCATTTAGTTTCTTCTGAACTGAATTTCTCCGGGAAAACAACCGAATTGATATTAAAATTATTAGTTCTTCGTATCCGATTAAAAATATAAGAAATTTCTGTAATAAAGAGTAAGATGACAAGGAATTAATCGTCTGGTATGATGAGAACAGTGCGTCATTCCAATCACGCAGCTGCCAGACAATGACAGGTGACTAAAACCACTTTGGTGTTTAGCAAAGCGCGGATAGTTTCACATTTCTTATCAAAACGGATTTATGGGAGAACTTTTACTACACCATTCAATAAATGCTCGGCACGTAGTGTTTCATTGGTTTGTTTCCTGTATGTATTTTTGGTGTTTTGTCTTAATTGTCACCTGATGATATAGCGTGGCTACGAAACCTGAGTCGTACTGTGTATTTATATTGTATGGTGTAGTTAAAGTTCTATCATGAAGCCGCTTTGTGTGAAGGAATACCACGAAGTGAATCCTGAGTCTGTATTGTCATTTCTTCTCTTTCTACATGGCCCTAAAATACCCTCGTTACCCAACAGTTCGTTCATTATTTGTCACGGACACTGATGCCCACGTTTCAAACATTCAAAGCATCGTCAACACGCCCTATCATATTGATCCACTATTTCTCATCCTCTACAATCATCACGGCCGTCCCAAGACACGGGCGAGGCGAGCGTTCGCCCAGGGCATCGATGTTTGTGGGGCGTATGATGCTTGGGCATTCTTAGTCTGATTTTTTTATGAGGCGTGGAAACCCTCGTGTGTGATCTTTTCATAGACAAAACAGTTATACAGCAGTTTCAGAGGGTTGCTCTCTTAGTAGATGAATCCTTTGGTAAAAGTTTTCAAAAGAATTTATATTAAAAGTTAGCAGATTATATGTATTATATGTTTGTATTAAATGTTAGCAGATTTTATTATAAGCAATGATAAAAATGGTGCTTACCAGGGAGTTGGTAAAAATGTTGTAAAATTGATTTCGAATAAAAATTTCCACGTACATACTATGCGATCGCAAACTATGATAATCGCCGATTCTTAGAGTGAATATGCTTCCTATTAATCAATCAATTTTCTTATTCTTTATATAAAATCGATAATAATTCGGGTAATAATATTTTCATTGCCTTAATTAAGATTTCAGTTGCTAATAAAAAGTAGGATTCTGGAATAATTAACATTTTTAAAGCATCTGCATTGATTGTGCCTCTCGGGCATTACTCTCCGGCCAAAACGCCAATACACTTCAGGCCGGCTCTGCCAATCTTAAACGTGCGCTTTTTTTGCCTATTTCTTCGTCAGATCACACAACTTGAAACGTATAACTGCTCCTCTACAGTACGTCTTTAGCTACCCTGTATGGTACTCCTTGATATGGTGTCGTCTCTAAACCCAACGGAGAGAGTTATATTTGTAAATCACCACATTCCGTCACACCGTCAGCAACGTATAGCTGGGGGTGTATATAATACATTAACTAACCTCTCCCTAAACGATATGGTGTTGTCTTGAAACCAAAGTAATAGATATAAATTCGTAAGTCGTCACAAACCGCCAGTGGCGTATGGCAGGGGGTGTATTAATTCCTTACTTAATCTACAGTATATGACATTTTCTAATATTATGTCGTCTTGAAACCCAACGGAGACGATTTAGATTTGTAAGTCGCCGCGCACTGCCAGTGGCGTATGGCAGGGGGTGTATTAATGCCTTTCCTAACCTACCCTTTATGGTAATTCCGAATATGATGTCGTCTTGAAAACCAAGGGATGGATTTAGAATTGTAAGTCGCCGCAAGTTGCCAGTGGCGTATGGCAGGGGCTGTATTAATACCTTACCTAAAGTGTCCTATATGATATCTCCCAATAAGGTGTCTTGAAACCCAAGGCATGGGTTTAAAATCGTAAGTCGCCGCAAGCCGCTACTGGCGTATGGCAGGGGGAGTTTTAATGCCTTACTTAATCTACACTATATTAAACTTGCACTATGCAAACAACTTTTACTGGCATATTTTAAAAATAAAAGGGAATCCATAAAAGATAGGTGAGTGTTTCCGAAATGAAAGATGTATGCGAGGGTAGGACCTGGAGGAGTGCGGAAAAATGTTGTGAATAAATCAGGAAAATAAAATGATATAATTAGAATGTATATGTATATATGATGAAAATAAAGACTACATAAATTATGCTAAATCTTAAAAATAAATTATTCCGCTGATTTGAAAGTATTATCGAGAGAATCTTCGTAAGCCGAGCTATCACTGTAATTTTAAATAGAATGCGATAAGCAATAAAATATTCGCCGAAAAGCAAGAAAATATCGCTCTGTTCGCAGTAAAAAAGGAGCTTAAATATGTGTGCCCCTTTTGAATAAACCTATTTCATATCATTTCCCAGTCGCTTTTTCAAGGAGAGCCAGTTAATTTCAGCTGCATCATACGCTATCGCAGCACCTCTTCATGAGTCATTGGTCTATCGCCTCTACGACATTATTTATCTCAGAGTAACGTGTTTATTTTCCTAGGAATATCATCACTTTATAACCTCTTATCTTTTACTCGCGATACGGAGCGAATTTAAAATACATTCCGAATCGATAGTTCTGCAATCATTAACAGAGGATAATGCAGTTAATCCCAATGCTTTTAGACTCAGAAGAACAAAGCGAGTACTATAGTAACTGGAAACATTTGCATAGGCAGCATACATGAGTAAAATTTAACTGGATGAGCTTAGTATGATTATATATCTATATATCTTAAACCAGTGGACTTTTACGGGGACGATATCGTCCCACAGGAGTCATTTTGGAAAAAATAGGGGGCGCTCGCATGGAAGGGGGTGTTAAGGTTCCCATTTCCCATTAGTTGAAATACCAATTTCGTAAAAGAGCCTTTTTAAAAGTTAAAAATGAAGACTAAATACTGTTTCGACAATTTTTTTAATACCTTTGCTTCAAATTTTCTTTTTTAGGGAAGGGGCCGCTGGTGCAGTTCATGTTATGCAAATATAGAACAAGGGGTCGGTGCGTAAAAAGGTTAAAGACCCGTCTTAAACGGCATTGTATGTGGTATAAATTATCATTTACGTTTACATACTAACCCTGCCAGCCGTTAAAGGAAAGTGGGACTGAAGTCACCGATACCCTATCTAACCTTAGTTTCTATTAGCTTCTCTAATTCTACGCGATAAAAACGGCCGGAAATTATATGTTCTTAAGCGCTTCTCTTTTAGTCATGTTCTATAAACAGCAATTTAAGACATTTCTCCCAAAAAAACAGTATGATTCGTATCCTAAAATCACTGAAAATTTCATACGATGGGGTAGGAAATTACAATTAAGTATATATCTCTTTCTCTATAAAGATATGTACATATTTTGAAAATAAACTCAAATAACTTTATCTCGAGAAAACATTTATAGAGCAACACCATCTTACAATATACCGACAAAAATGTATGCATGATGAGCCGAATAATAGAAAAACAACTCGTTTTTAGATAATTACATTTTTGGCAATATCAAAATGCAGCTCTACATTAAAGCAGTTTCATTTTAAGCTACGAATATTACGAACACGTACTCGTATTCCATCCAACTGATAATAGAGGGAAAAAAAAAACACTCGGAAACGGAATCATGAATATTACATTCCGGAAAGACGGTTGAAAATCAATTATCAAAAGAAAAAAATATAAGAATTCATTATTATTAACAGGCATTATTCGAGTTTGAACGATCCAAAACGGCGGCTGTCAAGCAGATATTCAACCGAAAGTCACTTCATTAAGGCTGTCATCGCCTATAAGAATATCTTGCATTTTCTGCGAAATAAATCCTATCTATCCTTTTGTCCGATGTAGTCGTGGACAAAGAATGAATGAAAAGAATGACACGAAATGGCAGGTCCATATTTGTAAGCATTTTACGTGAATCACAATTAACACAACATGATGATGGCTACGTCGGCGATATAGATTGATGTGAAAAAATACCGTTTCTATACATTAGCTCTTTGAGCACATTGATATTTTCAGAATTTGATTTACAAAATCAACGTGAGTAAAAAACAAATAACTATTTACAATAAATTAATGATCAATTTTCAGTGATAGGTGGCAGTGAAAAAGCCGCGCCGAACATGCAAATGTGATACGGACGCCAACAGGTCTACACTGCCTGGCCCCGATGCATCATCCGAAAGGGCGGTGGACATTCAAAGATTCCATGAGATCCTTACAGGATCGCTGTCTAATCTCTGTCAAACTAGCTTATCGCTCCAGAGGAAAAGATCAATAATAAACAGAGGCTCAGTCAATTCGTCACATTTTGCCGGAATAGTCTGAATAGAAGGAGAAGAACCATGTTTACAAAATAAAACAACAATTATTTCGTATTCGTGATCCAGCTGTTAATATATTCGTAGCAAGTTAAATAGTGGAGTTATAAGTATAGTGGTAATCCATATAGAAAGAATCAGATGTTATTATTTTTATCACACAACACCAAATTCTCTAATCTCAAATCCACCACATCAGACTTCTCTAATCTGCTCCGGTGCAAAGTAAAAAAAAATCTGATATTTTTTTTATTCGTAACAAAGCAACACGAGAAATATCGTTCTTATATTTCATGAGTCCTTGGGTTAAATTTTGAACTTTTCTTCATCGGTAAAATGCAATTCAAGCCACCATCATTTGGTGAGTCCACAGTGAAAGTAAAACATAAATATTTCATGTCGAGAAAATCTCGTTTCATTCAGAAAAGCCACGTCATTCTACGTATACGTACTCTGTCCAACCCCAAATTCCACTCCCTCTTTCAACTCTATGCCTTCTCCGACTCCTTTTCCATATCGACCGCGACGTAGCCTTCACCCACTAATACAACCTCACTCCCTGCATCAAAATTTAACTTTATTAATCTGTCCACTACAAAATTCTCGGTTTCCGCTCCTAATACAGAATTCATACTTGAGAATCTATCATCCAACATTCTTAAGTAAAATATATGTAAGTACTCAAGGAATAAATATCTCTTAGTCCAAATCTTACACTTGGCTTTACACCAGATTAGAAAAAATTACGTTTATTAGAAAAAATACGTTTGAGAAATATTGCGTTATAGCCAACATTTATGGAAAATCAAGACAAAATTCCACCAATCTTGAGAATGGGCATAGAAGGTATTAAATGCATTTCTTCTTTTAGTTTACTGCTTAGTTTTAGCGACAGTCGTGTTTACTACAACTATCAGCGTATAAGAGATACAAATAACAAACCATCACATTCGTAGGTTGATCTAACCCTTCCTTCCCAATAAAATGTTTTCATAATACTTTTCAAAATCGTACGGATACTGCGAAATCACTTTTGGCTACATACATCAAAAAAATTAATCAAACCTTTTGTTGTACCTGTTTGCACAACAATCGTCTTATAATTAACGATTTCTCCCTTTCCCCAAATTTTAGAAAAGGAAGAAACTTCCGCTGGTTCTGCCGCCTTATAATTCGCTTTAAATAGAAGTTCTAAAAATAAGTTTCTCCAAAAACAAATTTCATTCCATTGCAACACACAGCTTTCTCGACCTCCGTCTCCAGCGACATAGAAGCGTATGCGCGAGTCGACGATGTACTATATACCCTGTAAATGCGCGCATTCTAGAAGATAATTAACTTTGACGATATTTTTCGAGGATTTAGATTCTGAGCAATCCGGATAGGAATTTTCTGAGGTTTTGTATATATTCTTTATCAAATAAAAATTAACTTTTGAAAATGAACTCAAAGAAGTATTTTTTAAACTAATCTGCGTGTGAAAATGTGCAACAAATAATTTTACAAAGTCAGTAAAAATTAATCTTGTGAGTAAAATAACTAAATAAAATAACTATATATTTATGCTAAACAAATATCCATCAAAATGCTGTTTAAAAGGTGACTATAAAAAAATCAAGGTAGGATCACTTCAACGATTACTTGAGAAGGCTTTTGCATTGAAGGCAATGGTCACTTACAACGTGGAGAAAGTAAAAGATAGGAGGGAGACAACGTATTAGTGAATAAAAAAAGAAGGAAAACTACATTAAATAGTAGTAGACTAGCATAGACTTTATACTGCATATTCAATTTTCCAACTTTAATATATACTTTTGAAATATTTAGTTACAGAATTAGCAATCAAACTTTATATTTTTACATACATACAAAATTCTTTTTTTTCTGTATATCGCATACAGATTCTCACAAGATTCAGCACCACATCATTTAAGAGATAATTTAAGCGATGGAGATAATGGAATCTGACACAGAAATGTTCTCCTAAAATAAAAATTTAAGGAACATTAATATACCAGAGGGTTACAAATGAAAAGAGAATAAGGTTGCAATCCATTTTCATTACTCCACACATAAGAGGAAAAATTGAAATAGAAAGTTCCTAAGAGAACTAATAACTTCAAGATAAGAAGATGCATCATAAAATTACGAAAATATATAGATATAAAAATGATCAAAGCAATTTCAGACAAAGGCCAGAGAAAAATATTGCTCAAATTAACAATATCAATTGAATATAGAAACACCATAAAATTACAAAGGGCCAAAGTTATGTGCATTCTTGAAACAGAACACTAACTATAGTTATATAAATAGCTATCAGCGAAATTAAAAAAAACAATTGATCACGTAGGGAGCAAGCACCCAATGCTTAACCCCTTAAATTTTCCTGGTTGTCTGCTCAAGTTTATGCAAGCACATGTATTAAGGGGTTAAGTAATATAATTATGCGAAGAACAAAATTCTACAGATGAAGTAATATTTTTGTGTGTAGATAACACAAAGGAAAGTGATTTTCAGCTAAAAAGCTTTAAATATGAAAAGGATACAGACTAACATGAAGTTGTGAAGAAGAAACGTGAAGAGAAGATGAATCATAAGCTGAGGAAGAAGAAAATTAAAAAGTAGTAAAATAATTTCTACATCTACATTAATACCCAGCAAGCCACTTTTTAGCATGTGGCAGGTTATAGTTGGTAATCTCTTATAGAGTCAATATTTTACAGAAATAATAATATATGGCGAAGGATGATAAGAGAGATCAGAATTGAAAAAAAAAATATTAAGTTAAGAGTTCTCGCAATATATCCCTTACAGTATTAGTTTCCTTGAGAAAAGAATAACTATATTTGCCAATGCCAACCATTCCCTGAACAATGTCCATTATTTATTTGTTTGTTACAGCAAACACTGATGAAATATTCTGTAAGTGAGGAAAAAACTAATTAATGTTGGAGAACAAAAATAGGCAATACACTAATGGTTGTGAATAAAAATATTGATAATTCATGAATTCACATCTTGTGATAATGCCTTAAGGCATTATCACAAAATCAAAACTGCAATTAGTCAAAGAAAATCACTTGACTGTAAGAAAATTGAGCTGACCAATGAAAACTTAATTAAGGCATACTAGAAGACACAAAAAGAAGTATAGGTATTCAAACACCCATCCTCAAGCACATGCACTCAAACAAGGACAATTATTGAATTATAAGTGCAAAAAAGACACTGTCTGCTTGTAATATAAATTTATATCTGATATTACCCTAGAAAATGTAACAAAAGTAACATTAAAACGTTTTAATGTAAAGGAGAAACATAAATTTTAATCTTTACAATTCTATGAACAAAACAAGCAATATAAATAATAAACATTGCACGCACAAATCACTTCACTACATGAAAGTAAGTGTTTAAATGGCAACATGTGGGCAATCAATCTCATTGGTGTGAAAAATTTATTCAAATTATATCAGTACAGTAATATTGTTAATAAAGGAATTAAGGTATTATTCTGAGCTAATATAATGAAGATCAAGTGAGCTTACTCTATTTCTGGATATCATTCCCTTCATCAGTGGACTCCTGAAAATTATTTTAAGGGATGCATGACTGATATCTATAAAAGAATAACACAAAACATAAAAATATGAGATAAAGTTTGCCATATTGGTGAAAAGGAGTTTTAGTGCACAATGCCAACAAAGACATTCAAAACTCCTTTCCCCAATGACTGCATGAATGGAATGAATTTGTGCTTCCTATTAGCTCTCAATCACTTCCTATCACTGCCTTTCTGATTACAGCATTTCAATACTAAACATTTCCTCATTCATTGAATATACCTGGTAGTAAATGAAATCTAAATAAAATCTCAATATGTATTCAAAGGAAATAAATTTTGGGGGTCTGCAAAACAAAACTATGAGCGAAAGAGGGTCCACAGACTATTTAAGTTTAAGAACCAATGCCCAATCTGAAATTTTAGCTTAAATACTGATCTTATGTCTATATTTGCAAATCGTTTTGAAGAACTTTAAAGAAAATGGTATTAGTATGTACTTATCCAATACTTGGACCTGCAGCTAAACTTTAACCAGGGAAGAATTACATACCCAAGTGATTTATTACTGTCCAACTGAATAAGTTACTGGGCCCAAAATGAGGAGGTTATTATCTCTCAAGTACTTGCAAGATAATGGATAAAAGGGACAAATTGCATCTTCATAAATCAATGACTTGGAAACTAACAAACTATTGACAATTAATAGCATAAACATTGCATTCCTATTTGAAAAGATTACTCAACAAATTTTAGCTATTAAAGAATACCAAAGGAAGGAATGCTTATTGTAAGTTAGATAACAACTATTTGGGTAGCAAATGAATCAATAGAAAATCTCTACTCATCAAAAGGGCCTAATTCACTCAATGTTTAGGGATTGGGCAAAAGCCCAACACCTAAACATTTGACAATCAACTCAGGGATTAAGACAAGCTAGGAGCTTTTGTGATGGACCAAACTCCAGCTATGCTAAGAATCTCCTATTGCTTGATAGGAGGAATCTAAGAACTCTGGTAGGACTATTAACTGGGCACTACCTGGTAAACAAACATCTCTACAACATGGGGATTGCTGATTCACCAAGCTGCAGTTGTGCAACCAAGAAGAGGAGTCTACAGTCCATCTTCTGTGTGAATGCCCGGCTATTGCCAGGACACGGCTTCGTCTCATGGGCACCCTCTTTCAGGAACCAAGGGACATTAGGGACTTGCCCATGGGGAGCATCTTGGCCTTTTGTAAGGCCATAGGACTCCATGGGTAATTTCGTATTATGGTGGATGGCACAATTAACCAAATAGGTCTACTTGCCTTTGGCCCTCTATTCAGGGACACCGCCTCAACAAAATCACAATCGCTTCTTCTATCTGTTCAGAAAAAAAACAATGTAGCACATTCTCACAGTAAATGTTACCAGATATCATAAAGTATCAAATGTCTGAAAGTTTTATGGTAAATATTGCGAAGAGGTCCACCAGCCTTTATTTTTTTCACCCACTTAAAATGCTTGTATTTTCACAGTATTTGAACTACGTACGCAGTAAACCTTGCGCATTTAAGGTATATTTCTGGGTTATAATTTTCTTTGAAACTGAAGAAATGGCACTGATTTTAAGTGGGCTACTACAGATTGCTCTCTCCGCCATGATGGATTTGCCTATAGTTCTATCATTTGCTCACCAGACACCCCAGCGATCGAGGAGTTGCGTCTCTTGCGATTTCAAAGAAATCTCTCGCGCGAAGGACAAACCAGGAGTAGACGTTTTCGACGAATATTCGAAATTCCCATACCCCTACAATCTTACGGGCGTGTGGAGTGAAATAGTGGAGCTAGGGTGGGACAGCAGTACTAAGGCCGTATACTACTTATATAGCTTCGGGGGGGGGAATATAAATTCGGGGGCGGTTTTGCGGTCACATCGGCGTAGGTAAACACCGATTTCTAGGGAAAAATAGCGAAAAATCGGCATTTTTAGGAACGGAAGGCTCTTCTGGTTACTGTAGGATGATAAAAACATAGGAAAAGACTTTCCGTTATTTTTCTTTTCTTTCACTTTTTCATTAGATTTTTCCCATTCTTTCTCCTGTTTGTCTTTATGGACCTCCGGTGTTTATGCTCAATTGTTGCAATAATTGTCAGTACGAAATGTCAAAAGCAAAGAAAAATAACATCTCACTGACAATATTTGTTATATTAGTTAGTTTTCGTATTTCAACTAAAAATGTCTTCATTTTTGTTTAATATTTGGGCAATCCCTGTTAATTTAGGTCTCTTTCGCCTTTTTTTTAAATCTGGGGTTTGGGTTGGCTTTGTTTGGGTAGGGTTGAGTTGGATTGAGTTGTGTGGCTTCCTTTGGTTTTTTAAACAACTATTTCTTCAATTCTGTATTATATTTTGGCGTGTACATGTTATTTTTGGTCTCTATCACTTTTTTTAATCTAGGGTTTGGGTTGGCTTTGGCTGGGTAGGGTTGGGTTGGGTTTGGTTAGTGTGGCTTCCTTTGGTTTTTTAGACACCTATCTCTTCAATTCTCTATTGTATTTTGGCGTGAACATGTTATTTTTGGTCTCTATCGCATTTTAAAATCATCTCTCTATTGTATTTTGGCGTGAACATGTTATTTTTGGTCTCTATCGCATTTTAAAATCATCATGTGTAGAAACGGGAACCTCCTTTGCCTACCTGTACGACGATTAAAAAAATTGAATAAAAATATAATATACAATTGAAGAAATAGTTGTTTAAAAACCAAAGGAAGCTGCACAACCCTACCCAACCCAACCCAGCCAAAGCCTGCCTATTTCGTATGCTTTTGCAATTCACAACGATAATTTTTAAATCTGTCACTTCGTTCTTTAAATCTGAGCTTCTTGTTGTGTGGTAGTTAATTTTTTTAGCAGATGATTCCTCTTTTACACTTCCGTTAATATCAAATTTTACCGCAGGAGGCTCGTACAACTCATTATGCTGATTAATGTGGGCGTTTCTACTATTTAATCTGAGCACTGTCCTATTCGATTTTTTTATCATTTAATATTTTTACTATACGCTAACCTAAAAAAACACCCACATGCCTAAACACCTTACCCGCTACCTTCTCAAACGCCTCGACGACCTAATGGACACCAGAACGGTCTAAGGGTACCCTGCACGAGTCTAGAACAGGTCAACAAAGCTCACTCCTCTTATCCTGACAGAAAGCCCATAGCCGACGGTTTAGACCAGTGTTTCCCAAACTTTTTCATACTACCGCCCCCTTGGATCCATATCACCGCCCCCCAAATATGAAAATCTATGAAAATTAATATCTGGGTGGCCATAGCTGATGAAAGATAATAAGAAAATCACGCACAGCAGAGATGAAAATATCCACCAAATTATGTATGACAATTTTTTGATGTTGCATTGATGCCATAAAGCCAGTAAATCACTACTGAGAAAGAAAGATCACGCAATGGGATAAAATTATTTTTAGTCTAGCGCCCCCCTAGGTTACACCAGCGCCCCTAGGGGGGCGGCATCGCCCACTTTGGGAATCACTGGTTTAGACCTTCCACCCTACGCCAAACCGTGCTACTGCGGTCAATCCGCGGGACGATGCTGCATATGGAGAGCTAGCTCAATGCTGACCCCCGACGACTCCCGGACGCGAGTTACCTCAGAAACCAGGTCCTCAAAAGAGTCTAAGATCTCTTCGGAGCCACGTCTCGAGGCATCGTTGGTGCCGACATGAGCCACCAAAAGTGACAGGAAATGCAAGAAGGAAGAAGAACTCATCGGGCTAAAAGCGACTAATAAGGACTGCAGGAGAGGAAGTGGGAGGAAGGAAATTCGGAATCGGGAAAAGAGTGAGCGAAAAACTTGAAAGATGTGACAATTTTAAACAAAGAAGTAAAATAATGGAGAAAGGAGATGGAGGTTTTGAAAAGGAGGGCGAATTAATGGATATAAGAGGTGTTGTGGAAATTAGAGGTGAAATAGTAGAAGGAAAATATGAAATTGTTCTTAATCCTATTTAATTTTTCTTTCTCCTGTCTTACTGCAACGGTTTTTTTATCTCCAAAAATTTTTAATTACTCCAAAAGTGTAGTTCCTTCCTCTAAGTTGTCATATACTTGGTGTCGCATCATTAGCGGATTAATTACCATCGTACCTTTGGTTTTTGTTAGTACTTCCGTTTAAGTATATATAGTAGTATTATTAAAAGTGCTTCGACAGCTGAAGTCGTTTCGCACGTAGGCCCCCACCGGGAATCAAACCCGGGACCGCTTTCACCGAAGTCGAACGCGTTGCCTACTTGGTTGTCCAGGAGCCCCACTTAGTTGATAAATTCTTAGTTGAGAGTAAAAGTAAATTAAGCTTAGCCTTATTTCTGCTTCTTAAATAGTTAGGCATAATGAAATTGTTACTAAATCTAAGAATCATAACATGTGATGTACTCCACTAAATAAACCGAAGAACGGAAAACATTCCTTCATTAATTAACAAATTGAGATCAAAACATACAGATACATGCACTTCCTTGGAAACGTCCAATATTGTGCAAGCATTTCTTTGGCAGGCAATGTGTTAATGATCTTCCCCCAAGTATGCCTTACTGATGGCTATGATAATCACCAGACAAAAATATTTTATTAAGGGTTATAGTTATATCATAATACTTAAACAGTATTCATTAGCAATAACTGTGACATAGACACATCATCCCGTTAATACATAAGGAAGAGAAATTACGAACCTAAGATTTCAAGTTTTGGCGTACATCAATGAGGAAAAAGCATACGTACAGATACATATAACAAATGTATTAGATAGCTTTAATCGTTAAATATAGCATTTTAGTCGAACTCTCTCAATACTACACTATTTTTCAATAAATTGATTTCAGATGAATTCAAAGCACTGAAAATACCCGCCGTGTTTACTTCCCGAAATGGAAATGCGCATGCGTGAAGGTGGGAAATTAGGGAAATTTCGCTACATCGCTCTCGACCAAGTAATTATCGATGTCGATGGCCGCTGCTCTCGTAGATCGGCATCGAAAAGTTCTCCAAAATCGCAAAACTGGCATGAAACGGATCTCGATCGACTACTAGGGCTCCCATCGATAACTCTGAGGCTTCTATCTCGATCGAAGCAGTTACAAAAAGCATATATTTGTCCTAGCATCAAACCTGGGTCTATTAGGACAAATATTCTTACAGCATACAATATAAATCCCTATCTTCTATAGATGTAGCGAATTTCAACCTTCTACCTGCCCGGGAAATACCGTTACGAATTTTTGAGAATTCGGTAGTTTGAATGGTCCTGGCATCGAACCTGGGTCACTAGGGCAAACAGCTTTACGGCATATGACAGACATCCATCCATTCTAATAACAACGTAAATTGCAACTTTCTATCTTAACGGCAAATGCCCTAAATGAATTCTTAAACTTCAGACATACGAACTGCCCTAGCACCAAACTGAGGACCCAGATCGAAGCAGTTATCGAATCGAGCAAGTTACAAAATCAGACCCCTGGAAAGGTACGGTTTGTTCTCGATCGGTGGCGGACCGGTGTCAAGAGTCCTAAAGCACGTCGCGTCTTGGAGGCGCCCCGGCCCTAGCCGGGCACAAACGTAGACTTGCCTATCAGCTCCGCTGTTGAGGAATCTCCACGGGTCATGGTCTCTACTGGGGTCTGATTTTGTACCTTGTCGATTCTCGATATCGGTCGATAGGTCGGTCATCTTTGGATATTAGTCGATCAAAATCTACCAAGGTGATTTTGTTAACGAAGTTATCCATCGTGATCGATATCCTTGCCTCCTCGATGTCGAGAACTTCCTCGATCAAAATTTGGCACTCGAGAACGTGCGAATCCGTCGATAAGCAGAAGCAAGCGAACATGGCGGAGCGTTTTGTTGCTGCTTATTTCCTTTGGGAGGAAATGGAGAGGGTATCACACGTAGACGTATGCGAGATTTGGTTTATCCATACGATGTTTCCACGGAGGAGTTTCAGCGGATATTTAGGTTACCACAGGAGGCTGTCATATATTGACCGATATATTAAGTCCTCATGTGAGACAGCCGATCCGCGGCACAGGAATTCTTATCCATTCAAGGGTATATACGGATAAAAATATAACGAAGGATTTGTTTTTCTCTTGAAACATATTCAGAGGATAGGATGGTCGAATGGCCTTGCTTATTTAATGAATTCATGTCGGATCTATGATCTATGACGGATGATCTATGAGGATTTCTTGGAGAATCTGTTTTCAGTGTAGACACGGTTAAATTATAATTTACTGTACAAGCAGATACAGTAAACCTAACATATTTATTAATTTCATCTCACAATTTCAGGAGGTAGTAGGATATGTATCTCCGTTAAGAAAGAGTTTGAAACAACCATTAGCCTAGTGGATCCGGAATATGAGATTCTATCTGTGAATATTAAGGACAGGAAAGGAAAAAGGCTTATAATCATGAATTGTAGAAGCATTCGAAATAAGCAAGCGGAGTTAATCAGTCTTGCGTGAGACACTTGCGCAGATACAATATTAGGAATTGATTATACGAGGATAACTCATCGAATGAGATTTTTCCTCCGGATTATGTCGTATACCGAAAAGATAGACTGAGCAGAATAGGTGGCGGAGTGTTTATAGCAGGTAAAGATCATTTGAATAGCCAACGCGAAGATCCTATAGTTAATACCACGAGAGAAATGGTCTGGTGCTCGGTTCTTGGCAAAAATGGAAGTAAAATTCTATTTTGCTCCATTTATCGCCCTAACTGAGTCTTTACATATAATTAGAGAAAAAAATGAAGGACCCCATGATTGTTTTAGGAGGAGATTTTATCCTACCTCACATTAATTGGGAGAATGTGATGTGTTGGAACTTCAGTAGAGAGAAAAGATTATCGCAGAAATTAATTGATACGTTCTGGCTGCAATTCCTTGAACAAATTAACATGAATATTACTCAGACGAATCGTATAGGTCAAGGCACAATACTTGATTTACAAGTCGCTTCTCACCCATACTTGATAACTAGTCTCGATATAGTTGACGGTATTTCAGACCACGACGTAATAATGGCAATAATGGAAATGAAGGCAGTAATGATTAAATCTCTCAAACCGCCGAGGCAGGTATACGTATTTGGTAAAGCGAAATTTTCGGAGTTCAAGGATTATATTAACGAGAGTAGGGATGATATTTGCCGCTTTGTGGCTATAAACACAGTCGATGATAGCTGGACTGAGTTCCTCCGCTTAATAAAAGATTTCGTTAAATACGTTCCGTCCAAAAAGCATGCGCGAACGTAAGGAGCCACGTTGGACTAAGACGAAGTTACGGCATTGGATAGGAAGCAGAGACTTATTCATTACCGATTGAGGAAACTTAAAGCATGCGAATTTTGAGTTCGATCAACAAACGTATAGAGATATGCGAAAGCTAGTTAAAGAAGAAGCTAATAAAGAAATTCAGGAATATAGACCTAGAACCTAGTTAGAATCACTAGGAGGTGATCAGAAAGAATTTTGGTCGTATGTGCGTGAGACTCGTGGCTGTCAGTCTTCCGTACCTTAATTAACTAAGGAAGAAGGAATTATCATTAATAGGTCGCTAGAAAAAGCAAACTTACTTAACCAGAATTACCAAAAACGTTTCACCGTAGATAATTGTCTAGTTAACGATTTTGAAACGCGCATTGATTTGGAAAGGAGCCCAATTGAGTTATCAGTTGAAGGAATTGAAAAGTTATTGCGAGATATTTACAGAAAAAAGGCGCAAGGTCCCTACGGTATTCCCTCGTTTGTAATAAAAACTTATTATTATATTGTTTTTATATGATACTAGTAGACGCCCCCGTCAAGCATGACGGGACTTAATTTAATTTAAAAATATGTCTATTATCGTATATATCTGGTCCTCCTAAGCACAAAAAAATTCTGCTTTAAGATCATAATAACTCAATATATTTCTTAACATTATTTATAATATTTATTCTACTGTTTTCAAGTCATGAAAGCCTACTTTACGTAAATTTCTTATAAAAATTATAAGAACTGATTATCCCCGTGCACTTATATGGGATAATTCATGAAATCAACATTCAACAATGGCCTTAGTCGTCAAAGGGATGGGTTGTTTATTTCCCAAATATTTTACGAAATCTCCGTGTGTTTTATCAAAATACTCGAAAGTTCGGATCTATATCAATATTTCACGACTAAAATAGGAATCTATGATCATTTTCATTTCTTGTGACACTTGTCTCAATTTTGTAGGACGATTGTTTCTAATTAAATTTTGTAAAAGAAACAACCTCTGATGGGAACGAAAGCCTATTTTACGTACAATTCTTATGTTAAAGTATAATAACTGATTATTTGCGTGTATTTATATGGGATAACTCATGAAATCAATGATCAACAATTGCTTTGGTCGTCAAAGAGATGGGTTGTTTATTTCCGAAAAATTTTACGAATTTTCCGTCTATTTCATCAAAGTTCTCGCAATTTCGAATTTATATTAATGTTTCACGACTAAAATAAGATTTTATGATAATTTTCCTTTCTTTTGGCACTTGTTTCAACTTCGTAGGACCATCGTTTCTAATTTAATTTTGTAAAGGAAACAATCTCTGCAGGTAACGAAAACCTATTTTACGTACATTTCTTATGGAAGAGTGTACTAACTGATTTTCTCCATGCATTAATATGGAACATATGGAATATCTCATCAAGTCGATGTATGTACAACAATTGCCTTGGTCGTCAAAGGGATGGTTTGTTTATTTCCAAATATTTTCACGAAATTTAAGTCTATTTTATCAAAGTTCTCGCAGTTTCGAATTTATATGAATGATTCACACCTAAAATAAGATTCTATGCTTATTTTTCTTTCTCATGACACTTGTCTCAATTTCGTAGGACCATTGTTTCTAATTTAATTTTATAAAATAAACGACCTCTGCAAGTATTGAAACGTAATGTAGGAAACCTATTTTGTGCTCCTGGGTTCGAACCCGGACCTTTACATAGATGGAAATAATTTTTTCTGGGGGCTTCAACATTGTAGAAACACAATGCAGTTTGTTTCAGACCTCTAAGTCAAGCCGATTCTGAGATAAATAGGGGGACGGACGGACAGACATTTGCTTTATATATGTATGATATATATAAATGATATTTTTACTGTAGTTAAAAACTGTAAATTATACCTATATGCAGATGATGCTGCTTTAGTATCGGTGCATGGCAATTTTAAGGAAGCTGAAAATCATAAGCAGAAAGATCTGGACAACAACAAATGGTGCCATGAAAATAATTTGCTACTACATGTAAATAAAACAAAAATAATGAATATCAACAATAGATTTGGAAAGAAACGAAAAGTAAATGTAAAAATACATAGACATTCATGTCTCTATTTAAACCTTGACAAGATGAATTGTAGATGTGAGCAGCTAGAGCAGGTCTGCTATTATAAATACTTAGGAGTAATTATTGATGAATATGAATGAAAAATTATGAAAATGAATGATAATTAAAATGATCTTCATTGAACATCTGGACAAATGTACAGGAAAAAACAAATCTTCAAACATGCTTCTAATGGGAGACATCAACATAAACACCCCCGATAATACAAATAATTATGTTTCCTCCTACAAAAATATTTTAACTATGCATGGTTCCCTGCAGTGTATTAATAACACCACAAGAGAGGAGATTAAACTAAGTGAGTCATCCTAAACCTGTGCTGATCATATATTTGTCAGACTAAAACATACAAGGCCCCTGCAATAATTTTTAAAAGAAAAATATTGGATCACTATCCCGTAGGATTAGTCTTTCATAAAAATAGTCACACACCTTTGTATCCACAATTAAATTAATAGATAACTTTTTTAACAATACAAAGATCAAGAAAATCATAACACAAACTAATTGGGTAACATTAAATATACATGTAAATCAAAAAGACCTGCATACAGAAATAAGCAAAACTCTGAACAACACGTATAAAAGAAATGCATTTACCCATACCAAAAAAAAGAACCATGCAAACATGGATGAACAATAATAAAATTAAACAAATAAAAATAAGGGATACACTATTTTAGCAACTTAAGGACAGTCCAAGAGATGAAAACAAAGATAACTCAAATAAAATCATTAGAAACAAAATCACAGCCATGATCAAAAAAGCAAAAAATAATTTCTACAAAAAAGAACTGGAAAAAAATAAACACGGCATGAAAATATCCTGGCAAATAATAAACTCAATTAGACAATGTAAATATTATAATAATAACCCTGATTCTTCTACCATAAAATTCACCAAATCTGTTGAGTCTCTCTCTCTCTTATTTGTAATAAAATGCTTCTCCCTCCTCTCCAAATATCAATACCAGATACAATAATTATACCAAAGATTACCCAAACTGATGTTATTAATATAATACAAAGTTTTTCAAAAAAATCTCCTGGGATAGATAACATCAGACTTACAGACTTAAAGCATAGTCCCACTCTGATTGACTTGATATCAAAATTAATAAATAGCAGTATAGAATTAGGCAAAATGGATAATAAATTAAAAACAGTCACAATTTGCCCTATCTATAAATCAGGAAAACATACAGACCCCTCTAACAATAGAGCTATTGCCATATTACCATCCATAGATAAAATAATTGAAAAATATATTTATAACCACCTATTAACTTTCTTATCCCAAAAAATATCATAGCTAAGTCAGAATTCGGTTTCTTACCTAACAGTAATACCATACAGTTACTTGAAAATTTCTCAGAGAATATTCGTACTGCACTAAACAAAAATGTGGGTGAGCGAGCTGCGCGTGTGGGTGTGCGCGTGTTGTTGAGCGTATGGGTGCGCGTGTGGGTTCGCGTGTTAGCGGAGGACGGGTTATGACGTCATTTGAAGATATACTTCTAACGTCATGCGGAGGGATACGTCTGTGACGTCAAGATATTATTCCGCCAGGGGGAACCACTGTTCCTAACGAATACCGGTTTGGCAGTTATGATGTTACCGCGGAAGCGTGGCAGCTTAGCATAGAGAAGGGCCACGTTATATCCGGTACCTTCGGAAACTGTAACCTATCCGGGAATAAAGCGTTATTCTGAGGACAATGGAATTGTATTATTTTAGACGGTCTGGAAGGATGGATTGTCGAGATCGAAAAACTGGCAGAGGAGTTAAGATGGTCGAATCGGGAGATAGCGGTAAGAGTGGCATCATCCTTCGCCGGACCCATGAAGAAGTGGTACGAAATGTGGAATCCGACTGAACGGACTTGGCAGGCTATGAAGGACGATTTACCGTTAGCTTTTCCGCGTAGACGAAATGTTGGTCAAAAGCTGTACGATGCAAGTAATTTTTCGTGTAGCCAGAGTGAGTCGTACGGGGATTACGTCCGCGAAAAATATGAAAAGATAATGTTGAGAGCGAACTGGCCTATGGAGGATGCAATTGATATCATTGTGTTCGGCATGTCTGATATTGTTATATTTTTGTTCCTATTGTTCGCACCATGATGATACTCAAATTGTAAAACTTTCCCAGATTTGATTGCGGCACTTTCGGGGTTTTCATTTAAAAGCGAAAGTTCATTAAGGCAGAAACACCCCCCGAGGATAATGAAGCGTAGATATTCGAGTTATGTTGCTCAGCCACATGGATTTTCATCGAAACGATGTTTTAATTGCAATAAGCCGGGTCACTTAAGGGCAAATTGTAAATATGGTGAGGGTGGAAATTGGGACACGAGAGAGGATACTCGTAAAGCTGACCTGCAAATTCAAAATGGACCTCTAAGTAAAGCCACTAAGATTGAAAACTCTGAGTCAAAGGGGATAGAATGCCCAATTTGTCTTAAATACGGTCATCGAGCAGAAAGATGTTGGATGAAAGCAAAAACAGCCCGATACTAGTCTTCTAAGAATGTTCATTCTTGTTCGTTTGAGTCTCTCGTTTACTCCCCAGCAGTGATTAAAGGGCAGATTGAGAAATGTTTGATTCTGGTGGGGTTGTTGGATTCTGGTGCGGATTGTTCGTTGATTTCAGAGGGTTGTGCAGACAAAGATTCTTGCAATAGAATTCCGGATTTGAACGTCTTCAAGGGTAGGAGACCTTGACATCTTGTTGGAAGACCACGTTGTTGACAGAATTTGAGGAACTCTGTATTGAAGTGGTTTATTTCATTCTTCCGAATTCCTACTTAAGTTGCGATATTCTGTTAGGTAGAAATGTTCGTAAATTCAGATTTGGCATTCGTCACCGATAAATATGGCACAAAAATAGTTTGCAGAAAGAACTGTATAGCTATCGAGACCCCATCGTGGAAAGACCACTTGGTTACGGATATAGACGAACAAAATCATGATAAACTAATGGAGTTACTTCAAAAATACGAAAGTATGATGAAAACGGGGAACGCTGTTGATCAAATTACAACGGGCTCTTTAAAAATTCGTTTGAAGGAGGAACGCATTATTTCTTATAGTCCATATCGGTTAGCTCCGTCTGAACGTGAGGAAGTCAAGGAAATTGTTCTGAATTTATTACGTAATGGGATAATTCGCGAAAGTAATTCTCCATTCTCTAGTCCCATAATTCTAGTCAAGAAAAAGAATGGCACAGATAGGATGTGTGTGGATTTTCGGGCTCTAAATCGCATTACCGTTAAGGATAAATACCAGTTGCCACGGATCGATGACCAATTAGACTCTCTAGCAAACAGTAAATATTTCACTTCCTTGGACATGGCATCGGGATTTCATCAAATTCCGATAGACAACGACTCAATAGAAAAAACAGCTTTTGTCACACCTGACGGTCATTACGAATATCTGAGAATGCCTTTTGGACTGGAAAACGCTCCGGCCGTATTCCTGAGAGCAATTAATGCAGCTCTTGGTCCATTAAAAGATAGTCGCCCTCGTTTATCTAGATGACATTCTAATACCTCCTTTAACTGTCGAGGAAGGCCTGGGATCATTAAGGGTTGTGTTGGAATCGTTGAGAAAATCAGGATTTTCCCTCAATATTGTAAAATGTAAATTTTTAATGAAGAGAATAGAATACTTGGGACGAGAAATTTCTAGTGAAGGCATACGTCCCTCCCCTTCGAAAGTTAATGCTTTGTTAAATTCGCCAAAACCAAAAGTGTAAAGCAGGTACGCCAGTTTATGGGACTTGCGAACTATTTCAGGAAGTTTATTCCAAATTTCGCAGCTCGTACGGCTTGTATTACCAAACTTACAAAAAAGAATAAAAATTGTGAGTGGAACTCCGAACAGGATGCTGCTTTTGACTTTATTCTGAAAACGCTGACTTTGCGACCTCTATTAGCTATTTACGATCCTTCTTTTCCAACCGAATTGCATACAGACGCCAGTAGCATTGGGTATGGCGCTATTTTATTTCAAAAACATGATGCCGCGAATCGAGTCGTAGCGTACTATAGTAGGCGTACGACTTCAGAGGAGTCTCGTTACCACTCGCATGAACTCGAAACTGGCCATATTCAACGCCTTAAAACATTTTCGACCATATCTTTTAGGGATTCAGTTTACTATTTTCACCGATTGTATCGCAATACAAGCAACCTCGAAAAAACGTGAACTTATCCCTCGCGTAGCCCGATGGTGGATTTATCTCAAAGATTTTAATTTCGATGTTCAATATAGAAAGGGAAATAAGGTACCACATGTTGATTACTTGAGTCGTAATCCAATTAAAGTTAACAGTGTTTATAATATAAGGCATCAAGCATGGGCGGAAATAGAACAGGCCGCAGATAAAGAAACATCAGAGCTTATCGAATCTCTCTAAAGTGGTAGCCTAGACTCAAACCAATACAGTGTTAAAAATAAGTTACTGTACCATATCTCCCGATCGGATGGAGAAGAGAAACTACAGTGGTACGTACCGAAGGGTAGTAGGTTGGGACTTCTAAGACTTTATCATGACGGGCATTGTCACTTGGGGCCTGACAAAGTTATTTCGGCTATTTTAAATCATTTTTGGTTCCCTCGATTCAAACAGTTTGTGAGAAAATACATTGCTCATTGCTTAAAGTGCAAAATACGGAAAGCACACACTGGACCAAAACAGGGTCTGCTGCATTCGCTTGAGAAGGCTCCGGTTCCCTTTGATACAATTCATTTAGACTGTTTGGGGCCGCTTCCACCGACGGAAGAAAATTTCAAACATTTGCTTGTTTTGGTTGAATCATTCACAAAGTTTTGTATGCTTTACCCCCTTTCAAATTTAACAAGCAATGAGACTGTGAATAAGTTTAAACAGTTCATTTCCATCTTTGGGGCTTCACGACGTGTCATCACAGATTCTGGCACAAATTTTCAGTCCCGCGAGTTCAACGAACTCTGTGCGGAATGGTGAATCGAGTTGCATTTTATTACTCCAGGCATACAGAGGGGAAACGGTCAAGCCGAGCGTTATGTTCGGACTATCTCAAATCTTCTTCGCATAGAAACTGAGACTAAGTCAGAATGGGCGAGCGGAATTTAGAAAATACAGCTGGCATTGAATACAACACGGCAGAAGTCAACGGGGTTCGCACCTCTGCGCCTTCTCTTAGGCATCGACGGCACAATTCCTACGGTTCAGGCGTTGCTGTCCGCCACGCGACCTTCAGTCGAATTCTCCCAGAATAGAGACTGTGACTATTCGGCAGCCCTGAAGTCCTTGACCGATAGTGCTTGTAAACAAAAGATTGTTTTTGACGAGAATCGACGCGACTCTGTTTCCGTAACAGTTGGCATGTTTGTTTTGGCTTTTAATGATACTAGACGAAAGCCTCGGTTGGATAAACATTTCGTGGGACCTTATAAAGTGACCGAAATTCTATCAGGCGACAGATATAAATTTGTGAAAGTGGGAGAGCACAATCGACACCACGTTTTCGCTAAAGAACAATTGAGAGTATGGCCAAATGAATGGTCGCCTGATGAACTTGAACAGCTATTAGATTCAGAGGACGAAGCAGGCTCTTCCACGGAAACTTGATTTGTTTTTCCTTTTCTTCAGAGTTCCTAATTATTTCTGTTTTTCTGTCTGACAGAAAATCGTCAGAGTTATTTCCTGAGAATTTGTTTTTGTATTTTGATAATTTGAGTAAACGTTCTTTTTGTTTACGCAGCCGTTTTATTTAAGTTAAACCCTATGGTCCCTGAGTCCGGCGTAGAGGCGGAACAAACCCGGGACCATGAACATGGCAACAGAGGTAAAGATTTGAGAAGCAAGTTCAACCCAAGGGTCACTGAGTCTGGCCAAGATTGGCAGAACAAACCGAGGTCCCTGAACTTGACCATTACATGGTTTATATGATTTACATGGATTATATGATTTATATGTATTACCCGGTTTATATGATTTATATGGATTATATTGTTTTTTATGGCAGCTTATGGCCATGAGATATCATTGTATTTAGACTTGTCACTGCGACGACTTTGTCGAGTGGTTCTATTTCAATTTCGAGATGAATGTCTTGCAGATTTTACGACAGAAGTTGGCATTGTTCATCATCCGCGGTAAATGAATGTTTTTCTGGCAGCACACTAAGGTTTATCCTTTTTCAGATCCCAAATGACGATTGACAGTTCGTATTGTTCCTGATGGGAAGGTCGACTCGAGGACAAGCCGAATGTCAGAATGGCCGTGTTAGCGGAGGACGGGTTATGACGTCATTTGGAGATATACTTCTAACGTCATGCGGAGGGATACGTCTGTGACGTCAAGATATTATTCCGCCAGGGGGGACCACTGTTCCTAACGAATACCGGTTTGGGAGTTATGATGTTACCGCAGAAGCGTGGCAGCTTGTCATTGAGAAGGACCACGTTATATCCGGTACCTTCGGAAACTGTAACCTATCCGGGAATAAAGTGTTATTCTGAGGACAATGGAATTGTATTATTTAGACGGTCCCGTTGACTACATCGCGCTACTACCTTTGTTTTCTACAGGCGACCTTATCACTTCTCGGCTTTATGGGAATCTAACATACGTTACATCGCGTTCTTCGATATATTTTCTCAAAAATTCTCGACCTCTCCAATAATTTCTATTGCATATTTTCCTTAAAAACGTTTGTCTGCGAAATTAATAATACAGATGGAAAGAAAATGATTTGAAGCAAAATTTGATACCGCCTTGGGTGCCCCTGCAAGTGAGTCAGAAACTTCTCAAGGCAAGGATCTACGAGCTTGAGAGTACGCTCCGGGAACTTCGCTCGCGGATCTTCCACCGGACCACATGGGACCGCGGCAGGGGGTTATAGGGGGAGGCCCAACTCCGCTGCAGTTCGCCCAGCGACGATGACTCGGCCAACGCGGGATGGACTGTTGAGGAGAAGGCGCAGCCCACTGCTTACCTTTCGGGGTCGGCCCCATTTTTGGAGCCTGAGTGGAGGGTGGCTACGAGGAGCGGAGGAGCATCACGGGCTGATAAGGGCACTGGGGAGGTGACGCCGAACCCCATCCCTACTCGCAATAGGATCTCTGCACTGCGAAGTACTGATGAACCTGTTCGGGATACCAAGCCTGTGCCTCCACCCTCCAAAGTGGTCGCGCCCGAGGAAAGTCGGGGGGGAAGAAAATTGTAATAATAGGAAGTTCGAACGTCAAGCGGGTATCAGCCCCTTTGCGGAGAAGGGCGGAACGGGAGGGAGGTGACTTGAGGGTCACATCTTGGTGTGTCCCATCAGGGCAAGTCGCCCAAGTCAAGGGTGCGGTTAGTGCGGCGGTCGCGGGCACGAGTTGCTCTAGTCTTCGGCCGGTAGCCCATGTCGGGGTCAATGACGCCTGACAATGACGCAGATTTTGGGTTCTTTTGATGACTTCAACTCTGAGGTCGCGCGGGTTCGGGAGTCACTTGGCATCGAGATGAAGCTGTCCATTTGCAGCATTGTACCGCGGATCGACTGCGTACTTCATGTTTGGCGGAAGATAGAAGGGCTAAACACGAGGCTGTGGGAGTTATGTAGGGACATGGGAGCTGACTTCGTTGACCTAAGGCCGACGCTCCGATTGTTCCCTGTTCCCCTGAACAGGGAACTATCTGGGGTCCATTACACTGCTTCGGCTTCGAACCGGGTCGCTCCTATCATAATTAGAGCCAACGTATCATAAAACTAAGCGGTTCTACTCTTACTACTTAGTTACTCTTCAAAAAACTAAGGTATTCTATCATAATTAAAGCTCATTTTTCATTATAACTAAGCGATTCTATCATCATTCAAGCTACTTTATTATAAAACTAAGCGATTCTATCATAATTCAAGCTAACTGATTAAAATGTTATGCAGTTTTATCATCATGCAAGCTAACTTATCATAAAACTGAACGATTCTGTCATCATCTAAGCATACTCTTGAGTAAACTAAGCGTTTCTATCATAATTAAAGGTAACTGATCGAAAATCTAACCAGTTCTATCATCACTCAAATTATCATATCATAAAAGTAAGCGATTCTGATAAATTTGGCTCACTTACCATTAAAACGAAGCGAATATTTCATAATTCAAGCTAACGTATCATAAAATGATGCGGTCCTATTATCATCCTACTACGTTATAATAAAACTAAGCGGTTCTATTAATATTCAAGCTAACCTATAATAAAACAGCCGACCGTATTCAGGAAAGAGGCACGTAAGCCTGCTTAGGTTAACCCTGACTCAAGGGTCTGAGAGCTAGTCCGCATTCAGGAAGCCGGATTAAGGCGACTTATCTTGGATATGGTTTTGCAGTTTTGGGATGGGACAACATTGGAAAAACAGTTGAATGTTCGGGATCCGTAAGACAAAGTTGAATATTTGGTCTTCTGCTAATACTTGCTGTTTTCTGATATTTTGACATTTCTGGAGCCTTTTCTATTCACAGCGTGGACAATTTTAAATACCTTAATTTAGGATAATATTTCTTTCGTTTATAATCCTTAGGTGTATTGTGTATAAGAGTTGCTAGTCGGTATTAATTTAGTAAGTTATGGATTTGTTTTGTAAAGTATTACTTATATTTTNGATTGGAATTCATAATCACAGCCTGTATATGAAAAAAAATGTTTTCCTTGAGCTCCATATTCGTTGAAAATAATCTTATTAACATATATATCTAGCTGAAGAACAGAAATAGAAAAATTTGAAAACCAAAATATGAGCAAGCATAACATAAAAATGATTCTCTTGTCTATTGAAATGAGTTAAGGACTTATCACCGGTAATGTTACCCTTTTCTATGAAATAGAAATTAAAATCGACTTCATCGAATTTACAACAACACTAACACACTACATACAAATAACTTTTCCAAAGAAAGGGAATCTTCGACAGAGACGAAAGAATCGAAGTTACCTACAATCAATGCCTCCGAACGCTGTATAAACAACGTATATGATTTCATACATCAAGCAATCGTATTTTTATACATATTATTAGACATTATATCATAAAACGTACCGGTTCTATCATATACTTAGCTCACTCTTAAAGTAATAAGCGATTTCATGATGTCTTCAGCATTCAGGTCCTATCATAATTCAAGCTATCTCTTCAGAAAACTAAGCGGTTCTATCATAATTCAAACTAACTTT
>KZ308319.1:0-19460 GCA_000376725.2 Ladona fulva
CCTGCAAGAAGACGCCTGATCATAGGCAAAGAACGTTAAGGCTCACACATTTTATGCCTAAACAGCTGGTATTTGAGGCAATAATTAATGAAAACGCAACACCGATGGATGAAAACAGGTCATCGTCATCGGAAAAGTAAAAATATTCACACCGTTAATTTTTACACTTTTATTTTTGTAACGAAGAACACAGCTGTGCCGGTATGCTTTCAAAAGATCTGGAAAAGGAATTTTTACATCGCACCTAATTCCATTCTATGCACACTTTTCCATTCGGAATCAATCCTCTTAGGACAACTACGCTTATGTTTATAGGAACGGAATAATTCGCAGCGGGAGGTGCACCTGCGTTTAGCATCAAGCGGGAGCGAACAGGTTCCTCGCATCGGGATGTATCATGTCCGGTTAATGGTAAATCCTGCGATCAGTGGATTCAGTTTCTCACGCATGGGAGTGATAAGAGGCTCGAGTGAACGCATCACGGTCAATCAGATGCACGTCCCCATTTGGTGGGAAAGATGGCGCCCGGAGTGGGCAGTGAGGGACTGTTTTCACCCGCCGTGACACGGTTATGCGGAAGTGCGCGGGAGAGGGGGAAAGGAAAAGATTCGCCTCTTGTCTTAAGAATCGGGATCGCAGTCGGAGAAAATACGCACTCGTGAAGACGTAGTGAAGTTATTTCGCAAAAGGAGTGTCTAAAGGTGGGCGTGTGATGAGACGGCGTTGCTGCCGAGGATGAGTAACAGTTGTGAACATGAGATAGATTCCACAACATGAAAATGGTGAATAAGTCGGGATTGAACTTGGTGTTGCACCTGACGCTATGTTTATTTCTCCTCTCGGCGAATGTTTCAGGTCAGTTTCTCTTTTCTTAAGTGTTATGTGCCGGCGGAGGGCTTCGGAAATTTTCTGCAGCGCCTCAGCATTGAATGGCTACGAGGCGCAATTATTGTTATTTTCCTCGCTTATGACCAACTTTTCCGCCTTTTCCTTTTAAAGACAGCCACCGCTTCTTATGCGTTCGCAAATATAATGATGGCTGAAATCAACACTACGTCGTAACACGGGTCTTAAAAAAAGATGACGCGGGAACGAGGAAAAAACACATTTTTTGTTGCAAATCTCGCTCGATCAAATTGTTTTAGATACTCGGAAACGCACAATTTGAGGACGAATGCGCAGATATTCGGGAAGCCAGTCCCTTACTGTTGCGTGCAATGTGAAAACAAAAAGATTCGTGAGTGAAAGGGTCTAATGTTTCTCTGATTTATGAGAGAGGAAAATTACCCAAAATGTATCGAGATCGTTCAATACTTGAAATTCCAATCCTTATTTTTTTGCATTTTTCTTGTGATTCTTTCGTTAAACTTAAGATGTAACGTGATTTTAAACTCTTTTTGTTACGTCAATTGCCATTATTTAAAGAGGGCTGTTTAGTATAGACGTAGAATAAGTGTCTATAAGATATTCCCGATTAAGCTCTTGACCCCCACTCCCATCCAGGGAGTGGCGAGAGCTAGTCATTTACATGGGTGACATCATTTTCTTAGAGTTTGATGGATGCTAGGAGCGGAATTTCTTCCAACATCTTAAGTTTTCTATACCATTCTTCGCCAGCCTCAATATATTAATTCTTCATTCAGTCTACCCTGATGGATCGATATTAACTGTTTTGCGTCAACGCAACAGTTTCATTCCTTCATCGTATGCACTTCTAGTTGCCGTTTAAGTTACTACTTACGTGTGATCAATTATCAGGGCCAGATTCTACTAAGGCCGTGTAGCACGAATGTGAAATCAAAATATTTCTGGAATTCTCCGATATTAAATTTTATTGCGATCTCCTAGTCTCCATACCACATGTATTGACGTAGTAATTTGAGATCGAGGAATTTTTCAGCCCGAATCTTCTGAGCAACACTCATTGTCTTCAATGAGAGTCAAGTTTTATTTATGGAGCGCGTTCGTCCACGATAGTATTTACCGGTACACTAGACCATGCATGTCGAAGTTTGAGTCATAGTTCATTTTCAGAGCTATAGCTATGAGAGAGATTTCGAAAACGTGTTTCTAATACCTCACTGAGTATTTTAAGATACAGTGCTAATGAGAAAACTATTGATGCGCAACGAAATAAGCGATATACATAAAATTACTGAATTTCAACGGATATAACCTATTTATATTAGGGTGCATACCATCAAAGGATATGTTCTTTTCGTGAACAGCAACGGATGACTATGAAATACAGCTCTTGATCTCAACGAAAAAAAAATCAGCTTCTTATATACACAGAATTTCATGAATTTATCGCGTTAAATCCATTAGTGAAACCATAAAAATGTTACAAACACTAAACTCCCCTGATTACGATGGAATAGGGACATGCATAGACGTTTTTGATAATAAAATAATGAATATAATATAATCATAGAATAATTTGAAGTAGCTCTCCAAGTTTATCTATCCCGCAAAATCCTCCACATAGTTACAGCTTCCTACATCCTTTGCACTTTGTACGACTCACAAAAGAGAGTCAGAGAAAACTTCCTCGCTCCTCATATTCCCTATTAAGCCTCTTTCCCTCTCCAGGGCCTTCGGCAACTACTAGTGGTGGATCTAGGATTTAACCCGGCCTTCGTGCTGAAAACCATGCCACCATGCCTTCGATGTTTCACTTACCCCAATTTTCCTCCGAAACCCGAGTTAATCTGCTCTGGATCTCTTAAAATTTCACATATACCATATTTTTAGTAGTATTTCTTTACTTATCACCCTATCCTCTCACTTAGTCTTCTCCGTTTCTCAAAGGCTTTGGTTCCTTTTATGTACCGCTTATGGTTCGAGCATCGCATCCATATAAATTCACATTCAAAGCAAATATTTTCAGAGATTATTCGTCCCTAGTTCGATGTTGTCAGCTTTCTCTTCATTCGGAAGGATTTTATTGCTTTAGCAAGTCAATATTTGTTGTCCTCTTTGATCCAACCATTATTGTAAGTCGAGAAGCTTATTTGAGTCTCTCCAGGCCTCAACTTTTAATAAAATAATCCTATCTTAGCCTGTATTTGCTCGCCTACACTCCATTTCAGAACGGTGTCATAGCCGTCCTATGAATATTCCTTCTAGTCGGTGATGCGACCAGCGACCTTAAAAGTTTCACCCTCATCCTGGGCTATGAATTCTTCTCCGAATTACTGTATTTGAATATACTTAGAACAAATGAGTATGCATGCAGGGCGAAATCGTATTCCGTATTATACTGGATTGTTGCATCTCTTTTGCGCCTCTGAAAACCGAATCACTGCTATCACCTTTTCTCAAGAATTTCATATTACAACCCGTTCTCTGTTCTGAATCACATTAGTTTTCCATAATCGAAGATTTTCTCCAAATCACAATTATCGAAAGCTCTTTGATCTGCTTATACCTTAAAAGTGAGCCTCTTTCCTCTAACCATTCTCCTAGGCAGAGTCGCGCCGCGCCGTCCTATGGGTGCATCGCACCCGGGCGCGGTAGGCAACCGAAACTTAGCCAACCATTATTAGTATCACAACATTATTTGTTGTTTGGCGACTTATCTGGGAAGGATTAAGATGTGAAATTAAAGATTAAGAAATTTTTTTATTTAGAAGAAAGTATTTGGATAACTTAAGACGAGAAAGGAATATTTTCGCAGTGGATTTAATCGAAGAATTGGAATCAATAAAAGATTTTCTTGTACCAAGAATAAATCCACTTCTGGTTTTGGAATATATACGTATATATTAGAGATTTGATCGGAGTCTTTCCTAATTTGCAAATACTTCTGCGTGTTTTATTGACACTTCCAGAGACTTGTTGCTAAGATAACATTGATCAAAAGTAATGCGGACTATTAACTAATAATTACCATTCACTACGTAAGGATACAGAATGCGCATATTTAATCGCTAACGATGTTTTATGATCAATGTAAGTTGAGGAACGAAGTTCTACAACACTGGTTTTCCAAAGTCTTACAAAATAATTTTTATCTGCAAATCAGAAAATGTATGGTTTAGGTCTTTGATTTTAAGGGGCGGCAAATTATGTTTGCCCCCGAGAGGCAGATAGGCAAGGTGCAGCTCTGTTCTAGGTTAAGAACTGGTTCACATTGGCCACCGTGATTCTAGCTTACATAGGAAACAAAGGTGGGTTTTCTTCAACCTTGGCCGCGAAATATGTCGGTCAATAATTCTTGCTGTAATTCTTCAGCTATTAGCCATGACGGTGAGTTGTGGCTGAATAAATGTTAGTATTAGGACAATTGCTACATTTTTATTGTTCCATAAGGAAAAACTTGGAAGCTTTAGAACCAAAGTACTCCCACTTAGTAAAAATTAGAAATTCGTAGAGATATTAAAAATGTAGCAGAGAGAACTGTTCATATGTTGAGCATGGGTGAAGAGAATGTCTCTCTTCTTTGAGCCATCTTTTTGAAATTCATTCATCTTCGCGAAATTTAAACTTAAAACTCTTGTGCTATTGTCGGTGAGGATCTCGAAAATGAAACTAAATAGACTACATCTTAATCTTATCGTTGAGTGACCGCTTAAGACGAGAGAAAAGGAGGAAAAATCGTCTACAAAAATTATTGATAGTTTCACCACGATATGAATTCTTTTTTTCTCCGTCGAAAGAATACCAACAAATCGAGTCAATTAATCAGCCTTTTTATTATTGATGTTTCCTCGCCAACAACTGCCATATCCGCGTAAAATACGGATCCTCACTTTTCCTGTAAAAACTACAATTCGATAAGTTTATGATCAGGATTGCGCAATTCTGAAATTTTCGAAAAACGAGAACGAAATAAGAAATACTTCGCCGAAACTAAATATCAAACGAGACTCGTTTCAAATCAGTAATTGATGAAAACTCGTCGAAGCGCCGAAGACACCCACAAAGATTTTACTTTAATATCCATCAGAAAAGCAACATTGAATACTTCAGAAATGCGGATATTTATTAATGTTGTCGTTGTCGCTTTTTCCCCCCTGCCACACGCCAAAAAACGGCCTGCAGGGTATTTATGTAGATGTAGAATGATCAAGAATCTGAGGTATTCATATCATGAAATATATATAATATATATAAATACTTCTCGCTTTCAAATGAATAGATTCGGATTTCTCTTAGGATGGTTTTCAACCCCTAACGTGCGGCTGCCAATTCTCCCAAACACTTGCATCCAAGCATTCATTTTTGGATAGACTTTATAATTTCAGACTTTAAACCTTCCTATTGCATATAGTTGGGATGTAATCGTTCAACACTACAAATAAGCAGAATGACGCGAAATAATGTCAGCGGTGTAGGGGTCAGTAAGAGGCACTAACCGTGAGTGGTTAATATTATCGCCGCTTCACAATAATAATAATAATAATACTGGGAAAACATATGGTCTAATACAAATAAACATAACTCTGAAGCCACATGGATAGAAACGGAAATAAATACCCAATCTAAAACGAAAAATATGGATGAAATAATAATTACAATTGATGATATAAAAAGCACAGCATCAAAATTACACAATTGGAAAACTCCAGGCAATGATATGATTCATAATTTCTGGCTAAAATCGTTCACCAGCATTTACCGACCGCTAACTTCGATATTCAACAATCTCCTAAACAATCCAGAGACAGTACCCTTATTCATGACACGTGGAACTACGTATCTCAAGCCAAAGGATATGGACACCACAAATCCATCTAATTATCGCCCTATCACCTGTCTACCAACTCTATACAAGTTATTATCATCCATCATTACACAAAAAATTAGAATGCACCTAGAAAGTAATAACATTATTGCTGAAGAACAGAAAGGATGTTGCACTGGCTCAATGGGATGCAAAGAACAACTAGTAATTGATGCAGAAATCATGGCACAAGCTAAGCAAAAGAAAAGATCTCTCCACTATGCCTACATTGATTATAAAAAAGCATTTGACAGCATACCACATTCCTGGTTGATACATTCCCTACAAATATATAAAGTACATCCAAATACAATTAGATTCCTGGAGGCAATAATGAAGACATGGTCAACCACATTGAACATAAACACAAAATCTAACAATATAAAAACAGAACCGATCAAGATTAAAAGAGGCATTTTTCAGGGCGATTCACTCAGTGCACTCTGGTTTTGTATTGCACTAAATCCACTTTCAAATTTATTAAATAGAACAAAATACGGATACAAAATAGTCGGAAAAAACCCTTTCACTATATCCCACTTACTATACATGGACGACTTAAAGTTACTAGCATCTACAAGATCACAATTAAATCACTTATTGAAAATAACAGAAATGTATAGCAAAGACATCCAAATGGAATTTGGAATCAGTAAATGTAAAATCAATAGCATAATCAAAGGCAAACACTCAATACAAGAAGACTTTACACTTGAAGATGGAAATGTGATAGAAAGTATGGATTTCAAGGATATGTATAAATATTTAGGCTGTTTACAAAAAATTGGAATAGAACATGCCAATACAAAGGAACAGTTAAAATTAAAATACAAAACCAGACTACAGAATATCCTCAAAACAGAACTTTCAGGAAGAAACAAAGTCAAAGCAATAAATACATACGCTGTCCCAATACTAACATTCTCATTTGGATTGATTAAATGGAACGAAACAGAATTAGAAGATCTTAATAGACTAACCAGAAGTACATGCAACAAATACAACATTCACCACACACATTCAGCCATCGAACGCTTCAATCTAAAAAGAAAAGAGGGAGGAAGAGGCTTTATCGACATAAAAAATATGAATTTTTCACAAATTGAAAAGCTTAGAAATTACATGCTGGCTAAATCCGAAAAAAGTCCATTGCATAAGTCAATCACTACCATAACCACATCTGGTACACCGCTGAAACTCAATGATAATACGTTCACAACAATAGAGAAAATCAAAACTACTAGCGCTCTCATGCTACAATGGAAAGAAAAGGCCCTTCATGGAAGACACCCTCACCAGTTAACCCAGCCCCATGTGGACACATCAGCTTCTAATGCTTGGCTGACACATGGCAACATCTTTGCAGAAACCGAAGGATTCATGATAGCAATTCAAGACCAAACTATAAATACAAGAAACTATAAGAAATTCATCATTAAGGACCAACAAATTATTAGTGATAAGTGCAGACTATGTAATGAACAATCAGAGACGATTAACCATATTATCGGCGGCTGTGGGTTGCTTGCTTCTACAGAATATACAAGGAGACACAACAATGTTTGTAAAATAATTCACCAAGAACTTGCTTTGAAACATACTCTCATCGATACTTATACTCCATATTACAAATATACACCAGAAATTATTTTAGAAAATACATCAGTAAAGTTATACTGGAATAGAAGTATCATCACAGACATAAGTATACCTCATAACCAACCTGATATTACACTCATTCACAAATCTAGTAAAACTACATACCTTATAGAAATTTCCGTTCCAAATTCCATGAACATACAAAAGAAGTATGCAGAGAAAATACAAAAATACCTCACACTAAAGGAAGAAATAAAACAACTGTGGCACCAAAAATCAGTAAAGATAGTACCAATCATACTTTCATCAACTGGAATAATTCCAAAATCATTGCATAACAGCTTAATGGAGATAGGCTTAAAACCAAAAAGCTATATCTCCCTACAAAAATCTGTAATTCTGGACACCTGCTCGATAACAAGAAAATTTCTCTGTAATCTGTAATCACAATCAATATAATAAGAAATACCATAAAAAATGATAACAATATAGGAACATGTGACTTGGTGAATACCCGTCACAGGTTCAAAGATACCACAAAATGTGAGAAAAAAATGTGATAATAATAATAATATTTATTGGTCACGTTGGTCTATACATGTCAGACATGTGACAAGTCTTACTTGGTACAATATACATGTACATATACAATATACACAATAATAATTGGGAAGAATCTAGGAAGGTAAGAGAATCTGTCCTAATTTAACGACGACACTGACAGCATGACATACAATCATCAAGTCTAAATCTGATAAAGCGCCTGTGTCACCCCATGACCTTAATCTTCCTTTAAATCTCTCGCGATAGGTAGCGTCGCTAAGGTGACGGCAAAACAAGCGTTACATTCGCATGTCTACAATCAGTAAATTGAGAGTGTGACATTGTGTTTATTGCTAATGTTTCCCCAATCCATTTACATCCATACTTTCAATGGAACGTTGCGTCATTTACAATTACTCATCCTCAAATGTCGAGTGTAACATCCATGCTACATTGCTTGTTTGCTGATTACGCATTACGTGAGTTTATCATGTGATGGAATTCCGACATTTTTCACAGAATAAAAACACTAAAATATGACAACTTTACAAAACAATTTTGTAACAAGAATTTGAAATAGCAAAACCGCAGTTAACGAAAACCGCAGTTACATGCTGAAGCTTTTCCAAGGAATATATATGTAAATTACGTCGCTTAAAATGGTGGCACGTAGTCATTGAGTAAAGGCAAATGAATAAAATCAGCTATTCGTTCTATTTTCAGATTCAAAAGCAGCGGACGTACAATTTGAAACACAACATTATCATACCTATCTGGAGGGAGAGGATAATAGTTCGAGTGTAGAGACGATACGTTTGAATGACCAAAGCACGAATAAAAATGTACCTGAGAGAGGAAACTCTACAGTGCCAGAAACATATCAGTCAGAGAAGTTTTCACCTTCGAATGACGAAACGGAAAAAGCAAATGACACCAAAAATGGAATCACCACAGAAATTCATCCAAGTGAGAACAACCTGGAGTATAATGACATCAGTGCCAACAACACAACTCCGGATTGGAAACCAAAAGCAATTGGAGGTAATTGTCCATCAAATAGATTTAGAGAGAAATTTCCCGTTCAAGTGCGGAAACACGAAGGAACCATATATACCTGATCCAAGGAAATAAGTGGTATTTAAACTCACTGTATAAATACTGATTCCTGCAGTTTCCACTAAACTTTGAATCTCCAAATACTGAAAATCAGAGACCCAATTAGTAAAGGTTAATAGGTTAAGAGAAGAAGAATTTCTATCAATATCAAAGAAATAAAATTAGAAATGTGAACATGAAATACTATAATCAACCGAATATTGCATCCCCTCCGTTCCATATTTAAAAGTTCTGGTAATTCAAAAATTGCATAGTGATTCGTTATAAAATTCGTCCTAAACCTCATTATGTCTGAACCAAAACCATTTGTATGCGCATTGAATTTCGGTTTACCAATTAAGTTAAACGCCTCAATATAAACGAGTGAAATTCCCTTTATGAACACGGACTGTTAAAACAAGTTTGTGCCCATAAAACCAAATGAATTTTTTAAGTTATCCAAATATGTGAGTGGCTGGAGCTAAAAACATACATCAAAGTATGTTAGGAAAGAGGCCGTCCTTGAAATCTTGCTCTTTGGAAGCTCAAAGGAATGTTTTGTTCTATACCTTTCATTCTCATCAAGGGCGTGAGAGGCACGACAGCAACCCCTCGACCTTTTTAGTTACCTGAGCACGACACGCCCGAAATTCTACTGAATGGTGTTACGAACCTAACCTTAGCCCTTTTTTCCAACGGCTTATGATTGCGACGATTAATTACAGTTTCTCACTTATCCTACGACTGGAAGCCCTCCCAACTCCAAATCGTATAGGATAAATGCGGCTGGGTAGGCGGAACCCTAATGTAACGAATCAAAATAAGATTTTTCACGTCTTTGCAATTTTATGAAACCCACAAGAAGGTGAACGCAGTAGGGTGTGGGATCGAAAACCCGCAATTTGAGGGAATATGTTGAAAATTTGAACGATCCAGGGCCGGCTCTAGCCAAAGGAAAGCGAAGCATAGCTGCAACATAGCCGTTTTGCTAGTTTTTAGTGTAAGGAAAAAGTCATATATGACGACTTAATTTGATTTTACATCAGGTAAACTAAATATCTAGGACGTAAACTGCCGCTATTTATGTGAAACATTGCAATGCTATAAAATTTCTCGCCAAAATTCTCCTGACGTAATTAGATTTTGCGTATGCCTCTAAAGTAAGAAATTTTTAGAAAAAAAATCGATTATCTTCCACATAAAGGATCCTCATAAACTTCCATATAAACCTAACCAAAAATGGCAATAATAAAAGCCTATTGACTGTGTTAAATTTTTCTAAGATCGTTATTTAGTACCTTAAAATAATGTTTCCACGAATATGACTTCATGCTTTACCTCAAAACTAACACAAGGAAAAGAGTTTAGTCCGTGTCTCCTTGAGAAAATATTTATGTTATTTATCACCCGTAAGAGTAGAAGGTGGTGAATGACAAAGATACTGAGAAGTATTACTTACTCTGTAATACTTTGCTGAAAAAAACGAATTTTCTCGTAATACTCCTACACCCCGCTTTGAATGAGAAACTGATCTTTATCAATAAGCGTGAGAAATTTTGTTTTGATTGCCTTAAATAAATAAGTAATAGGCTATATTCAATATAGAAAAGAATGATTCGAAAACATACTTTGGAGTCAGTATAGCCCTAGTCCTGTTTTGGCTTATTTGTATATAAGCGAAGAACTGTGGGTTGACCTACCAGTAGAGTCATTCAAAATCATTTCTGTTTCAAGAAACTCTCAAATTTCCCCTAAACGACCTTAAGAATTCTTTCGAAGAGTCAGACCTTAACAAGACAACCTCCCAAAGTTAAAAGTTGCTAATCAATCCACGAATGTAATCGATTTGGTTTTCGTCCACAATGATTTTTTTCAGCATAGCAATGTTACGCTATACGTTGTTTGTTGTAAGTAGCGAGAAAAAGTTCTTCATTACTCACATCTTAGTCACCGGCACATAGCTCACTGTCAAAATCCTTCATTTCTCTTGCAGTTCGATCTGCCTGGAAACGAAAGACAAGACGATTAATCACGGGAAATTCGAAGATTTCGGATGAGACTTGATTCAAAAAATCTTTTGGGATCTTCCCATACTTACTTTTCAAGAGGAGAAAAACGGATTAGCGCAAAATCCGCGTTATCATCCGATGGAATGAATAAAACGTCGTAAATGAGAGAAGGAAAAAGACATCGCGAATGGATGAAGAGATCGAAAGTCTTCTGCAGTTGTATTTCGGTACGAAGACATTGAAGTCTTAGAAAGTTTTCTTTTATGTATTCAGTAGAGAGCATGCGGGGCCGCAAACTTGTGAACCCTCCGTTTTGGCAGACGATTCCGGATTCTCAATTGCAAAAGCGAAAGGAATCATGGAACGCATGAGAGCTTCTTTGCCCAAACGTGTCTGTTCTCCAAAAGATTTTTGGAAGGAATGAGTCAACTGAACCTCTAGCGTCATGGGCAAAGTACACCCCACAACGCATGACCCACAATCCGTGTAAATCACTCGCGCTGGGCGGGTTGGTTTGAAGGGGATAGAACAAAAGTTTTCAATTTTTAAAGATTTAGGTATTAAAACGTGATCCACTTTGCCACAGAAAAAAATCGAGTATCAGTACCCGTAGAAATAGTAAGTACCAGTCAAAAACATAGCAAACCTACTACATATCACCGATATCTGAACATTGAGCACAAAAATACATGTATTGTTTCGAAAACTTTTCACATGACTTTGAAATATTCAAAGATGACCAAATAGTAGTAAAATTCAACCCTTTTTGGGATTTAGGAATGTGAAATAGCTTCCAGTGACAAAGATTTCGGCTAAAGGGTGTAACTCTGGAACTAATTACGGTCTTGAATCGAAGTATACCTGATCATTAGACAGAGAGACTGCATTAAAAATCAATGGTATGCAAAGCTGCACAGCTTCTGAAACACAACTCCGCATCAATGACTATCCGTCTAACAATTACCTGTCTTTGGACGATGGATATACAGTTGGCCCTATATGCAACGCACTGCAATGGCTGTTACATAGAAAATAATATCAAGGTCTTACGGTAACGATCTTTCATTCGTGAAGAATGAGAACTTAATTTACTGAGAAGAGGTACATAAATCAGTTTTAGGTTCCTCCAGAAAATTATTCAGCGTGTAATTATTAAAAAAAAATGTTTGGGCTCCGGGACGACATCCTGAGATACCGATATGAAGAAAAGAACCGCCCCCTCTGTGAAGAAATACTAACTCAAAGGTGCCATAAAGTTGTCACTTTCCACAAGTGGCAACGCTTTCACAATCATTAAAATTCAATGTCATAACACCGGCGAAACTAACGACAACACAAATCTTCAAAGTATTGGGTACTTGCCACATAAAAATATTTAACTGTACCATTATAAAGTCTAAAAACAAGTAATCCTACCATTAAATATAAAATTAAAATGAGAGAACGTTGCATGTCACATAACAAACGTTCATTTTATGAAAGCTCTGGGAGTGGAATATTTACAAAGTAATTACATCACCCAAAAATTATTGAAAAAATATTACTGAAATTCGGTGAAAGCTTACTTAACCTAACTATAGAAAAATTGTGGATAACTTTACCTTGCAAATAATATATTAAATCTAGCTGCAACAGGATGATTACATTAAAAAGAAACATAGCCTGAATGTTCCTTGAATTCGTTCATGTAATTATCATGCAACATGCAAAAAAAATAGGTAAAAAAGAATACGAATAAAAAATTTGCCAATAATCGGAAAGATTTGTAATTAGATCAAACTCCTAATGTAGGAGGCGAGTTATTCTAGAGATACTGTACATAAGTACTTTCTATGACTCACTTATAATGTGCATAAATGAGAATTCTTTCTTTTAACCTCAGATTGCAAGGGCCACACAAAATTTAAAAGCAAGCAGCATAGAAATTGAAAATGGACTAATCTATTGCTCCATTAATAAGTATTGATAGATTTTTGATTTCATAGAAATTTTAATGGAAATTGATTCCTTAAGGAAACATCAAACTGGTGTGATTTTGTGGAGACCTTTGCATGCTGAAAAAAATTATTATTTAAATAAGTATACCACACACATTCATGTGGATAGGATAGCCTAAAGGAATCTAGGTATTGATAACTGCATCAGTTATTTGTAAGATGTAAACAAGTTCATTTTAGAAAATAGTTGTCATTGCATTCATCCATAGAAAAAATTAAATAGAGAATAAACATCATTATTAGGAACTAAGACATCCTTAGTAAGATTTTATTTACTTAAGAAATATATAAGAAATTAGGATTTGATAAATAAATAAAATCTCCTATTTCAGGGTCCTACTGAGCCAATTTACTGCCTGAGGAAAAATGTTATATGCTGCCTTTCATTTTACTTCCAAGTCATTTTCCTTGACTTTTCATAACAATTAGAATAGGAAATCAATTGATAACCAATTTCTAACTGAAATTCAGCTTTTTTCTCAACTAAACATCAAATATCAATAAAACAGTTGAGTCTTCAACTTGCCACCTACTAAGAGAGGTGCTATAGGCATTGTATCACCCATTGGTACGGCCCTATCCCATTTATATTACATTATAAGTATTAACTCGATTGCATAGTACTCTGAACCAGAACCAAGTCAGTTAATTTGATACTTCTCTACTTTGATAACATGATTCTAAACTTCCCCGGAAATTATATTTATGGCTCAATATTACCCAAATTTCAGATAGAAACTGCATGTATACCCCCAAATAGATGATATTATAAGAAATACTAGTGAGAGTCATATAATGGAAATAGGATGTAAAACGGGCAATGGAAATATGTTTGTAATACAGTAATCTCTTGATTATCCAGGCCGATATTGAATTTNAACAATTTATTATTATTTGCTCCCAAAGTGCATTATTTTCAACTGCTTCATGGGGTTATTAAGAGTTTTCTTCGCCTGACCTTTAATTCTTTCTAACCCTGAAGGTAAAGATTTGGATATCTTTAGAAAGGGTATTGTCATTGGTGACCTAAGAAAAGGTCTAACATAAGTCTTGCTTGTATTAGAATGCAGCATAATACTAGGGTGTTTTTCTCTTTGAATTTTTAAAAAGACTGCAGAAAATATTGGAAAAGAATAAAAATTTATGAACAGATAATCCACCCATAGATAATATGGAGTTTACTGTTCCATTGGAATAGTGTGGAAGGAGGTTTACTTCCTCATCCATTTTTCTATAGAAATGTGCTTTCAGGATGTTGCATGCAATGCTAGCTAAACTTTTTGAAAAAAGTACTATCATACAATGTTAAGAAAGTTTTTAGATTCTTGTTACCTAGATGGGCATGATAGTGACAACATTTTTTGTTTGCATTTTTACCAGCAAATACAGGTTCTGAATAGCTTTAATAATTCTTACTTTGGTTTTATAATCTTTCCTCTATGTTAAATAATTTTTAAATAAGTTCCTAGGTAAGGACAAAAAAAATGCGCTGGAATGTGTTATCAGATTCCAGAGATGAAACACTAAGTCTGAAGGGTGATGGAATGCCTCTATCATTGAAAACACTAATTAATTGGAGGGATGAGCAAATCAGGCTGACTCAGAGTTTTATGCTTGGTCTGAAGGAGCCTGAAATAAATTTGTGACAACTTCATTCGAATTATTCTAACAATAAATAGCCCATGATCATATTCTATGAATCAAAAAAGCACAGCTCTACATTTCATATGAAACAGAAATGTATGTATAAGGACAAATTACTTAATTTACCACAGATTCTACGATTTTAACCAAGACCTATTAATTTAGCTCAAGTCAAAATATCATTAATAGCTGAAAATATAAGATTCCACCTTGTTAGCATAAATTATAATACCATAGACTGTCTGAAGTGAAATCTGTCTAAGTTGAAAGCAGAAACCTGCAGAAGCTGGAACCATTAATAATTTTAATGCATTTATTCAAGATTTATCACAGGCACGGCCTTTTCTAAAGTAGAGCATGTACAGTACAGAGAATATTTTTTCAACCTCATAAATGTTTTAGTAGTATAGGAACCTATTGAAGACAGAACAAAATTTTCTTCCTTACAAAAGTACTTACTATTGGCTTGTTTCTCTTCCAAGATGGCAAACCATCTTGGAACAATGGACAAACGGTTAACCCTAAATAAAAAGAATACTCAACTAGGAACTCTCTAGGAACTGGAAGTTCCAACATCATCACAAGTATTGTGCTAAGTTGGTGCTATTAAATTGCAGTAAAAATTAAGGGGAAAAATCACCTTCGTGTAAAATCTTTAGTTTTCAGTATCTTTTAAATTTATGAGAAATCCAACGAAATAGCAGGAATTTTGGGTCTTCTAAAGATCTTTTTGAGTTCCTTTCGTGTTAAAATGTACAAGTTTGTTTCATCATCATTTACCATTTTAATTTCTTCCTCCAGTGGGGCTGCTTGTATATCAAGTGAAATTTGATTCCATTCCAATAAATTTGACATCTGCATTACCTAACAGTTATACGTATTTGTGTGCTTTCTATTTTTTTAAAGAAACACTTTTAAACACAGTTCTAAATAAATAACCACCCTTTCCCTTACTCTACCAAAGCTGGAAAATTTACAGTCCCCTGGGCTTAAACCTTAGGTAGGTTTTGTTGCATCTCCAAAATGGAGAGAAAAAGGATTCCTTCCTTTGTTTCTTCACCATAGGTGCTTATTTTTTTATTGCATATTCTTACTCAATAAAATTGTAAATAATAATTAAGGCATAACTGAGATGCTGAAAGATATAAGAGCTCATATTATGAGTTATGGTAATAAACAGGATGTTCTACGTGACATTAGAGTCTACATACAACAGAGTATCAAGGTGAGATAAGAAGGAAGACCCTGTGGTGACATCACCACAAGGTCACTCTCTTCAATCACCACAAGGTCAATCTCTCTTAAACGTAGCAGAGATTAGAAATTTTCCACTTACAAAATGAACTTTCTTACATTACAATTTAGTTTTAAACAAACTTATAAAACATCATTTATAACTACACCCCTTGATTTTTTTTTTTAATTTAATTTCTGAACTCTCAAAACAGGTAATTTTCTTGAGTACAATGTCCATTCGTTTTTATTTTTGAATACCTTTTTTACATATATCCAGAAACTGAAATTAAAAAATATTTTTCAGGATAAACTGAATTTTTAACAGTTGATCTACAGACATTCAGAATCTGAAATAAGGGAAATTTATTTTAAGACAAATTGAACCTCATATAGCTGAAAAATTTATCACCTCTGTAAATCTGAGGTACCTAAATCTCTTCAGAAACACCCTTACATATTTACTATTGGAAGCTCTGTAGTTAATAAAACTTGGTTCTCATTAATGGTGTTATAAAAAATGATGAAGATTCTGCTCTCCAATAAAGGCATTCTCTTAGGATCTCAAATAACTGAAATAACTTATAAAATTACCAATGAAATCTTTAACCCTTTGAGTGCATTTGTTGACTATAGTCCACGGCCTGTAAAAAACGTACGACAATGCGAATCATGCTAAAAACACATGCACCCCTTTAAGGCAACCTTCCTTTATTAGTTTAAAGAGAATTCGTTTAAACATTTTGTCCAACAACAATATTCTGAGTCTAAATGCAATAGCACTAATTTCTCTCAGATTTTTTAACAAATTCTGCACGAAAATGAATTTTTTACCTTTTTTGCTATAGAATTACCCAAAAAGAAAGAGAAAACATCTGTTCTATAGCCCAGCGCACTTCACTTAAAGTTTGAAAGGAAAATAATCGCCAGAGAGGTTCTTTCTAACCAGCTTAAGTGATGCAATAAACCGATTCATGTGACCATACTCCTCGCTATCTTCATTTTCCTTTTATGTTCCCTACATATTTTACCATTGCACACTCAATGGATTCCACCCAAGTATTACGTTCACCAAAGTATGACGTAAGCAATAGCAAAAGAGCAACAGTGGAGAAGAAAGCCAATGATGCTGCGTGGACAAAATGCTTTATATCCCTTGAGATGGATAAGAGATATCGAAGAAGTGTTTAAAATAGCCATGAGTAGAAAGTCAGAACTCAAAATTAATTGTGATACAAAGTGGGATGAGAGTGCAGCAGCTTACATTGCAACTAAGCACTCAGCAATGCATCAACACCAGATACCCTATGATGGAAAGACAAAAATCCAGTGTTTTTCCAGTCAAAAATCCTTACACATATTGCATTTCCCTAAGAGACAAACCGGAAGCTCCGGATTACCAATTTCTGTGTGAATTGTCATTGAGAATTTTCAACTGTGATAAAGAAGCATCACAAATACTGAAAATATGTTTATGAATGCAATGTGAGGAAGAGGGAAGAGAGGGCCAAAGCGCAAAAATAGCCGGTCAATAGATCAGCCCGTGGCATTTTTTGCACATACCTCATGGTATGGGTCTAAAAGGGATATCTCTAGTTGTCCAAAGAAGTCGTTTATTTTTGTGATTCAAAGTTCTTGGTATACTCCCAAATATTTCGACAGTAAAATATTATCGAACATACATCGTTATTCCACTATAAACATAGAAAAACATACAAATTCGGAAGGTAAATAATATAACAGCATGTAATCGAATGGTATTGAATACTGTAGAATATCCGTTTATTATTATGAATTATTATTATCACCCAGAGATAAGCAAGAAATAGAAGATAGAGGAAGCAGAAACAAACGTAATTTTCTCAGAATCTGATTCTGAATATGGATCCGACTTCGACTGATGAATCAACAGGATCATCTGAAGATGATTCCACCTTGTTAGCATAAATTATAATACCATAGACTGTCTGAAGTGAAATCTGTCTAAGTTGAAAGCAGAAACCTGCAGAAGCTGGAACCATTAATAATTTTAATGCATTTATTCAAGATTTATCACAGGCACGGCCTTTTCTAAAGTAGAGCATGTACAGTACAGAGAATATTTTTTCAACCTCATAAATGTTTTAGTAGTATAGGAACCTATTGAAGACAGAACAAAATTTTCTTCCTTACAAAAGTACTTACTATTGGCTTGTTTCTCTTCCAAGATGGCAAACCATCTTGGAACAATGGACAAACGGTTAACCCTAAATAAAAAGAATACTCAACTAGGAACTCTCTAGGAACTGGAAGTTCCAACATCATCACAAGTATTGTGCTAAGTTGGTGCTATTAAATTGCAGTAAAAATTAAGGGGAAAAATCACCTTCGTGTAAAATCTTTAGTTTTCAGTATCTTTTAAATTTATGAGAAATCCAACGAAATAGCAGGAATTTTGGGTCTTCTAAAGATCTTTTTGAGTTCCTTTCGTGTTAAAATGTACAAGTTTGTTTCATCATCATTTACCATTTTAATTTCTTCCTCCAGTGGGGCTGCTTGTATATCAAGTGAAATTTGATTCCATTCCAATAAATTTGACATCTGCATTACCTAACAGTTATACGTATTTGTGTGCTTTCTATTTTTTTAAAGAAACACTTTTAAACACAGTTCTAAATAAATAACCACCCTTTCCCTTACTCTACCAAAGCTGGAAAATTTACAGTCCCCTGGGCTTAAACCTTAGGTAGGTTTTGTTGCATCTCCAAAATGGAGAGAAAAAGGATTCCTTCCTTTGTTTCTTCACCATAGGTGCTTATTTTTTTATTGCATATTCTTACTCAATAAAATTGTAAATAATAATTAAGGCATAACTGAGATGCTGAAAGATATAAGAGCTCATATTATGAGTTATGGTAATAAACAGGATGTTCTACGTGACATTAGAGTCTACATACAACAGAGTATCAAGGTGAGATAAGAAGGAAGACCCTGTGGTGACATCACCACAAGGTCACTCTCTTCAATCACCACAAGGTCAATCTCTCTTAAACGTAGCAGAGATTAGAAATTTTCCACTTACAAAATGAACTTTCTTACATTACAATTTAGTTTTAAACAAACTTATAAAACATCATTTATAACTACACCCCTTGATTTTTTTTTTTAATTTAATTTCTGAACTCTCAAAACAGGTAATTTTCTTGAGTACAATGTCCATTCGTTTTTATTTTTGAATACCTTTTTTACATATATCCAGAAACTGAAATTAAAAAATATTTTTCAGGATAAACTGAATTTTTAACAGTTGATCTACAGACATTCAGAATCTGAAATAAGGGAAATTTATTTTAAGACAAATTGAACCTCATATAGCTGAAAAATTTATCACCTCTGTAAATCTGAGGTACCTAAATCTCTTCAGAAACACCCTTACATATTTACTATTGGAAGCTCTGTAGTTAATAAAACTTGGTTCTCATTAATGGTGTTATAAAAAATGATGAAGATTCTGCTCTCCAATAAAGGCATTCTCTTAGGATCTCAAATAACTGAAATAACTTATAAAATTACCAATGAAATCTTTAACCCTTTGAGTGCATTTGTTGACTATAGTCCACAGCCTGTAAAAAA
>KZ308319.1:21997-36424 GCA_000376725.2 Ladona fulva
GAATACCTTTTTTACATATATCCAGAAACTGAAATTAAAAAATATTTTTCAGGATAAACTGAATTTTTAACAGTTGATCTACAGACATTCAGAATCTGAAATAAGGGAAATTTATTTTAAGACAAATTGAACCTCATATAGCTGAAAAATTTATCACCTCTGTAAATCTGAGGTACCTAAATCTCTTCAGAAACACCCTTACATATTTACTATTGGAAGCTCTGTAGTTAATAAAACTTGGTTCTCATTAATGGTGTTATAAAAAATGATGAAGATTCTGCTCTCCAATAAAGGCATTCTCTTAGGATCTCAAATAACTGAAATAACTTATAAAATTACCAATGAAATCTTTAACCCTTTGAGTGCATTTGTTGACTATAGTCCACGGCCTGTAAAAAACGTACGACAATGCGAATCATGCTAAAAACACATGCACCCCTTTAAGGCAACCTTCCTTTATTAGTTTAAAGAGAATTCGTTTAAACATTTTGTCCAACAACAATATTCTGAGTCTAAATGCAATAGCACTAATTTCTCTCAGATTTTTTAACAAATTCTGCACGAAAATGAATTTTTTACCTTTTTTGCTATAGAATTACCCAAAAAGAAAGAGAAAACATCTGTTCTATAGCCCAGCGCACTTCACTTAAAGTTTGAAAGGAAAATAATCGCCAGAGAGGTTCTTTCTAACCAGCTTAAGTGATGCAATAAACCGATTCATGTGACCATACTCCTCGCTATCTTCATTTTCCTTTTATGTTCCCTACATATTTTACCATTGCACACTCAATGGATTCCACCCAAGTATTACGTTCACCAAAGTATGACGTAAGCAATAGCAAAAGAGCAACAGTGGAGAAGAAAGCCAATGATGCTGCGTGGACAAAATGCTTTATATCCCTTGAGATGGATAAGAGATATCGAAGAAGTGTTTAAAATAGCCATGAGTAGAAAGTCAGAACTCAAAATTAATTGTGATACAAAGTGGGATGAGAGTGCAGCAGCTTACATTGCAACTAAGCACTCAGCAATGCATCAACACCAGATACCCTATGATGGAAAGACAAAAATCCAGTGTTTTTCCAGTCAAAAATCCTTACACATATTGCATTTCCCTAAGAGACAAACCGGAAGCTCCGGATTACCAATTTCTGTGTGAATTGTCATTGAGAATTTTCAACTGTGATAAAGAAGCATCACAAATACTGAAAATATGTTTATGAATGCAATGTGAGGAAGAGGGAAGAGAGGGCCAAAGCGCAAAAATAGCCGGTCAATAGATCAGCCCGTGGCATTTTTTGCACATACCTCATGGTATGGGTCTAAAAGGGATATCTCTAGTTGTCCAAAGAAGTCGTTTATTTTTGTGATTCAAAGTTCTTGGTATACTCCCAAATATTTCGACAGTAAAATATTATCGAACATACATCGTTATTCCACTATAAACATAGAAAAACATACAAATTCGGAAGGTAAATAATATAACAGCATGTAATCGAATGGTATTGAATACTGTAGAATATCCGTTTATTATTATGAATTATTATTATCACCCAGAGATAAGCAAGAAATAGAAGATAGAGGAAGCAGAAACAAACGTAATTTTCTCAGAATCTGATTCTGAATATGGATCCGACTTCGACTGATGAATCAACAGGATCATCTGAAGATGATGTAGAAAAAAAGCAAAGAGATTTCATCCTGCAGCTAGTTCAGCATCAGGGACATGTCTAGAATAGATTTCCATGCCTGACTTCGAGGGAATACACAGTGTCATTGGCTTAGAAAAATTAGCCCCAGTTGAGTGTTTTTCAAGTTTTTTTCCCCAAGAAAATTTTTTTAAATTACTACCAAAGAAATAAATAGATATGTGAAAGGTAGGATTGCTGAGATGGGATCCCTTTCCCAAGATCGAAGTTTTTGCAATGGAAAGATGTTTCGGCAGATGAGATTCAACCTGTTGTAGCTGCTGAAATTTGTACATGATAGTGCATAAATCGTTACTTGCATTCTACTTTCAAGAATCGTTTAGGCTCTTCCAGACACCAGGATTTAATGACTTAGTTACTTTAGGTATTTCAAACATCAAATGTAGATATTTATCAGAGGCAAAATAATCATAATAAAGATATTAGTTTCATAGAATCGCAGCTAAATTGGAATTAGGAATGGAATGGAGTTGCTCAGACAGATTTTTATCAGATATATTTTCAATTCGAAGCTTGAGAAGTCTTTTCACTCCACTAAACTTTTTGCAGTACAAATTGAGGAGAGGGATGCATAAACAACAGGGACGCAGCAAAAACCTCGATAAAAATTGAATTATACAGTACCACTCCAGGATAGTTGGAAGAAAGGAGGTTCTAGAGAATCTAAACATAAGTTTTAACAGATAATAAAGAAGTTTTTAGTGATGTATTAAGTATATAATGAAATATTGCGTATTTAGAGATTTAGATCTTGTGCAAGGTTGCATACCCACTAGGGAGATCCTCTAATAACTCGTTATCGGAAGTTACCCATGAGCCAAAAATACTGTAAATACATGCATACCTATCATATAAAGAAGTGAGAACAAAAAAATTTACCTAATTTCAGACTCATTTTTTCATGGATATTTGACATCTTAAGTGGAATAGGTCTATTTTTCTTTGACGCACTTAAAGGGTTAATTTATAACCTAAGTAATTTACTGATAAAAACATGTTTTTGAATTCCTTATTTAATTATCCATCAATGCAGAATGATTCTCAAATTAACTATAAAATTAATTTCATTTCAGTTGCAACATGGTATGAAATTAGCCTCACAGGAAGAAGAACATCATCAAATGTAGGTCAATGGGTGGAAAATGGTAAAAGTTTAGCACCATCAAGTACTACTACATCATTATTTGTTATATTTAGTCAAATCAGCTTCCAGTTCATCATGAAAAAATTTATTTGGCAACAATAGAATATACATGGTGCATGCCAAGTTGAAACATACATTGTTCCCTTAAGCCTTTGCCCCAATAATTTTCATACTGTGGATGTCTTCTGGTTTTGCAGCTCAAATTTGTAGAATGATGTCTTTCCTGCCACTGTCCATAAATAAGGTCCATTTTTGCTTTCACCAAAGTGGAACCCATTGTCCACTTGGCTATCTGAGAGCCCAGAAAATTGCATTTCAGTAACTAGTTTCAACTCAACGAGTCATCAAGAGGCACAGTGCTTGATGATGATTCTTAAAACTAGTTGCCCGAATTAAATATTTTCATGAAACTAAAACAAGTGATTTTGCACCATATCACTCTCATTTCATTGACTTTGATTGACTGAAGATCCCTAGTCTTTTTATAAAACACACATAATATGAATCCTCAAGTAGAGCAAGAAGGCCCATATGAGGGACTATCAAGAGAGATAGATTCCAACTTATCTTCCATTTTTGCAAGCATGTTATTTTTACGCTTCTGAACCGACTCCTCATAAAATGGTGAAATGGGCTTCTGGACTGCATCCATTGTTTCATAATCTTCCCCACCAACCTCCTTAAACCAAAGATCAAACACCAATGTTAATGAAAGCTGCTCAAGAATGGAAATCAAAATACCATCAAATGATTGACAAACTTCATAAAACATGGCAGAACTTACCAATTTAACAGTTGTATCTGAATCAAGGTGAGATAAATCACCAAGAGTTATAAAAGATGTTATCATCTTGTTTAGTTTAGTAGCATTTTGAAACTCCTCAGAGTACCCGCCATTCATTAGTGGATTTTCCATGGCAGGAACATAGCCAGGAGGAGGAGAATAATCCTTGCAAACAACAAATGCTTCTGTAAAGAGGAAAGCTATAGTTAAGGATGAATCATTTCAACTAACCAACCTATTACCAAAAAAACTTAATTCATAAAAACAGAAAATATTTAGATAAAATGCAGTAAATACATTACTTTCCCAAAAATCTCCCCTAACCCAAACATTCTTTACGGTGTGCCAATAAGTCACAGAAATAAGTAATCTATAATAACAAGTGTGAAAAATAGCGATACTACTGGGACTGTTATTCCTTTGGGAATTTTGTAGGTTTTCAACCTAATAAGATACCTTCCTTTCCTTTAATCTATAATAATTTGAAAATCATAAGCAACAGCTAAAAAGATGGATGTAGCATAACTGAAAAAACCAATTCAGTCCAAGGAATAAAATGCCTATGAACAATAAATAATAACATAATGTAAAGTAAGTTAAGTGCGGATTGTGTATGGAGTAATTTTCTAATTCTAATTAACTCTGATGTTTACTAATTTTATTAAGCAGAAAAATGCTTCAAGCCAACTAGTGACTGTTGAAAACTCTTTAATCTTTGTGAAACATTTTTCTATTTTTTAGTGTTAAAATGTAGTTTTGGGAATTACAGAAGTTGATGATGTCACTAAGCTTTCTTACTGCAACTTATAAATTTAGGATAGATAGACTGTTTACAACATAATAATGAAACTCGTGAGTTCTTATCCAAGATTTTGAATCCCTAATGATATTGAGAGGTTATGACATTTATACATGCCAGAAGTATTTATTCAAACCTTTTACAATTACTACATATCTTCCAAAATAATCAAAATATTAGTGGGAAAAAATCAGAATATACTTACCTATACTGGATGATCTTGAGCTTGGAGGTTTGAAAACAATGACAGACTTAAAGAAAACAGACATCTGAGAGTATAAAAAGCTGATGTCTTTTCCTCTGAATATTTTGGCAACAAAAGTCCCTTTTTCCTTCAGAACATGATTGGTAATATTTAAAGATGCAACAAGGAGCTGGTGCTGAATATATTCATCCATATCATGGAGTCCAGTAACTGAAAATAACATAGTACATAGATATATTATTCATGCAATACTCAATTATAAAGTATTATTTGTAACTGTAGTACAATTGCTCTAAAATGTATATTACACCAAATAAATCCATACTTTTTATAATTTTGATATTTTAACCCTCTTAGTGCTATCCTTCTTCTACTTTCAAGAATCGTTTAGGCTCTTCCAGACACCAGGATTTAATGACTTAGTTACTTTAGGTATTTCAAACATCAAATGTAGATTTTTATCAGAGGCAAAATAATCATAATAAAGACATTAGTTTCTTAGAATCGCAGCTAAATTGGAATTAGGAATGGAATGGAGTTGCTCAGACAGATTTTTATCAGATATACTTTCAATTCAAAGCTTGAGAAGTGTTTTCACAGCTTCAATCCTCCCCACTCCACTAAACTTTTTGCAGTACAAATTGAGGAGAGGGATGCATAAACAACAGGGGCGCAGCAAAAACCTCGATAAAAATTGAATTATACAGTACCACTCCAGGATAGTTGGAAGAAAGGAGGTTCTAGAGAATCTAAACATAAGTTTTAACAGATAATAAATAAGTTTTTAGTGATTTATTAAGAATATANTACAGTATTAAAAAATGCAGAAAAATACATTCTCATCAGCCACGAAAGACTTTAAAGAATCTAAACCAGACCATTGGATGTAAAAGCTTGCAAATGTATGTGCAAAGAGATTTTATATATATATAAAGTACGCCATAATTTGTGAATTAAGCTACTTAACCCTGTTACTGCCAGCCTCCATCAGGTGGTACTAGCATGAACTGCCAGAATACAAGAAGGCTGAGATCTACTTTTGAATGCAAACAAAATGTTTTTAGTGGAAAATTAAGAGGATGAGCTCATTTCTTTGAGATTTCCTATGATAAATTCAAATTATCAATGGATATAAGACATAAGTGTACCAAAATCCAACTGATTTTCATATGCAGGAGTAACTAAGCATAGAAAAAGTAGAAAGGTTATGGCCACCAACGTCATAAAGGGTCTTAATTTGATTGATTCATTTAGCTTTCTAATTAAAGAGCAAAACTGGTCCAACTTTTGAAAATTCACGTTTTAATGACTATTCAATAATTTATTACATTAATAGCATGAGGCAATAACGAAATTTAATGTAAAAAAATGGTGTTAAATCTTTTCAGTAACATTAGATAAGTTACCAAACATACTGGGTCCTAAAATCATGAATTTGAATATACATGAAAGAATTACACTTAAATGTAATAAAATGATTTTAAATAAAAGTGGAGCATACCATCAGGAGCACCATCACACACCACTAAGTCAGCCTTTTCTCCATCAAAATGCTTGATTATTTTCTGAGCCGTGGATAATTTTGTAATATCTCCTTGAATTTGAAAGACACCTTCAATGGGAGCCATAGCCTGCAGATCCACAGCCACTATTTTAGTGGCTTCATTCTTAGCTTCAGCCCTAGAATAATTAAAATTGCCTTACATCAGAATGGAAATAGTTTTGAAAGCAAAAATACTGTTTACCATAACCTTAAAGATTTTTCTGTTTAAGTTCTTTGTCTTTCAAAAGATATGAGCAGTGTTTGGCAATGACAAACCACAGAGCTAGACAATATCGAGACTAACTAGAAATATTAATGTAAGGTTTAAAAATATAAAAATAAAATATATTCCCCATACAAACTAAAGATATGTTTCTAAAGCCCTTTCTAGTACCTGATTCTTTTGGAAAGCACCTGACTCCAACTTCCAGGGGCTGCACACAAATCTACCACTCTTCTCACACCTGTGAAGTTATTTATAAGGAGAAGTTTCAAAGCAGTTTACTTTACAGCTCTCAACCTATTTAATGTGCAATAAGATTGAAAACTGAACTTAAAGGCATGAAAAATTAACCAGTATTTTTCAATAGGAATCTATTTCATAGTCTTGCCTAGAGGAACGGAGGTGAAAAATGAATGTCTCATATTCATAAGCTATGGGCTTCAGAGAGCCGAACGGATAGCATCTTTGCCTTATCTGAAAATAGTCCCAGCTTTGATTTGTGGTAGATGTCATGACGTAGACCCAACATTGTGAGAAAATTGGGAATCTCAATATAAATAAATAACCGTAGTAATAACTTGATTGATAATAATTTGGTATATGGAAGTTGCTATTTACATTAAATTTGTCAGTAGGAATGATTAACTTCCTCTGATCCTATTTCTTTCGGAGAGCTCTAGAAATAACAAGGGACCAACCTGAGATTCAGAAGAATGGTCATTACCGTGAAACTTAAGAGCGACAAATGATCTAATAAAAAGTGCCATGATTACTCAACGCAAATAGAATAAGTTTACCACATTACTCACCTTCAAATATTTTAAAATTGTCATCAATATGAATTAACTTGAATGCACTCCTGGCTCGCCATCCTTCTTCTTTAGCCAATCTATAGTAAACGTCTCTTTTATCCTTCGAAGTTTTCCCCATGGTTAAATAATTGATGACAATCACACACTAAATCCTATCCTCCGCACTTACTCGTGCATTAAACGTTAAATCAACAGCAAATACTCTCTATTGAAATTCGAAGGTGGGTTCTATGTTTCTCTGATAAATTATTTATTTCCATTGCGCTACTATACCAACGTGAGAATTACGGGACATCAACCATCACTCGCGTTGACAAGTTCCTTAATCGTTTTTTACAGAAGTTCTCTGATATAATTAATACAATTTATCAGAAAGCAAGAACAGACCTTTAGACAACGAGTGTATCATTTTTATCACGTAGTGAAAGTATTTATTAATAAAACATTCTGCAGTCCTATATTAAACTCAAAATTTTTCCTGATAAAAAAATGGGCCCGTATATCTGAAATTGTCGAAATATTTAGTAAGACGTCCAAAGTATCACACTATTTGTTACATTTACGTAGCCTTAATGATAAGCACAATTAAAACATCTGTTAGGTTTGCGCATGGCAAGGTTTGCGTTGACATCTGCCGGGAAACATAATAACGATAGTAACCATAGAAACACAAACATCTCTCTTGGGAAGCGGGAAAGCTTAAAAGATAAGGTTGGAAAAAATTACGAATAGAGGATTCTGCTATGCAAAATAGATTTACGACAATTTCAAATTCACAAAAACTAGCCCTTAACAGAGTACCAACGTATAAAGTTTTATTATAGAAATACTGTTTTCCAGACACCTGGAGAAATCTCAAATTAAGGTATCAGTCTTTCATACACTCTTCTAATGTTGCGCGCTCCGATAACCGTCGCTCAGAATTATGCATTTTCAGTTATCTCTGGGTTTTCTTACGCGAAATGGATATACTTATTCCAAAACGCCTCGCCTTGGGGTAATGATTGTCGGAGGCAAGTACGGAGCTATTGCGGGCTCGACGCCCGGGCGGGTCCATTCCCTCATAAGTATTAAATTGAGGTGAACTTAATCATTTTTTTTTAACCCCTTCCCGAATAGATAGACGGTGGTAATTCGAATTTATTTTACAGATGCCTGCTACGCCGCTCATTATCGCACTGCAAAGCATTCAACTGCGGGTAAAATTAGTTATATTTTATGCTTTTTTGTTTTCTTCAATGCTTTCTATGCAAAATTTTCGATATCTTTAAAATCAACGACAAGAGAGGTGCTATAGTCATAAGGTGTATGTAGAGGGAGACTGACCAAATGCGACAAAAGACAGTGACTCAAATTTCAGTGGAATGTCCTATAGCACCCAAATAAAGTCAATCACAATTCTTCAAAAATTTTAAACCCATGTATGGGTCACACACACAAGGTAAAATTATAGCCTCAGGGATGCTAATTCATTGTCAATTGTTTCATGATAATGTATGCTTCATAAAAATGTAACACTGCATAACAACATAAAAAGGTGCCAATTAAAAACTACTGTCATGTATAAACCATCTAATTCTCAACAACCTTCGAAAATGTTATTCCTGCTAGAATTTAACAACTATTTGATTTCCATAGTGTATTATATTCACCTCAGAAGATAATTCTAAAGAGAGAATAGACAGCTATAGTGATATCTAATTTCATTTCCATAGTATACATATCATCCAACAACAAAGAAAATACACATATTAATAAGAATTCTTTATTGGCATGTTGGAGACACAGTTTTCACACTTGATCCATTCAAACACTGACGAAAAAGCCAACATCTATTTTGTTTTAACTTGAACATGTACTGATCAATAAATACAACAAAAAGAGTGAGGAATTTTCCTTAATAAGGCAAGGTAGGAGGTATTTGAGTAAAGTTTTTCACCAATGCCATCAATAAAACACATAGGAAATCCACATCTATTGTAACATTATATCTATAACATATACCGATCAGTGAAAACAATGAGAAGATGTTAGAAATATTCCATAAGTGCTCTTCATAATGGAAGGTGGGAGGTGTGTTTCGGTACGAAAGTTTTTCAGAAATCTTGTAGGTAAACACTGTTACTTACTATTTCTACACAAATATCATTTACAAGGAACACAATCCCTTGTAAGTAGAAATTGCATTCTTAAGGGGGCTCACTGAAAAGTTTTGAGTCTGCAATATTAAGGGACAAAATGATCTTTGAGCCAAAAAAATATAAAGATCCAAGATGAGATATCCACACTTTTCATTGAATTATTAACATCAAGGAACAAAAATAATCTTTCTGAGTTTTTTAATACAAAGTCATATTGATACAGCAGCAGAATACATCATATTATTAATGAAAAGAATCTGGGGATAAAAAAATTAAAATTATTTCATTCACAGCCTTTAAAAGGATAATGGACAAAATATCACAGAAAATGAGAATTTATGAAGCGTCTCAAAGTATCACAGTTACAATAATTAAATAAGTTTTTGACTTTACTTTCTACCAGCAGGATTAAAATAGGCAGAAGGTCTGGGTGGGGGATTAACTCTCAATATGCCAACATGAGGAAGACTTGCTTCCCTTGGACGTTTAACATTTAATTTGTCTTCTGGCTTTGATTTTTCTTTGTTATCTTCTGAAGCAGCCTTATCCTTGCATTCTGGCAAAACAGGATCTTTTCTGCCATCTCCCTGATCACTTTTTGTAGTGGCATCAAAAGACCTTCAATAAGATTTAAAAACATAGCAGAATGAATTTATAGATAAATAAGGGTAGAGTTGAAATAAACAAGTAAATTTGCACTGTGTGTTTACCCAGTTCCAGTAGTTGTGGCATTTGTTGTCCGGGTGAAGCCCTGTGGTAATGGACCTCTGGCCCTGACAGGTAAGTAAGCCTACAAATAAAGGATTTGAAATTAAAATTCTTTATGAACTTGATTTAATTCTAGGAAAATGACAACAACCACAGTGAAGAGCATTCCTTCTATCTCACCTGAGGAGCTCTGCAGCCAAAACTAGGCTGAGTTGGATTTTGTCGAGAAAATGGAATCGAACCACTCATGGTAGTTATTGGAGTAGAAGCTGATTCAGGGGTCATAAATTTGGGTGGGCATCTGCTTTTGTATGACCAATGAGTTAGGGACTGTGGTGGCTCCTGAACATAGTGTTCCCTGACTCTCTGATTGAGACGATCTATCACTGGAACAAAAATGAAAGATAACATGAATTAAATACTGAAATAATATATAGTTNGTTAAACATTTATCAATTTTATATTTATCAATGACTTTTGGGGAAAACCTTGACTACCTTGACGGGTTTCAATAATGAAATAATGAATATACCTTTTAATTTTCCACAAAGATATTTGGCTTTTCTACCAATGCCTGACGATGACTGAAAGTTTGAAACCATTGGAAGCAAATCCAAATATATTTGTGGAAAATTAAAGTGTATATTTGTTATTTCGTTTCATAATGGAATTCTACCAAATCTTGCTAGAGAAGATTAATTAAAATTCTTTTCCCTTTTCTATTCTTGCTCCAAGGAGGCACAATTCTTTTGAGATGCCCTTACCACCCTTAACTACCCTTTTCCCCATCCCTAAGCATATACATCCCCTTCCTCTGCCTGCCAATGTTACCGGAGTAACTCTAAGTGCGTTCCTCCAAATAGTATGATTTTCCTCCCACTATATCACGCCACCAAGTGTCGCTTTAATTTTGGAGATCACTGCACATTCATCACAAAATACTCAACTTGAGCATAACTGAAAATATTTCAGTTAAAATACTTTTTAACTCAAACATCTGTATTACAACTGCTTTTAATCTTTCAATAATTACATAGAAATATTTCTGTAATTCAATATAAACTGTTGATACTACTTCATATAAATCCTTTACAGTCTAAAAAAATAATAAGAAACTCTCGAGTTTTATCATACAACTTAAAAGCTACTGAGTAACACTTTAGGAATCATGATCTAGGATTGATATTTTTAATTGATTTACCATCGAAGTTGAAAATTTTTACTGTCGTAAATAAAGATTATCTATTGGTTAAAATGGGAATCACTAGTTATTGAACCTTAATTTAAATCTGTACCTTAAAAAGAAGAATTTTTGGATGTAAAACAATAATTTACCAAAAAAATCATGTGCAAAAAAGAAATATGAAATCAACCAAAAAGACTTCATGGTTATTTAATCAAAACCAAAGGAGATAAAATAAAAGTGATGATAAACACTAGTTTGAATTCTTTAAATACCAAACTTACCTATTTTGTCTTCCTGAAGCAACTTCTCCTTGTCTTGAATAGATTTCTCCACTTGGAGCAGCGACTCTTTCAACTTTTCTACCTCCTCTTCCAATTCCTGCACCCTCTTTTTGGACTGACTGTACAATTCTTTTAATTCAGTGAGTCCTTTGGTCTTCACCTCTAATAATTTTTCCTGCTCAAAAGCTACATTGGTACTCATTTTCAGCTGTTGAAATAATCAAAAGACATTGATTTATTTCCTTTGGTTTAAGAGTAAAGAAATCATACTCTAAAAATTTAAGTTTGGCTAAGTTCACATGATTAAGAAATAAGGTAAACACTTTGTAATTTCCACAATATTTGTGGTTGATTGATATATTCACATGATTACTTGTAAAAGTGATAGACAAAATGTATGACAAACTTGCAGCCTTTAACAGAAAGAAAGATGCACTTACTTCATAATTCCTTAATATACCCTACAAGAGAATGGTAATCCACTAAAAAAATAGAAATTATTACGAAAAATCTGGGCAATTGTGTCTAAAAGATTATCTTTCTTATACATTACCCTTATTGTAATTAACAAATGCAGTAATAAGCACAAATAACTTTAACCTTTATCTGCCGAAAGGGACGTTTAGATCCCACAAAAAATCTGGTCCAGTTGGCCTAATGGGATGATTTAGTCCCGGTCATATTTTTTCTTTAATAATCGCTCTTTGAGAATGTCTAGCGTTTCCTAGGACCTCGTCTTGTTATCCTCTTCAGTTTCAAACACTTGAATGTTTATGTCATGCTGGTTCTCATCTAATCTGCTTTGTAAATAATTACGGCGCCGAGTTTGTTTGTCAACATCCCTTATAGCTTAGTCGGCTATTCTTCCACTTCTAATCTTTGCTGCTCGTCAGTTCTTTCTGAGCAGTGTATGCATTCATACAGAAGGAAATAAAGCTGTTATACTTGGTTCTTGATTTCGTTTCTGCATTATCTGCGGTTAGTAAGTACTTTACATATGTAATTTTTGATTCTTCGCTTTTGCCTAAATAGCGATATTCTTCTATTGCTATATTAGTTTGATTGTAAATTTTTATTATTTATATTTAGTTGAAAGTCGTTCGTTTGATTGGTTATGGATCGTAAAAGGAAGTTACTGGAGGAGGACATCGAACAGGAGCTGTTAGCGGACAGTGATTCGGACGCATACAATTCGGACGTGAGTGACGACTCGGATGAAGGTGACAGTGTTAGTGAAGAAGATTCAGCTGCAAATGAGGCAAAGGAATGGGTGACCAAGCAGAGGAATTATAAAGGCCCCTTCAAATTTACTGGAGATAGAAGGGGGTTGATCGCTGATAAGGCACCTAATATTACGTCAGATTCTACACCGCTGGAAGTTTTCTTGCTCTTCTTTGAAGTCGTAATCTCTCTGCTGGTACAGGAAACGAACAGGTATCATTTACAGTTTTTAGCCAAACAAGACGAAGGACCATCTCCCCAAATTGACGTAACTTTTTCTGAAATGATGACCTTTCTTGCAATTGTAATTCAAATGGGACATGACATTCGAGACTCACTGAAAGACTACTGGTCGCGATTAGAGCAATTTTACACCCCATTTTTTGGAAATACTATGCCGCGTGATAGATTCTTTCATATCCTTCGATTTCTACATTTCACTGACAACGAGAATTCACCTAATAGGGATGACGCAAATTACGATCGACTTTGGAAAATAAGATCTTTATTTGACATTATAAATGACAACTTCGCTAAATTTTATAGACCATCTGAACACCTTGCAGTTGACGAAATTATTGTTTTATTCAAAGGAAGAGTTGTATTCAAGCAGTATATTCCTAAAAAACATAAGAGATTCGGCATAAAAATATACAAAATTTGTGATTCATATGGCTATACATTAGACATGACTGTTTACCTCGGTAAAGACAGACTAAAGGCTACAAAAGACATTACTGCAACTCACGCTACTGTGAAATATCTGACAAGGAGGTTGACGAGGAGCGGCCATAAGCTAATGATGGACAATTTCTTCTCTTCTCCTGACCTTTTCGACGATCTAAAGAAAAGTAAAATAAATTGTTGTGGGACAGTAAGACCAAATCGTAGTGGAATGCCAAAAGAATTTCAGAATAAAAAACTGAAACTGAAACGTGGTGATATAAAGGTAAGGACCAGAAATGACTTGACTGCAATTGTTTGGAAAGACAAAAGAGACGTACACGTACTGACGAATATGCATGCGGCACCAGCAGAGGGTAATTTCTGTAATGATCAAGGAAGAGCAATAAAACCTGCAATAGTAGAGGACTATAACAGACACATGGGATATGTCGATAAATCAGACAGAATGGCCAATAGTTACTCCATTAGTAGGCGGACGTGGAAATGGACCAAAAAATTATTTTTTCATCTTCTGGATCTCACAATTCTCAATTCATATATTACGCTTTCCTCTGTTCGAAGTGGCATGAGTCATCGCAGTTTCAGATTAGCTCTCGTGAGAAACCTTTTAGAGTCAGCGGGAAAAGAGAAGGCGATAGCTCAACGCTCTCGTGGTCGCCCATCTCCTGTGTCAACAAACATCGGAAGATTAGAAGGAAGAAACAATGAACACTGGGTAGAAAAGGGGAAAAGAGCAAGGTGCCGTTTGTGCTCGCTTCGGGGTAAAGAAAGCCGAACAATATTCAAGTGCTCAAAGTGTGATGTAGGTTTATGTATAGAGTCTTGTTTTAAGGAATACCATACAAAAACAAATTTATAAGTGCGAAACTATATCCGGCAGTCACAAGGAAAAAATCGATATTTAGATGAAGAATAGTACAATAAAAAAGATTCTACACACTTTTCAATAATTTTTAATTACCATTCATTTAAAATTTCCAATGC
>KZ308319.1:55635-70880 GCA_000376725.2 Ladona fulva
TTATTACAACTTTATGTTATCTCCACCAGCATATTAAAAAAGATTGTACTCTGAATTGCAAAGGCTTACACTGCACATTTATATATGGGTAGCCGCTAGTAATTACTTATTAATTTTTGTAATATAATTTTTACTTTTTCCATAGAATCACATTAATAAATGGATAATAAATCAAGAATAGCTAGAGGGGAAGATAAGATTAAGGATATCACTATTGCTTCAGATTTGGAAGATGATAAAGCAAATTGAAAAGGAGAGTTGGGAGAAGAAGACTCATAGTTCACAGAAAACCTCAGTTCGGAATTAAAAAAATAAATTCCATAGCTGGACCAGCAAAGGAGAGATGGAAGTGTGATAGAAGGTAGATGGATAGCAAGGAATAAAATTCGGTGTTCACTGTTTGAAGGATTATACCTGTAGTCTAACTGTGAAAGGCGTAACTGTACCACCTGTTAGTACTTAGTAGTTTTTTTTGAGAGGAAATTTATAAACAAATTGCAATTAAAACTAACCACTATGGTAAGGAAGTGGTAGAACATCAAATTAAATTGTCACCTTGGTCAAGATTTAATAAATGGGAAGGTGTTTCTGTAAAAGAAATAAAAGCTGTCTTTGGTGTAGAAATAGGATTGGGATTGGTTAACCAAGGTAATTTTGCTGACTCTAATCTGAATAACTTTTATCTGAATCTGACTCTATTGTTTGGAATCATAATTATGTGAAGGTGTTTATAATATTTATTTACTTTTTAACGAATAACTTTATAGGTGAGTGAATCGAATACAAACGAGACATTTTCTAGAGAGTGCATGATTTTGAACCGAGCCAGCAGTCACTCTAGGGTGAAGATAGCAGTAATGCAATGATAGGGAAGAGGGGTTGGAAAAATTCTATAGACTATTTCCATAGTTTGAATCACAATCTATGAAAAAGAAGCCCCTTCGGTAGTGCAATGCAGTAACATTATATTTCTTCTTCGTTAAGTTGTAATAAAAAATCTTGCAGAGATTGACCTTACAGTTTGGGCATGAGACACTTTCAAGATCTCATGTGTTAGGTTGGCACAAAGAGATCATGGTAGGCCATCAAAGGGTCAGGAAAGAAACCCATGACCATCATCTGTGGATGAGCATCACATAGATGAACATCATTTTAATTTGTGATCTTCTGACGGAAGATCAACAACAAACACTGATCTGAGGTTGGAATAAGTTATGGGAGTACCCAAAGAATCATTTCAGGGCATCTTACATTACGGAAATTGTTAGTCAGATGGGTTCCTTGTATTTTGGCATCAGAACAAATGTTAATGCAATGGCAGCTGTGAGAACAGCTAAAGGCTCAATTTTCTGACAAAGTGAATACTAATATGAATCATATAGTCGCCTGCAATGAGACGTGGGTCCATCATTGCATGCTCGAGTAAAACCAAGCAAGTAAGGAATAGAGAAAGATGGGTAAAGCAGCCCTTGTGAAAGTCATAACTTGTTTGTCAACTGTTAAGTTTCTTGCCTCTGGTTATTTTGACCTCACAGAGTTTCTGCATGCTCGCCACACAATCAATACAGCTAACTGCATTGATATATTTCGGGAGTAGAACTTGCTTATTGTCAGAGAAGAAAAGACTACTGCCAATGAGACGTGATTCTCTTCATGATACCACTTGTCCCTATAAAATTGCAGCAACCACAGCAAAATTTGAAGAAATGAGTGAATACCTCTCAATCACCTTCACTAAAGTCCTGACTTGCCACCCTGTGACTTGTCTTTGGCCCACTGAATGAATGAGGCACTAGAAGGCCAAGAATTCAAAAATGCCGAAGTTGTGGAGATCTTTGTACCAGATTGGCAGCTGACACACCTCTACTGTCTATGATAAATGGATAAAAATCTTTCAATCTGCAGGGAGTAATGTATTGCAAGAACAGGAGATTACATAGAAAAAAAGCTTTGTCAGAATAATTTCGATTGTTTGAGAATTAAAAAAAAATGAAGATTTGTTTATATTTAATTTACCATCATAGAGATGCATCAAAATATCAGGACATCTCACTACAGACAGGTTTTTTACTGCCATATTTGAGTTGTATTGTTGCATCTCAGCTGGGAAATATAGAAAATATGTATCAATGATTTGTTAGAACAACAATATTTTCATATTCACGCTGAAGGTTTTCTGGAACACAGTGTTGGTTAACTCAGGTGACATTTCGCCAACAAGTTCGTAAGTTGGCTACCTCAGGTCAGGACTTCTGACTTGAGGAATTCAAAAGTATCATTGGCAAAACGCTGTCACCCAAGATGACCAACACTGCATTTCTGGAAACCTACAGCATGGATCTTTTGCACAGCAAAAGCCTTCATTCCAGAATTTTCATATTATTATATTATTACTTAATATTCTGATTAAGAAAAGTATAAATTTGAGTTGTTTGAAAGGTATACTGAGATTATTAAAGCAGAAAAAACTAACTGTACACAAGAAAGGATATACTGGAGTTTTACAAAAACAAAGGATGCATAAAATTAATTTTTTGCTTTGCATGGTTGCATAAACACAAGGGAAATATAAAATAAAATCCCTACCTGCAACATTTCATGCATGGAAAAAATGGCATATATAATTTAAAAGATGAGATGGGATGGAAGGATGATGATGATGAGAGTGCCAATCGTGGAAATAAAACAAAATATCATTTCTAAAGGTGCGTGTCCACCTGACAGTTACTATTGCGAGCTACTCTCCGATAGTACTGTCACACCTTTGTCCATCTGAGATTACTCTCGTGAGATAAAAACTGTCAACAGTGCTAGGGAGAGCCACTCTCCGTATAGAACTCTCAAGACCATATCCATCTGAGTTTAGTTTTGATGAAAGAGTGAACCGATCACATTGCTCAAACATGTCTCAGAAAAGACTAGCGTCATTAGTTATTGTGTACTTCATCTTGAAACGAAGAAGGAAATCTCGACAGAAAAGGAGTTGCTGGGTCAAACCATGGATAATGCGACGATCAGAGTTAGGTGCTTGTTCCACGCTGGCAAAAGAACTACCGATCGAAGATCCACTCCAATTTAGGGATTTCGTGTGTATGAGTGCCCAACAACTTCAATTCATGGTTGAGTTATTGGTGCCAATAATTGGAAAAAAGGACACCAAATTCTGAAAAGCTGATCTGATCTGATCGGGTAATGGTGACGTTACGATTTCTAGCTTTATAATAATAATAATATTTTATTTACCGCAAACAGGAAAAACCCCAATTACATGCGATATAATATATAAAATAAATAAAACATACATAAAAATTAATGCATCACAAGAAATTTAAAATAAATTACAAATTAAGACAAATTTGAATAAATTTTCCGCTTTAAAGACAGAAGCGAGTCATGAACCATATCAATATCAGAGGTTTTACCTAAAGGTGCGATTCCTATGCGACGACTGAAACGACTGTTGTCGCGAGACTTGTGCCGCGGAATTGCAGCCCCGTGATCCAAGTCGCTTGTTCGACTTCCAATCCCGCGATTTTTGTTTTAGTTTCTTTGTGAACAGTATGGAGGATACATCGCTGTTTGTAGCATATCTTCTTCTTGAGGAGGAGGAAGAGTTACTTACTGTGTTAGATCCGTTAAAAAGAATGGAACCTAATCCGATGTACTTGGCGAGAGACAAAGAGGGATTTCAAAATATTCTTATACCGAGGCATCTTTTGAAGGATGAATCAGTGTTTAGAAAATTTTATCGTTTGAATATTGACCAGTTCAATTACATTTTGTTAAGAATTAAAGTGACCTAAGAAGACAGTCTTGTGGTAAAGTAAAACATCCTATAAGCCCTGCTGAAAAACTGGGAGTAACGCTCAGATGAGCAATAAAATTGTACATACTTTAATTAATTTAATAACAATTCTTTATTCTTTAGCTATTTTCAAAAATTTTATAAAGAAAAGAAAACTTGGTTTATAAATGGCACAAAAAAAGTTTATAACATAAGGAATTGTTCCAGAACGTGTACATTCAAACAAAATTATGGCCAGAGATATTTGTCCAAACCTTCACTTCATTGTCAAGAATGGAACCTGTTGAGCTGTGAGAATTTTGTGAAGTCGGTCTTATTGTATCTAAATCGTACGACACAGAAGATCCGGTAGCCGATGAAGAGAGGGAACAAATCTCTTCTAATTCCAGTTTGCCGACAATTTGACAATCTGCATTTTTGCTCGAATTTCATTTTCTTGCGACATTTTCTTCACAGATATTGCCATGCTTTTAAAAAAGATGTCAATAGGATGTTCTTCCATTTTTTTAGAGAATATTGTCGACAACAATTTCGATCTTTCAGAAGAATTTTTCTTTAATAATTCGACAATATTGTCCCCTGGTTGTTTTACTTTTCTTAATAGATTTTCCCTCTTCATCTACTCCGTCTTCAGAGTTCTCTCGAGAAATACACTCAGCAATGCTCGAGTCAACGATGTCAGCTTCAACGATTTTATTTTCGGTGGAAGTCCCTGTAGCCTCAATTTCTGGATGATCCAGATCTCCTTCCATTACTGCGTACTCTTTTTGCTGGCTGTCATAATAACCTTGCGTCTCTACTGTTGCAATATTTGTCAAAGACCTGAAAAAATCAATCATAATAACATACGCTTTGTGAAAATTATTTAGCATTTTAAAGAACAATTTAAATTTGTATATTTACTTTCTTTCGCATTCAACATGAGTGAGGAATGCAAGTTGTTCTTCCAGGTGCCATTTTCTTAATATTTTTGTTCGGGCGGATCCTGTTGGCAATTTATTGATTCTTTTTTGTCTCATAAAAGTATCTCGGATGTTTTTCCAACGGCTTTTACACCCTTCCACTGAAACGAACGTGATAATATGTATAAATTTCATTATTTCTTATGTATTTATTTGTTTCCTTTTTTCAGGTTCTTAGCGACTGGAGAAAGCTTTGCATCTTTGTCGTATGCATTTCGAATATCACCAAACTATATAAGTCGCATTGTAAAACAAGTACTGAAACTATGTAGTGAAAAACTTCAACCTATTTTTATGCCGATTCCAACAGTGCAAAATCTTCTTGCAATAGCCAAAGATTTTGAAGAAAAATGGAATTTTCCGAACTGCATTTCAGCTGTGGATGGCAAACACATTAGGATATTTTGCCCTGGAAAAAGTGGTTCCCAATTTTTCAACTACAAAGATTTTTTCTCCGTAGTTTTGCTTGCTTTTGTTGATGCTAACTACAGGTTTGTAATGGTTGATATAGGTTCATATGGTAGAGAAGGTGACAGTGGCATCATTGATAAATCTAACATAGGAAAGTTAATTAAAGATGAGGAATTTTATCCTCCTCCAAAGCTAATGGACGAAAACATCGTATTGCCACACGTAATTGTAGGAGACGACGCTTTTAAGCTATCAAAACAATTGATGAAACCTTATTCAAGGAATGATGCTCGCCTAAACAATAAAAAGGCTGTTTTCAACTACAGACTCTCACGTGCAAGAAGGGTCTCAGAAAACTCCTTTGCTCTCCTGAGTCAAGTTTTTCGTATTTTCTACACTCCCATATCTGTTAATCCGGATGTTACTGACTATATAATAATGACTGCCTGTTGTCTTCATATTATGCTAAGATCTGCTTTTCTTGAAGAAAGCAATACATGTTTTTTTGGAGTGTCAAACTCAGACCAACTACCAATGCAAAATTTCATACCACTGGTTGCTATGGGTGGATTTGGAAATATTGAAGGCTTTGCCGTAAGGGAAGGTTTCACTGATTACTTTAACAGCAGCACTGGATCAGTACCTTGGCAAATGAAACAAGTAACCCGAACCGATACGCAAGAATGAAAATCAATATTTGCTTATTTTTAATACTGAAAAAAATTGTAAATAATGCACAATAAATAAAATATTCTACTCACCTGGCTGTTTTAGTACTTCAGCAATTTCCTTCCATACATTATCCCTTACACTAACGTCTTTGTAGAGATGGTGTTTATTATTGAATAAGCTTGGGTGTTCTCGCACCAATTCAATTAATTTCAAATCATCCATCTCTCTTACCTCCAGTCGCGGCAACTGATACGACTAGACTGCTCAAGAAGGGTGTCGAGTCGTACATCTGGAGCCGTCTCACTGGAGCTGCCTCAGTCGCACGGCTACCGACACGCCATTGGAAAGGGTTCCATTACTTTGTATATAAGAAGTGTCGTTCATGTAGCGTTTACAGACGCGCGGCTATAGTCGTTTCAGTCATCACATAGGAATCGCACCTTAAGACCTCATTTGTCACTCTCATTATTCTAGCCATAGGTTCATATCAGCAAACATCCACTCGCCCAAATGAGTCCCTAGACAATATGGTATGCCTAGAGCGTCTCAGTGGTACATTGAGGTTCACAAGCGAAACAAGTTTACTACTATTGACGAAGCCTGTTACAATGTTTCAAAGGAACACAATATCTGCCACAGCACGTCGGTTTTGGAGAGAAACAAGATTATATTGCTTGCAAACATTATTGTCCTCCTTACAAAAGGTAGAACCAGAAGTTTTAAAATTAATCCATTTCAGGAAACACATTTGTTTTCTCAATTGCTTGAGTTAGAGTGGTATGGTGTGGATTCCAAATCACACTATTAAATTCTAATGTAGGTCTGACAAGGGTACAGTAAGTATTAAATATGGTTTTTACAGAAAAGTTCTCAATAGCATTGCGCTTCAAAAAGCCTAAAAGGCGAAAAGCCGTGGAACAAACAGTTCTAACCTGTAGTTTAAAACTAAGTTTCGTGTCAAAAGTAACTCCTAGATCAGTATAAGAATTTACACGTTCTAAGGGAGTACTATCAAATCTGTAGTCGAACTTATGAAACTTTTTCTTTAACGTGAAGGAAATTGTCTTACATTTGGATAAGTTGGGGTTAAAACTCCATTTCTGACACCAGCGAAAAAAAGCATCCAGGTCGTTCTGCAAAATTCAGCAATCATCAAGGGTAGATATTCTATTTGATATTTTAAGGTCATCAGCATAAAGAAGGCAATCACTTCGGAAGCTCCAAGGCAAGTCATTAATAAAAACATTGAAGAGTAATGGACCTAAAATGGACACTTGAGGTACCCCAGAAGTCACTTTAGGTAAGACTTTAGGTTTGCAACTTTATTCTTGATTTGTAGCAAGCAAAATTAAAAGAAATAGTCTATAATTTTTTCTCTTAACTGTGGTAATGGCACTGATTGTAAGTCTACTACTACCAATTTCTCTCTCCGCCATCATGGATTTGCCTCTAGTTCAACCATTTGGTCACCAGACACCCCAGCAATTGAGGAGTTGTCTCTTCACGATTTCAAGAAAATTTCTCATGCATAGAACAAACCAGGATAATGCATTTTCAGCTAATATTCGACATTTCCATACCCATACAATCTTGCGGGTGCGTGGAGTGAAATAGTGGTGCTAGGGTGGGACGGTACTTACATATATCACTTTATTTAATTTTAATGAATTTAATTAACTAAAACCAACTAATTAAATAAAAAACTAATTAAAATTAACTAAAACTATATCAATATTTACAAGTGCTCAAGTGAGTCAGACGGCGCTGTTTGGGTGGCCTGAAATACTATTGGGCACAAAGAATACTCCGATGAGGGAGAAAAGGATGATGTGGATGCAAAGCATCTTCATCTGCAAAGCGTGCAACCACTTTACTAATTTCGCTTTTAAGCCATCTTTTATTAAATTCAGACTTTAAATTTCTTAACTTGAAAGCGATATATTGTCCGAAAATATCGCAGTCATCCATTTCCTCTGTACTTCATTTGCCGTGCAGTTGAATTTTACTGCAATTTCCTTGCTTCTTCTCTCTGTTACGATGTTCTATGCTTTTCGTATTCCATAGAATATCCTCCTCTTCAAATAATGTTATGAACCGGAACACCTCTTCTCTCGTCCATTCTTTACGAGCCATATTGAAACAATGACCACCGAAGATACTGTCGCGCTATACAAGCGAGCTTCGTACAGAGGATAGAAATGTCTGACAGTGAAGTGCCCCCCTGTCCACTTGCGAGTAACTTCTGACAGCATCGCTATCTGATAGCGCAGCCATTGCTGTCTGACAGTTACTCTCAGCCATATGTCCATTTGCGAGATTCACTGTCGATATTTATTTACTGTCAGGTGGACACGCACCTTAAGACTTAACAAGATGTACAGCCTCGAGGAAAATTTCAGAAAACAAATCTCACCACCATATATGTAAATTGTTATGTATTATTTGCAAAATGTATGCACAATTAATGTGTATAATGACTTTCCCGAAATAATTTTAAATAAATATTAATGAAAGGACTAAGTTGATTTGTTGATGGCAAAATGACATTTTAAAGGAAACTGTCTGAAATCCAAACACACAGCAAAAGGGTTAAATGAAAAATATACAAGAAGCATTAAAAGGTTTTGTCAGAAATTTCCCCAAAGGCAATAACAAGGATGATGGAAAGATGGAACACCTGCCCAGATAGTGGGAGACCAGGGTTTGAATCTCAGTCATGTTGCTATTTTTACATCTGTTTATTCTCTGTGAATATTATTAGTCTAAATGCAATATAAATTATGATATCCGACAATACCATTGAATATAAGCTACACATTAAAGGTAATTAGGAAAAAACGGCTAACTGCTTTAAAATATTCTAAGAAATAATTGGCATTCGGTAAACTGTTGGGGCAGTAGTTAAAAATTTTTTCAGTGGCCACCCAGGAACCCAATAAATAATATAATAGAACCTGGGGAAGGAAACAGGGCAGATAGTGGATAATATTCAGCTGGATTTCAAAATAATAATATAAAATACATTGAACACCAATTAATGCAAATATGGAAAAGGGAACAGCCAAATTAATTAAAATCATATGCTACATACAATTAGTTTCCACTTTTAAAAGAGAGCCCAGCAAAAATTTATCTTCCCTGCCATGGAAAGACATCAAATTAAAGCAGAAAAAAGATCCTGTGGGAGTAAAAGCCAGCACAAATGAGAAAATAGCTCTCAACAGAAAAAGTGTTGTTAAAAAATCTCATAACCTAACAATACTGACCACTAAAAAAATATTAGTTTCAGAAAACCTATTTCAATAAACACACATAACAATAAAGCTGATAAATACTGGAAATGCAAACAATAAAGGCAATCAACAATAAAAAGGCATAACATATATGATTAACATTCGAAAATATATGAAGTATAACAGAAAGAGAAGTAAATATCTTAATTTAACTCCTGGTGAATGGCTAAGTTAATCATAATAAAGTACCACATTTATCTGCATTTAACATGAAATATTTTAGTTAAATTTATGGTTGAAAAATTTACCTATGTAACACAGACTACCATTTTATTTAAACTTAACTGAATGAATGCGAGCATATTACTATTACCCATCTTTTCATATTTTGTTTCAGAAGTTTCAATAAAATATACTTTATGAAAAATATATGAATGCTATAAGAACACTGCAAGTATTAATAAATTTGCATATTGAGTAATCTAAAAAAATTTGGAGCTCCAAATTTAATGTTTTTACCAAAATTTCGTTTTAGAAATCATGTTGTATGATATATGCTGATGTGTGGTAGAAACACAAATATGGTATACTGCATACAAAAGGGAGTTGTATTAAATTTGTTAATGTCTATGCCTACGCCACTGTTTTCCAAAATTGCTATAAAACTACTCCTGAAATAGACCGTCTTCCAATGCAATAAACAGTAACACACTTAAATAACTAAATACAGCGAAGACAGAAATGGCAGAAAAATAATCAGAATATAAATTAACAAGATTTATACAATTGTATTATTATTACCTAATACCTGGGTTCACAATTTAACAAACTATATTCTTCAGAGTCAATATGCATTCCATGGAAAAAATATAATTGTTACAAGCCTTATGGGATTACAAATGCTAAATTTGAATGTGCTACAAAACTGGGTTTTAGCCACTTAACAAATGGATTGCACAGTAACTGAAAACATCTTTACTTGCTTGATGTATTATTTTTTAAATTTACCTACCCAAATATACCCTAGGTGATTGATTAAAAATTTAAGATTTGGTGTTTTCATTAGAGTTATGAAAAAAGCTCCAAAGAGCCATAGTTAGCAGGCAAACTAACAATTATGAAATTCCAACCTGCAGAGGTAAGGATTCACCATGGCCACACCATAAAAAGTATTGTTCTCAACATGTATTTCAGCAATTATGTTGCCATCTTCAGGAGAGAATTTAACTCAGTTATCTTCTCTCCTAAAAATGGCAAAACAGTTGCCTAAGTATGTATTGAGAACAAAATTCTGCAAAGCACGTCCATAGATAACCCTAATGCCTGCTGGTTGGAATTTCCTAACAGTTAGTTTGCTTGCAAACTACAGCTTTTTGGAACTTTTCTCAAAACTCTAATGTATTACCGCAGCTGTGTTCCTTATATAAACATAAATTGGTGTTTTAGAGAATTATGTAACATATCTGTTCTAAGATGAAATTTTTTTTCCTTTTCAATGGAATTTGGTATCAATCAAAAAATGTGAAAACAAACTTAAGTTACTTAGTATACATATTTTTTATCTAGATATGAGAATAAATTGTTTTAGATTGGATTCTTGAGTAGATCACATGATAGCACAATTTAAAATTCAGCTCCATGGAAAATTTATTCAGATAAAATATAAACCCTGCTGTAGTTTTCTGAATGTGTAGCAGTTTAGTGTAGTGTAAGCAGGCTGCTTGAAATACCACAAGATCAAAAAGGTCTGAAGATGTTTCAGGAGAGATTAGTTTAAATGATACCTTTAAAATTTGAAAAATCTTGTTTCATCAGTAAATTATTTATTTTGTCCCTCATCTGCAACAAGTCTTCAATATTTTCATTTCAAACTCTTCTGTGTTGTGAAGATATTACTAGTTGAGCTAGATGGTAATAAACATACCCTACCTTTATTTTGAATGTTTACCTCCCAAACATAATTTAAACACTGCATGAACTAAAATTTCGAGAGAACTATTTATCATGTAAGAGATGGATTTATTTACTAACAGAAATACCATCCTCAACAGTGTGTTCACAAATACCTTATTCTTCAAATTCCATCACAATTAACCTCAAGATTTAAAAAGTGTTTAACAACAGTTTCAATAAAGTTTAAAACAATGTCTCTGACTCTCACAAAAATATTTTAGATGACTTTGCTTGTTCCCTTAATTAGACAACATCAAATGTAAACAATTCCAAAGCAGATGAGGATTTAATAGCTAACATAAGTAACCTGATAAATATTCTTTCTTTCGCATTTTTGAGGTAGCGTGGGCTAAATAATGGTTCATTGGGCGAGGTTGACACATATGGTTTACCTTAAGAACATTTCTTTTACATCAGAAAAAAAATCCTAATCCTTACTTTGATTTCCCATCTGAGCACTTGTTGAGGAGATTTATCAGATGTTCTGGAAAAAGCTCGAAATCGACTAATAGTCCCTGTTGCTTCTTCATCATTAAAAAATCATCCCCGGTGAGCTTCAAAGTGTACAGGAAACATGGATCTGCATCATCTACAAGCTGAACCTAATTAAACGTAAAATTTTATAGCTTAAACGCTTATGAAAATAAACATTTAAGTAAAGATTCTATGACCTGAAAATCGGTTACAATTATCCACCACCCCACCCAAACTCAATCTTTTATTATGTGCAATGTCTAACATCAAATCTAGATTAAATGTTTCAAGATCCTGATTGACTTACCTCCAAAGGAGAGAGATTCGGTCCTTGTTTTCTGTCAACTTCAATTCTTAAGCGTCTCTCCCCGTATTCTAACGTCCCAAGCCTGACAGCTACAGGGAGTACTCCCGAGTACAACGGTACAGCCTTTACATCAGATATACCACTAGCAGCCATGGTAATCAGCCTATAGACCTAAATTACCGCTGCTCTGTTTGTGCTATGCAGTTAAAACACTTGTGTACAACAATTACACTTTTAACAACGAAAACATAATCAGCATTTGCAGAGATCAATCGACACATCCCACACACTTCGCCTACCCGACAGACCCGCCAGAAACTTAAAGTCGTGTGGGTTTTGATTGGTCGTATAATCGTCGCCATATTGGTTATCCTTATTTGGAGAATAAATGGCGATACGGGCGGTAATTCGTTTACTCATCTATGTATAATTTCCTCTCAATTGTCCCTGTTTGAAGAGAAGAGATTGATTAAAGGATAGCAATATCTCCAGCTATCTTACTCTGGTGACTTTTTCTTCAATTTTATCGCACTTGGATTGGAACTCATGCACTGTACTAGCTTTAGTTTGGAATTTTTTCATAAAAAAAGATTCGATTTTATTCCATAGGGTCTCGTCTTCGAAACTTTATACGTTGAATTTATCGACTTCGTAACTATAATATTTCTAATTTCACTTGAAATGGGTTTTCTTGAGAAATTGGTGGGCTACTTGGGCTTGAGGAAACAACAGGTAAACGTTCTTGTCGTTGGGTTAAATAACAGCGGAAAATCAACGATAATGAATTATTTCAAGCCGAATGAAAGTCAGGCCAGGGAAGTCGTACCTACGGTTGGTTTCAGTGTTCACAAGTTCCAGAGTGAGTTTTGAGTTTATATCCCAGTTACTTTTTCTCATTTCTTGACGACCACGATAACGTTTCCAAAAATCATTATGATCCAAATATACACTTAAGTTAACTTATTAATTTACCTCTTATTATAAAGTTCATGGATTATTCCAACCCCTACTATTATTTATGTCCCTATTTCCATTCTATTTTTTTCATACTAACAGAGCTGTTCTCTATTTAAAAAAAAAACTGTAACAAATCTTTTTCTCTCTTACAATGAGAAACTATGTAAGATCTTGGCTGGATGTTGCTAAATACACTTGCTTTTATTGGAAGCTGCAATTTTGCATGGGACTTATTTAACATTTTACACAAAGTGGAACTTTAATACCATAAACTATCAGAGAACTTACATAATTTTGCTTCAAGGTAGAATAATTTGCAACTGAACCCCAAGGATATTTTATATTTATGCCACTCTGCTGCACTATAGACATAACCAAGTGTGTTATGAAGAAGACAAATTGTCTGACAGCACCTCACCTCCCAAACAATACATTCAAGTAATTCCTTATTTACCAGATATGCAATACCCTCCAATCCTGCCACAGTATATACTACACTTTTAGAGGGTATTTTATGTTATTAAATCCAAAAGTATTGCATTTAATATTTGAAACTAAATGCTTAATGCGTCTTAAATATGGAAATAATTAAAAGAGAAAAATGCAAGTAAATATTAAAATCAGGAAAAATAAAAATCATACCAATTTCATTTGGTACCTTTCAAAAGAAAAAAAAATTCTGGAAGAGTCCTTTAAATGAATGAGGGTTCACAAAGAAACCTTCACTAGGTGTTGACTTCCAAGCATTCTAAGAATCTTTGTGGTAATCCCTCTTTGCCCTCCTACACAATCCATCCATATATACTGGCATGCTTGTTAATATTTGAAGATGAGAAATATTTCCAGTCAACTCATCCATTACTATAGAAACAGAAAGTCAAAGCCACAATTTTTATATGCAATTCTGAGATTTTTCATGAACTAGAGATTGCTCCAGTTTCAAACTTAGCACATTATTGAATGCCACCACTCTTTGGTGAACTTAGATTAAATATTCCTAATTTTTCAATAATTTATCACTCTTTAGAGGTATCCTCTTGGCAATCCATACCATGCATGGGAAAGGATACTTGTAAGATATTAATGGGTAAATGAGTTATATTACATGCTAAGATTGTGTCTGTGGTGATACAAACAAGGGAAGGGAATAAAATGCTCTGAAATTGCAAAGGAAGTTGTAAGAAAGAAGTGTCTATGCAGGTCACTAGGATTGGCCAACATTGGCTGCCATCCTCTGGCCAAATCCTCTTAGTATTATTCTGAAAACAGAATATAATTTCAAATTGTATGTAACCATTTGCTATCATGTCACTGTTGAAGGTTCAGGAAACTTGCTTCTAAACAGGATATATCTTGCAAATTTATTCCCAAATCTCTTTCCTTGCAGTATCCCCCAAGGGGCAGTTTCTTTGCACCTGCTTTGTAGGTTGGCTGCCTCTATGAGGACAGAGATAGGTGCTGCTTAGTTGGATCCACCACTTGCTTTGCTCACAAAGCTTCCTTGAAAATGGAACAAAGCCACTGCACATGATAGCTGAACTGTTTTAGAACTACCTAGAAAGTAGTAGATCTGGGCTTGTATTAAGCATAGCAGTCAGTCATTGCTTATTTTTATTCTACCTCAAAGAGAAAAATAAAATCACCCTAAAATATATATTTTATGAAAACATGCCAATACTACTCATTAGGATGTGCTACTTGGCAATGACCATAGGCTAATTGGGAGGGCTAGGCACATAGGGCTTCTATCCTAGATACATCCTTTATTAGGTTGGAAAATTTTCAATTTTTTATTCTATAGACAACTAAAAGAGAAGTTATATATGAAAATTTCAAGTGCAAGATGTCATAGCAACAATTGCTTCTCATTCAGTGAAATACTTATCTGTTATCAATACAAAAAAATTTAATATGAAGGATTTCTTTGGGATTCAAAAAGCCTTTCTGTTTAGTGAACTTCAGTTTCTCACTTAAGCTTTCTTAGCATCTGTAGATGAAATTGTTATAGCAGAGAATAAATTGATGCTGATAAATGATTAGATAAATTATAATCAACAAACAAAAGGTTCACATTGATTCACAACTTACATTTTGCTGACATTTCCTAAATGTTAACTTCAACTCACAGTACTCGGATCAATTTCAGTATATGTAATAAGAAAATCCTATATTTTGAAAACTCACTGGTAATTCTAAAAATCAAAGTTAATTATTCTCCCAAATATATTACTTCTTCACTGCTATTAATTGGTTGTCTGTTTCATTTATCACTTTCAGCCCCCAGGTTAACATATTGGTCATTTTAAGTCCTTCAGGGGTTTATTCTAGAGATAAATTTACTTGTGTGATATGTCTGTAAAATAGGTTGAAAATATTCATGCATAACTATGAACATCCAAACTAAATATAAATATATGTAAGGTTACCATAATTTTGATGATAAGAAACTGGGGTGTATCAAATTCTGAAGC
>KZ308319.1:91986-106065 GCA_000376725.2 Ladona fulva
AATAAATTTTGTGTTAGTTGTTGTTAGTAAACATGTTTTATTTAATTTAAATTCATTGTTCTTAGTACTGATTTTGAGAAAAGAAGTATTTCTGGTAAATGATTATATAGAGAAAATTACTTTACCTTCTTCTTTGGTGTATGTTCCTAGAGGACAACGTATACATGACCCTTGCCTGTCTTTGTTTTGGTAAAATCCCTTTGGACATGAGGTACAGAAATTTTGTTTCTCTCCTGCAAAAGTACCTGCTGGGCAGTGCACTATGATACAAAATGAAATTGATTAATGGGAGAATTAATCAAAAATCATGAAGTCAATCAATCATGTGAAGTAAAACAATTCTTACAGCATCTTGGAACATCATTGGTGTCCATGTTCAGAACTTCTCCAACATTACAAGTAAATCCACGAGATATCTTTGAATGTAAGGCTCTTAGAGGTGGACACTGGTTTCCTATAGCACTGATGTTCAATAATGGCTCAATTACAGCAGTAGCATATGGTATGGATAAGTCAAAGATGAGATTCAAAGTTGATCCACAAAGGTCATAGAGCTGAGGCTGTTTGACTGCTGGGGCAACCACTAAGACAAAGTCCATCTACAAAGATAAGATAATAAATATTAACAATTCAAATTCAATTAAGCTTTATCTTCAATTATTAATTCGATTAAAGCATGATATTTTGTCAATTACAATAAATAATTTGATTTATTGATCATATGATATTTTTGTAATGGATTTATTTCTTACCTGTACAACATTATCCTCCATTAGTTTAGGCTTGGTTTCCACAAAAGATACGTTCATATTAACATTAACAGCTGAACATCTTTGGGTCAAAACATTATTCAAGCTACCATAATACTGTGCTAGGAGATCCTGATATTGGGCAAGACATAGGTTTGCAACTGCACCATTAGCTCTGTATGTAACAGTTGCTACTACATGGTAGTCAGCTTGTTGTGTGTCTGAAATGTTAAATAAATCATAATCATTGAATCTTGATCATTAGATTACTATATGAAATGAATGGCATTGTTAGATATGATACAGTACCTTCTGATACACAATCAGGTACAACAGATGTAGGTGTCCAAGGGCTCTTTTCTTCACAGCTAAAAGTCTTCAAGGCGTCTCCATCAGTGAACCTAATAACCACAAAGGAAAATAAAATTACGATCAATGAAATCCAAAAATTTTATCATGAAATTTCTTATATTGTAAAATATATGACCATAAGTGATTGAAGTAACTGGAGTAAGTATAAGGAGAACAGAAAAAATGTTATGAAAGTTCTTTTAAGTACTTATTTAAGAATAACAAATGTAGATATGATTACCTATATCCAGGATTGCAAGTTGCAATACACTGTAATCCTTTCTCTCCAGGTAAACAATTTAATGCACCATTTGCTGGTGGCTTCAGTTCCCAATCAACACATGGAGTCGCTTGAACAGCCACCTGATTGAAAGCAATATTTCAGTCAAAAAAATAGAACCAAAGCTATCCTAAAATTTTTTTTCTGCAGCAAGACAGGTTAAAACTTCAAAAATTAAGACTTCAAGTATACCTGGAAGTGGCATGTTGCTTGATTTCCAAATTTGTCTGTAGCAACCACTGTAACATTTTCAAATCCACCAATTGGAATAGTGGCCCTCTCAGGAATGAAAGCAATCTTCACTTCTCCAGATGCATCAGATGCATTCACACGCCTTCGGGTGTCATTGAAGTTAACCAAATAGCTTTCCTGTCTGTCTACAAGCTCAATAACATAGCTCTGAGGACAGCTAAGAGATGGTGGTGTGTCATCTGGGACTGTGATGTTGATTTCACAAATTGCAACATTACCATCATAATCAAAAGCAACATATTTCACCACCATGTCCTTAAAAACTTGGATAGGAGTATGGAAACTTTGAGGTTTCACATCAAGACGAGCTATGCTTCCACTGTTGTCAACTGCAATTGGCTCAGTAAAGTTCACTGGTTCCAAGCCATTGGGTCCTTTCTGAACGATGATTGGCTGCTGAGGGCAGTTTTGGAAGACTGGTGGCTCATTGTCTGTGAAATGTACAACATTCTCATTAAATACTCTTCTTAAAAAAGAAGATGTTCTCTAGTTGCATTCATTGCAGGTCATGAGATATAATAAATATTAATCAGCCATCTAAATTTAGCAAACTATCATAAAAGGATTTACAAGAACAGGATTTCTCTAATTTTTCAACGTTCTAACTCTAAAGATTTAGAAAGTAGTTCAAACAATGAATCAAATTATTAAGCAATTGCATAACTTAAGATGAATTATCCTCAAATATTTACTTGATTTTTGTTTTGTAACTTACCAACACAAGGAGAGTACCCATAGTCATAACCAAGAAGTGGCTCTTCATCTGGTTCTTCACAGCCCATCAACTCAAACTTCAAACAAGCATTGTCCATGTAACTCACAATTCCTGCAAGTGAAATAATGTTATTAAATCCAAATTTTTAATTTCCCTATGACTGAAACAAACAGAACATCTAAAACTTACCTAATATGACAAACCTTGCCTGGACATACTTAGGCAAGGTGATCATTGCTAGCTCTCCATAATTTCCTGGGTCTCTCATAGTCAAGTTAAAGTTCGGGAAATAAACAACATAGTTTTCACTTTCAGCTTGTTTGTAGAAGAATCTGATCTCAGTTGGTCGACCAACAATGTCATTTGTTACCACTCCTTTGACCAAAATAGCCTAAAATAAGATTGTTTGATATGAAAATTGGAATATATGGTGAGAATTGAAGCACTAAGTTGTCATTTAATAGTATGTTAAGCTACCAAAGTCAAACAAATTACCTTGACACGAAAAACTTCTCCAAGATCCACACTGGCATAGGTAAATGCTTCTTGTTTTCCACACCAACCAGTAACTGAATTCAGACGGACATTTTTTGCTTCATAATTTGGCCTTCATGAAGAAATAATAATAAATAACTGGATAAGTCTCACTTAAATATATTTATTTGATTTTATGTAGATAAATATGATATTTGACATTTTAACTTAGTGAATAGAACTTTGACTCCTGTAAACTGGAACCAATTGTTTAAATTTTTTGTTTCTGAATGGTAAAACTTATTGCACCAAAAAAGTACAAGTGGGAAGTAATGTGTATCTTAACAATATTATTCACCTTTCAGATGTGGCATTGATAGCTGAATCTGGTATTCTTCCTGATGCAAGACCCAAAGGTTTCACAACCCTACATTCTGGTTCACGTATACATGTAATGGGCCTAGGATTGATCAGTATATAACCTGGCCTGTTACAGCCAAATTCCACTTCAGAGCCTTGTTCATAACTTTTAGCTATTTGGTACCCATCTGTTGGGCGTCCTGGATCATCACAAACAGGTCCTTCACAGCGTAAATCACCAAAATCCCAGACACCACTAGCCTGACACCTTATGTAACAAATAATGCAATTATGAGTAAATATTGTAAATAAACTTACAAATTAAACACGACAAAAGTTTTTGATTATTTATGCAAATATTTTCAAACATTCTTATCATCTTATCTTATAACTTTCATAAACACTAAGACAAAGTCCATCTACAAAGATAAGATAATAAATATTAACAATTCAAATTCAATTAAGCTTTATCTTCAATTATTAATTCGATTAAAGCATGATATTTTGTCAATTACAATAAATAATTTGATTTATTGATCATATGATATTTTTGTAATGGATTTATTTCTTACCTGTACAACATTATCCTCCATTAGTTTAGGCTTGGTTTCCACAAAAGATACGTTCATATTAACATTAACAGCTGAACATCTTTGGGTCAAAACATTATTCAAGCTACCATAATACTGTGCTAGGAGATCCTGATATTGGGCAAGACATAGGTTTGCAACTGCACCATTAGCTCTGTATGTAACAGTTGCTACTACATGGTAGTCAGCTTGTTGTGTGTCTGAAATGTTAAATAAATCATAATCATTGAATCTTGATCATTAGATTACTATATGAAATGAATGGCATTGTTAGATATGATACAGTACCTTCTGATACACAATCAGGTACAACAGATGTAGGTGTCCAAGGGCTCTTTTCTTCACAGCTAAAAGTCTTCAAGGCGTCTCCATCAGTGAACCTAATAACCACAAAGGAAAATAAAATTACGATCAATGAAATCCAAAAATTTTATCATGAAATTTCTTATANACACTTTCACGATTAGGTCTTAGAACAGAAAGGCCTTCATTTTTATCATCTTGCAGGGAAACACATTGGGCATCTGAAAGGTTGGAAGTTAAAGATGTTTAATTAAGCAAAGTAGACGATTCTAATTATTTTTTAAAATTAAAATTAAGAGTGTCCTACATTTGCATTCAGGTACAGTTCCATTCCACATTCCTCCAGAGGTACAAAGTAATGATGATGATCCCATCATTACATAGCCAAAGTTGCACTGGAAGCTCACAAGATCCCCAAAATGATACATTTCCTAAAACCAAACAATTCAAATGAATTCCACCCTGGTTATTATAAAATTCAAGTCTTATCTATATCAATTTTGAATCTTCTCCTTACCTTAGTGGAAAGGAGAACTCCATTTTCAGGTGACTGAAGTTTAGGGCACATGACTGGAACACAAGTTTTGTTGCGTTGGTAAGTATCTCCATCTCTTGCTCCTGATTCTGATGAATCTATGGTGAACCCTGCTGTTCCATTGTTCAGGAATAGCTGATATCCAACATTACAGACACAAGAGTAATTTCCTGGGCTGAAAAGGAGATTATAATGATATGGAAAATGTAATATACAGCATAATATTACTTTTTATACTAGAGAAATTAAGAAAAAACAAAAAATACCATCATGTTCATTTAACTAAATTGTGAATCTGAGGTATCTCAATGTAATAAAATTATATATATATGTGAGGAAGAAAATATTCTATTAACTTAATCAATCCTAAATTTTATTAGCATGCATTTTGATATAAATTTCAAAATCATAAATACAAACTAACCTATTGATGCACTTTTGGTCACAACCACCATTGTTTACTATACATTCATTGATATCACTGCATTCCAATCTAGTGCAACCCATAACTTCCAGTTGCATACATGGCGCCTCAACATAATCCTAAGAAATAAAAGGATATCATTATTTGTGAGATGAATTTTCTTAATAAACCTTTTTAAGGTGCTAAATAATGAATCAACAATACCTGGATTTTGAATCTGACATACTGTGCTTCAATAGGAATTGGTAAGTTCAAAACTGAAAGAGTAGGCTCCAAAATCCTAAATTCAACTGGTGTACCATCTGGATTGGTGTAATCCTTGAATATATCTGTGAGGTTATCTGTGTACTGGAATAAATAATAATAATATTGAAAATAAATAATGATAGAAAATGCCATTAGAGGATTGGAGTAGATAAAAAATGAAAATTCAACTACAAAGTAAAATTTTTATTTTATGTGCTCCATTTTATCAGTAATCTAATGTATGGAATGAAAAATTACCTGTAAAGAAAAGAAAATTGATAGTGTATTTACCTGTATTCTAACAGCAGAAGTAAATGCTACTTTTCCAGAGTGTCTTGTTACTTTCTGTGTCCTGAAACCACGTATGATCGTAGGTGCCTTCATGTCAAGCATTACCCAGTTCGCTCCAGGTTCTGGACTGGTGCCACACCAACCACTATGGCTGTTTAGTCTTATGAACTGAAGATCAACAAAAAAATTGGGCAAAAAAATAACTCAAATGTTTAAAGTGCTGTAGACTAAGTAATGTGTTTGCATGTTTGAAATTCCATACCTCTTTATTATATCCTTTCTCAAATCCAGAAACCATGATTGAATCATCAGGAATGCCACCAGTTGTAAGACCAAGATCACCAACTGGGCGGCATTCAAGATTAGAAGTGAATCCCTTTCTACAGCGGCAGTGGAATGATCCAGGGGTGTTTATACATTCTGTTGATGCTAAATCACACTGTGAAGCAGCACATTCATTTACATCTGCAAGAAAAACAAAAATTACGATTTCCTTGTTATGAGAAGTTGGTAACTTTCATTTAATATCCCTTTCAAAATACCTTCACACTTAGGTAGCTTATCAAACTTCTGTCCAGGGCCACATCTAATTATGTTTGAGCCAGTGAGTTTGTAACCCTTATGGCACTGAACTCGAGCTTCATCTCCATAGAAATATTCTCTAGTAAGATCAGTTAAAAATCCATGGTTAATTTCTGGGAATTCGTAACACCTAGCCCCTATAAAAAATAAAAATTACATTTAAAATTTTTGACTCATTATCTAAATTAAACATTTTTTATCCCTTAATATTTTCAGACAAAATTAAATTCAAATAATAGCTCATACAAATTTTAAATCTAATAGCTCTTACTTGTGCAGGTAGGAACGTTTCCAGACCAGGTACCATTGCTCATGCAAAGAATGACAGGATGTCCACTTCTGATGTAACCAGGGTCACATTCAAAACGTACAATTGTACCATAGCTCCTTCCTCCTCCATTTAATACTGTTTGTGTAGCATGAGGGGTTTCTGGTAATGGTGCACACTGAGAGGCTGTAATAGGAAATGGAAATTAAAAATTTGTTAACATCTATTTTAAACCAATTTTAGAAAATTCTGCTATCTTCAGTGATAAATTTTCCCTTGAACCATCATTACCTAGGCAAGTTGGCAATTTTTCCCATCTTCCATCCGCAGTACAAGAAACTCTCTCAACTGGATGTCCAGAGGGGAAAGCAAATCCTGCATAACATTGATAGGTAGCTTGTCCTCTGTAAGTGACATTTGTAGATCCCAAGGAAAATCCATTGTCAATTTGAGGAACAGGACCACAGTAAACCTCTGTAAAATGGTGTAAATGAGGCAGAAATAAAGAAAAGTGATAATTTTTCTTTTTGCAAGAACTTATAATATATAATATATTTCATAATTTAATATCAAGATTTTAGTAAAGATTATTTTGAGTCAATCACATGAGTTAGGGTTAATTTAATTTCATTACCTCCACATTATATTTCCTATCCTATGAAAACATTCATAGCAGTAAAAAATATCATTAAAACTCAAACTATCTTAAAAAGGGGTAATTAGTTGGGAAATCTAAGTTTCACGAGGGCTTAAATGTTAATAGGTTTTATAATATACCACCTACTTCTGGTTTTTTATTATAGAAGGTTGTAACTTAAGAATATTACAACAGAATAATAGAACAGTGACAGTATTATAATTTGAACAGGATTACCTTAAGCTTGATGAGTTATTGTTATGCATAAAAATTTTAGATAGGTTATAATAAAATCTTAGCTAATAATGCATAAAGAATATACAGGTTATTTTAAATATTGATTTGATCAGACAGATTTCTCACTGTGTTACACTATCTTTTTTAGTCGTTTTGCAGCTATAAAAAGGGAATCACATTTACAAACCTTGACAATTTGGAATGTATGTCACAGACCAGTTGCCTCCAGGTAGACATTCAGTTGTAATGCGGTATCGGCCGGTTGCAAATTCTTGGCCAACAAGACAGCTGAAGGTAACAACTGTACCAAATGCAGTGTCTCTGTTAGATGCTAAGGCTCCTACGCCAGGCTTCAAAGATGGGCAATCTGAAAATAATGCATATGGATAACTGATCACTTCTAATATATACAACAGGAAATCAGAAGTAGACTAAACATAAGTTTTGGATGATTGAAGTTTAACCAGTGAGTCAAAATTTGCATTGGTACTCATAAACTGAATAATATTAACTGCTCAATTATACTAAGCAATTATTACACAAAGAATTAGAGAACAAGCAAATACATTTTTGACAGATGTGATGCAAAGTACATACCTGCAGAGAATGTAGCTTTCCAGCCCTTGCTGCCATGAAGTGCATCTGTCACAAATTGTACAAGCATTTCTCCACTGGATGCTGTTAGTGTAATTTTTGGTACTGTATTCCCAGTAAATCCCTTACCAGGATGAAGCCTCAAACCACTAGAAGATGACCCATCAAAAACCTAAAGGAAAAATTTCATGTCAGCCACTAGACTGTTAACAAAAACTAACTTACTAATCTTGAATGGAAAAGATTACTTACTTGTACAAAATCAGATGAGTGAACATCAAACTGGTTGAATTTCAAAGACAGAGGTCCTCCTCCAGGTTTTCTAATCTTAAACAGACACTCTTGATTACTTGGATAATCAGCTAAACCAAGAGCTGGAGACTCTAGGGTGCCATTCATTGCTGTGATGTCAGCCTTGCAGCCTATGAAAAATAAAAACAGAAAACATCTTAGATCATGTTTTGTCAATGATAAGAGAATAAAAATTTAACTAGTAGAAAAGGAAATTCAAGGTGTTTTATGACAATTCCAATTCAGCATAATAACTTGTAAGCAAGTGTTTAGGAAAATGAAATAGCCACATAAGAGTCATATTATTTCTTCATTTTACAATGAATATATTTGTGTACCTTGCACATATTTAATTCTGAATCCTCTCCTTGAATCTCCCAAGCTTGTTTTGAAGTAAAGGTAGAGTTTATTGCCAGTTGACATTATCAATCTTGGATTATCTTTGGTGGCTCCCGTGAGCTCTGCAATTGGCTGATCCTTAGGTGAATCTCCATTCCTTATCAAAATGTAATCCCTCCTATCTTCAAGGTCCAAATCCTCAATCTATACCATATAATTAAAAGAAAAACATTGTATCTTCATCATAAAAACAAAAGGTTTGAAAAGCAGCTTCTTAGAATGGTTAAATAAATTTTATGCCTAAAATTACTCAAAAATCCAATGGAATTGGAAGCATTAACAACTGAAATATATCCTTATTTGTTCAGTCATCAAGAGAGCTAGAGACTTGAGAAATTTTAAAACGAATTGTTCTAGTCTTTGAAATCTTACCTCCAGGGTCATAATTCTTCCAACTTGAGCGGTAATGATGTAAAGACATTCCAGACCTCCAGGATAGTTTTGAGGATATCCTGGTGAAGTCAACATCTGAGGTTGTGGAGTAGCTCTTAGTATTCCACCACATGTCTGTGGCTCAGTCTTCCAAGAGGCTCTGAAACCATTCAAAATAAATTAAGTTCAAAGAATTTGAGCTCACAATGACAGCAATACAACCCAATTAATGACAATGTTTGTTTAATTCCTACTGCTAATAATGTGAGCATGGCAGTTCACAGTTAACTCCTGATTCCTGTTTGAAACAAGTTCTAAATTAAAAATTCAAGAGATGGATAAATAAACTTCAATGATTGATTTTTTAAACTTCTCATCATTTTAAAGGAATCATATATAAATTTAATACAAATTAATATGTTTTTAAGGGAAAATGCTCCCTAAGAGTATCACATCGTTTTCTTTGGGAATATAAATGAAATATTGATGGAGTTTGTATGATTACCTAAAACCTTTCCTTTCCACAGAGCTGTCAGTCGCAAATTTGATGATCATAAAATTGGACGCAGATACAAAGAGCTTGCTGCTAAGATCTTGTTTCCCTGAGAGTGTAGCAAGGCTGACTGCTTTATCTTCTGTCCTTCCTCCAACCATAATTTGAACTGTGTCAAAGGTCTTTTCTGTTTCAAACTCTTGGAACTATGCAGAAAAAGAAGAGAGCATAACTAAATTATCAGGTTATCCTAAGCACGGCAACCAATATTTTCATTGGCAGCCAATGATCAAACATATAACGCAAACACTTCTGCATGAGTAGAAAGTTAATTAGTTATTTATGAAACAATTTACAAAGCAAATTGAAAATAATAAATCGCATTGAAAGGTTACCAAGAAAGGAATAGTAACCCACTACATGACTACTCCACAGAATTCAGGTCAAGAAAAGAGTCATACAATAACCCTACCTTACCCCATGTGAATAGCCTAAAGCTTCATCAGATATTAAATTCGGGGTGAAACATAAAATAATTACCTGCAAGAGAATGTTATGTCCCTGTGGTCCTTCAAGGGTCCATTTACAGTTTGTAAGGCTTGAATATTTATGTGGGTAGTTAGGACTCTCAACAACATCTCCGCTGCTGGCCATGTAATAATGACAATTAGCCGGACAGTCGATTTCATCTGAAGAGTCCCCACAGTCATCTTGTTGGTCACATCTGAATGCTGAATTTATACATCTCCCATTTGAGCAATGGAAAGCACCTAAAAAGTTGAACATAATATTCAAATTATACAGTTGCAAAGGCCTTAAATAGTGTTGCATATACACAAGAGATCCAATTAGAAGTAAATGACGATCTTCAAGAGATAGGTAAGTAAGCAAAAAGCACAACAATGCAGTGGGAAATATTTGCATTTAAAAAGAAACACAATGAAAGCTTTTCTCTTAATTAACTGATTCATGCATCAACTTAAATTGAGTATTGAAAATGACTGCACATCCCTAAAGTAAAATTCCTAGATGATTTCTTACCGTGGCCAAATGTTTATTTTAGCAAAACAAGAATTAACTAATGTCAAAAATAAAATATGTATAAAATAGGTACGATATGTAATTTGTAAATTTTGGTCTACATGATTATATATTTTATTCAAAGTAATTATTAATCATAGAAACACTTCAAGTTCATGACTATGAAAAAGTTTGTATCAAAGTAAGAAATGAAATTCTTGACGTTGGTAAGATCTTTTCTTACCAGCTGGACAGGCTGTAGATCTGCATAGGAATGGTAGAAGACTTTCACAAGTAGTAAGTTCCCATGACTGTACATCATCTGTTACAATTACGTCTACACATCCTCCCACACGAGCATCAGGATGCTTCTGTGCCCAGAAGCCTGAAAGAAGAATGAAAAAAATTAGAGTTGCATCTTTGCACAAAGGTAATTTTATCCCGAATCTATTACCATGTAAATCTTCAGTTGGCTTGCAATTTTCAATATTTCATAAAACTGATTCTAGTCAGATGGTAGGTAAATTTTTACCATTTATTCTATGTGAAAATTAGGCAAGTTTCTTTTATTAAAGCCCTAATAAACATAACTGAAATATTAATAAACAATAATTACCTGCATATTGTGAGACAAGTAATCCTCCTGCTGATTCAAGCGTATTTGTACGTAGGTCATCAAGTGAGACTAGCCCCAACCAATATGATCTGGACTTCGGTCCAGATTCACCTGGAGAAACTAAACCTCCCCTAACTGCTACTCCTGCCGTAAAATTATTCTCGGCATAAGATTCTACAAGCACCAAGTCACTGCCATACCTATAAAAGACAGAAAATGTCAGTACATACTTTCAATGCATACCATGGCATTTCAAGAAGCATGTATTATCATTATAAAATCAATAATCACACAAATCTAATAGTAATTAATAATCATATATCTAATTATATAACCGATTTCGATATCAACCATTCACTACTTTCGATTACTCAACTCTCCAAATTATTCGATGTATACGTTCATATCTACGAAACGTCGAGTGAAACTACCGACCAAAAATCTTTCCAGAGAATCCGTAGATAATCGGGAGAGATTGCCATTTTATACCAACCAGGTTATCAAAATATTGAGCGAGTTCAGGTTTCTCATTCATACTGTTATACTAGCCCCTCAGATTGAACAAATTTTACTTAAAGACATTATTTTTTAAAGTAACATAAGAAAAATTAGCCTCCGTGCATGTGTGAGGGCGCGGACGGTTGCGATTTCCATTCCATACGGGGTTTAATTTGGTGGTAATTTGGGGTAATTTCCTTGTGTAACTCCATCATCTGCATGAATTTGATTTTTTAAAGTGCCGACGAACCGGTTAATGATAGAGTACGATCAACACTTCACTTTAACGAGAAAAATAGTTTCCGATACTAGTAGCTAAAGAATATTTACCACACTGCAGATTCTCAACCCTTTAACTGCTCTCATCGCAGGCAAACTATTATCTACCTCATTTCTAGTTCTTAAATCGTATTTTCTTGAGCATATCATTAGCATACAATCAGAATATAAGGCTTATATATAATTTCTTTACTCATTTACGCCAAAACGGTCGTAGATAATAAAATAATAATATGAAAATAATTTTTGCGCAGAGAGAGGAATTTTCAACATCTTCACTCATTTTGAAAGGCAACTAGTAGGGCTCCCGATAAAGTGCGCGCCTGGTTAGCTGTGTAATATATAAAAGTATTTTTTATATTTGACTCGAAAATACTTTTTAAAATTCCACCAAACTAATCTATAGAGCTTTTACTATATATTGAAAATTTTCAAAGCCTTTAGCTTTAGCGTTCACAAATGAATTAATGATTTTTCATATTAAAAATTATATAGCGGAATTACATGATTCACTTCGTCATTTTAAAGAGGAAAAGCAGAAGAGTTGCAACGAAAAACTTCGTGTACCTCATCACCACTAGTGGTGCTACTAGTACACTACTAGCAGTGGAGTAGCACCGTAAACCCCGTAAACTAAGCGCCTGAAGACATTTTCTTGTCGCCCAAAGATGAAAAAAATTAGAGGGAATTATGAAAGCAACATGTTTGGTGTTTCAAATTAACGAACGATGAATAAATTTAGATACGGGAGAAGCTGCGAATATTTTAATATAATCTCAGCAGTTTCTTGAAACCTTCAACTACTCCCTTGCCTTCGCAGGAATCGATCTTATTTCTTCCTCTCAATTCATTTGATCAAATATGTAAACGGCAGAGAAACAAATTATAACTACCACTTACCTCCTGCAAAGTTCTGCTGCTTTGTCCCACGAATGACGTATACTAAAAAATTTGTAGCAATGAAGACCTCGTAATTCCCAACCTGAAAAGAAGAAAAATTCATCATTTATTAGATGTTTCAAGAACATTTTTTTAGAAATTGTGATAACATTCATTTAGTTATAAAACAATCCTGAATATATATAAAAAGATCACGTCTTCTCTAATTATCAATTATAATCATATGAAATAAAATCAAAACCGGAGTTTCATTTCCACTGAGATCAAGTGGAAAATAAAAGATGTTGCAGGTAGTCTTTGTCTTTGTATTTGATAAAAAATACCATCATCTGCGTCTTATAATGCTAATTCTAATCTATAAGTATTGTTTTTCATCTTTCAACCCTTGTCTAACATACCAAGTAAGAGTGAGGCATAATTTTAACAATTAATTAGATTTAAATATTGTTGCCATAAAGAATGGCTTCTTTTTTCACTGACGGAAGTAATTGGAGGCGATGGAAAGAAGAAAAAATTGACAGGCTATGCGAATAAGATCAAAAAAGATCCTATAACCTTGGTAAGCATGTAGCGGGATTACATATGGAGTCTATAGGAAGAGAGTGGGACGGGAAGCTAACGGTAGGAGCATCTGCAAAGGTCTTGCCATCGGGTGAGAAAGAAGTGAGCATGGTAGAGAACTTTAACGCTTCACTTGTTAGCAGTATCCTTCATGAGCGGGCAACTGACTCAGTTTCCTAGGAAATCATACGTCAGAAGCAGATATGATGGAGAAAGTGTCAAAAGGAAAGAGACAGGAACAAGTTGGACCAATTTCATAGAACTGTAAAAGGGACAGCTTACGGTTAGGTGTGGATCAGTCGTTCGCGGAAGCGGTTATGATAAATGTGATAGTGGCAGCTTTAAGCTAATATGATATTTAGAAGGGCAATCGGTCAAAGTCGGAAGAAAATTATGAAACAGCTCCTCGGTGAATGTACTGTTACTTAAAGAATTGGGCGGAGACCTCGAAGAAATGAATGCACTCCAATAACTCCTGCATACAAGAGATGGATACGGGTTAGTAAATTCAGCAATGCAACCATGCATACATATTAATAGATACAAAACCACAATCAAAGCGTTTTGATATAAAATATCGGATGAAGTTTTTTTTATTGGAGGTAGTAAAAAAGTAAACGCTGATAGTAAATTTTACACTCAATAGGTTAATATTATTAGAATTCCATTTGCAGTTTTGGTAGTAAATTTACCCAAAATGTGGTTTACATGGTCATGTACTCGAAATTTCCGCGTAAGATCAAGATTTCAAAGCAGACAAAA
>KZ308319.1:107963-193070 GCA_000376725.2 Ladona fulva
ATTAAAATCCAACGAAAAATCAATTTACAAGGATAAATGCTACTATTGCTAGCAAAAGGCAGACTATCTCATTGTTAAATAACTTATTAATTTAAATAGAGCCTGTAAGCACAACAGAATATGACGCAGAATGCATCATGACATTAATCGATGCAGTATTGTATTCGAGATTTATAACACTTGGAAAAATAATTCTACAAGGAATATGTATACTGTACAAAAATCAACACACGTCCTCTTTCTTAGGAAAGACTGCTTATTCCCTATTTTTACAGTCGAATTTCTTGGAAACAGCTCTATTTTTCATTTAATACAATCACCTCAGTATTGAAATTGAGATTAGGCTCTTAATTCTCGTTGACTCTCTTAATTCTCGTTGAGTTAAGTTATATCAATGACTGACTGGGATCTAACATCTTGAGTAGGTTACCGCGTTTTTGTAACATCACATAAGTCAGCTGTACTATTCATTACTTTCATATTCCAATCAAAAACAAAATAACACAATAAATATTCATATCCCATATAGTATGTTCTTTACTGTTGTTAAATTTCATAAAAATTGCTAATGTAGTTAATGAGATATTAAATTTTTATTAAGTGATGATTATCGTTGAAATAAATCGTATTTACTACACCTCCATACTGAAAAATCGTAAGCCAATGAGTTAAAATCAAATTCAGATGTGAATTCGTTAAAAAGACACCTAAATTGGTTCGTTCTGCATGTCGTTCACCCATCTCTCGGCTTCTATGGATGAATATACCTNCACCTCCATACTGAAAAATCGTAAGCCAATGAGTTAAAATCAAATTCAGATGTGAATTCGTTAAAAAGACACCTAAATTGGTTCGTTCTGCATGTCGTTCACCCATCTCTCGGCTTCTATGGATGAATATACCTATCAAGTGGGGAGGAGTCATCAAGAAAGCTCATTGGCAAACAGTTGATGCGGAGGATGGTAAGTAGCATTGAACGAGTAACGGGACGATGCGCGGTGGGAATGGAAGTGAGTCAAGAGGTGAAGACTTTTATCAAGAAGAGGCTGAGGTAACTTTCTGGAATTCGTGGAGAGGGGATAGAGGAGAGTGGGAGCGGAGTGGTGGGACGGTGAGTAGCGGTCCGGAGATTTTATTTTGAATTATTTGAGCGTTGCGCCGCCGAGGGATGTACTCGTGGGCGGTTTAGAGGTTGTCCAGTGTTCGTAAGGCTGGCGGCGAGGTTGCTCTTTTTAGGACAAACCGAGCAATTCTGTATGTCGCCAAATGTTAGCGAAGTATCCGACGCGGACGATTTAGAATTGTTCTATGTTCGTGCTCTGAGGGGTATCAAACTCGAATCCCGGAGAGGACAAGGAAGTTTTTAAATCTGCCTATTGAGGTTCACGGAAAAAACTGGTACAGTGGTACATTGGTTAACGACGGCCTTAGTTAACGACGTACTTGGTTAACGACGAATAGCTGTGATAAAAAAATGTCTCGGTTAACGACGCAGGTTAGTTTACGACGCCTTCTGCTGAAGATCGACCATTAAAAACTTCTTTTATGACTTCATTTTATCAATGAAATTTATTATAGGAGTAAAAAAAGAATATTTACGAAAAACATCGTATGTACGTATTCCTCCTTACTATATTCACCACGCCAATAAAAAGAATTTAAAATTATAGAGGATAGCTAACTACGAGATATTTAAAAATATTTTCTATCGCAAGAATCGTTTCGCTTTTGAAGTTCGACAGGGAATTTCTTCAAATAATCTTGAAATATTTCCAATAAGATCGAAAACTGAACCCTTATTTTCTGGCAACCAAATTACCACGAGGAAAATTTAATCACTTTGAACACATCCATGTGAGTTTGAATCACATCTTCAAAAAGATGATGAGATGTTCACTTGACGTTTGATAAGTACATAAGACAAAAGAAAAATAAACAACTAATCAGATGAATTTCTTGATAAGAGCGCTTCTTAGCAACAGATCAACACTGGTGCACCAATCTCTGGATGGATTGGATTTTTATATCATAAAAATTATAGGAAAGCCTCAAGCTATGAACACTCGAATCAAGTAAGAATAAAGCAATCCCTTTCTATATGAATCATTTTATTAACCTTGATGGGATTTTGCAAGATTGATCGCCCACATATTATCGGTCCCTCTCTTTTTAATGAAACTTTTTGAAAGGGTCTCCGTGCCGTCTTGTCAATTCAGTCACGTCAATTCTCAACATATGTTTGGCCGGAACAGATGCATACTTTTACGTGAATATATAGGTACTCGAAGCCAATTTTGTAGACTGAAGAGCACTGAAGTCAGGAATGAAGGCGGAGCGGTTTCCAAGGTCGCTTTAGCAGAGGGCGTGGCTCGCATTGGCACAACAGCGTAAAGAAAGGGATGTTTCGAAACGGCAAGATAGTTGTAAAAGGTTTGAAAACAATACGACAATAGGAACCTCGGACACAATCAGTAGGCTGAGACTGACATCTTGTCTTTCAGAAGTTGGGTGAGGAGGAGAAACGAAGAAGCAATAATCTCTTGGTTATGCAACACTGTTAAAGCCAAAATGAAATATAAGAGCAAATCAAATGGACTGTATTATGGTTCCGTGATAAAATTAAGAAAGCTAGTCCATTTAATAAAAGTTTTCGGAAAGTTCCCTTCAGAAAACTCGTTATATAACTCTGGCCGCTCGAATTTCGAAGTTTTGAAAATATCGTAGAAGCAGTTTTCTTTCACATTATTGTTAGCTTGTATTAACATTTTCACGTTCCAATTCTATAGCTGATTGATGAAAATTAATAAATTTTTGAACTTCCAAATTTTGATAAGTACAATAAAATTATATTTTAAATTCTTTGAGCGCGCGAGGTAATGGCAAAATTGTCATAATATTAAAATCCAACGAAAAATCAATTTACAAGGATAAATGCTACTATTGCTAGCAAAAGGCAGACTATCTCATTGTTAAATAACTTATTAATTTAAATAGAGCCTGTAAGCACAACAGAATATGACGCAGAATGCATCATGACATTAATCGATGCAGTATTGTATTCGAGATTTATAACACTTGGAAAAATAATTCTACAAGGAATATGTATACTGTACAAAAATCAACACACGTCCTCTTTCTTAGGAAAGACTGCTTATTCCCTATTTTTACAGTCGAATTTCTTGGAAACAGCTCTATTTTTCATTTAATACAATCACCTCAGTATTGAAATTGAGATTAGGCTCTTAATTCTCGTTGACTCTCTTAATTCTCGTTGAGTTAAGTTATATCAATGACTGACTGGGATCTAACATCTTGAGTAGGTTACCGCGTTTTTGTAACATCACATAAGTCAGCTGTACTATTCATTACTTTCATATTCCAATCAAAAACAAAATAACACAATAAATATTCATATCCCATATAGTATGTTCTTTACTGTTGTTAAATTTCATAAAAATTGCTAATGTAGTTAATGAGATATTAAATTTTTATTAAGTGATGATTATCGTTGAAATAAATCGTATTTACTACACCTCCATACTGAAAAATCGTAAGCCAATGAGTTAAAATCAAATTCAGATGTGAATTCGTTAAAAAGACACCTAAATTGGTTCGTTCTGCATGTCGTTCACCCATCTCTCGGCTTCTATGGATGAATATACCTATCAAGTGGGGAGGAGTCATCAAGAAAGCTCATTGGCAAACAGTTGATGCGGAGGATGGTAAGTAGCATTGAACGAGTAACGGGACGATGCGCGGTGGGAATGGAAGTGAGTCAAGAGGTGAAGACTTTTATCAAGAAGAGGCTGAGGTAACTTTCTGGAATTCGTGGAGAGGGGATAGAGGAGAGTGGGAGCGGAGTGGTGGGACGGTGAGTAGCGGTCCGGAGATTTTATTTTGAATTATTTGAGCGTTGCGCCGCCGAGGGATGTACTCGTGGGCGGTTTAGAGGTTGTCCAGTGTTCGTAAGGCTGGCGGCGAGGTTGCTCTTTTTAGGACAAACCGAGCAATTCTGTATGTCGCCAAATGTTAGCGAAGTATCCGACGCGGACGATTTAGAATTGTTCTATGTTCGTGCTCTGAGGGGTATCAAACTCGAATCCCGGAGAGGACAAGGAAGTTTTTAAATCTGCCTATTGAGGTTCACGGAAAAAACTGGTACAGTGGTACATTGGTTAACGACGGCCTTAGTTAACGACGTACTTGGTTAACGACGAATAGCTGTGATAAAAAAATGTCTCGGTTAACGACGCAGGTTAGTTTACGACGCCTTCTGCTGAAGATCGACCATTAAAAACTTCTTTTATGACTTCATTTTATCAATGATAATTTTTATGCAAATATAATTGAATAAATCATATGTATTTATACTAATTACTTTTAATTAGTTATATCTGCATATTTTAAATGCAGTGTGGTTCTAGAAAATCGCGCCTTGGATAACGACGGTTTTGGTTAACGACGAAAATCTTGGAACGAATTACAGTCGTTAACCAAGGTACCACTGTATTAAGACATTTGGGTTACAACCGAATGAGCAGTAAAGACAGATCATAATTGTATTTGCATTTAAAAGGAGGGCCATCATCTCTGACTCTCCATACACGTATAATTGTCCTCTGTATAAAAACTAATCGTGATAGGTATGATTCCCTAGATTAAAATTTATTGTTTTCTTTAATATTTTCCTTGGAATTATTTCTTTGGTATTCTTTGCAATATATCTATGGAAACATAATAAAAATTAAAAGGCTAAGTTTAAATTAAATAATTTAATTTAAATTACGCCTGATAGAATCTCCTCTTTCCAGCCGCGTTTAAATATATACACATTCTAACAACAAATTTTAGCCGACCTATTTAAGAATGTAGGATTCATGAGACTTAACCCTCTTGAGGTATTTAAGTTCTTCGATTGGATATCAAAAGAATCGATAAAAATCAAAATTGAACCACCAGGACGATTGAAAAATTTTCCATTGTTGATTGGGATTCAATGAGTTATTGATGGCAAATCCTTCCGGGCCATCTCAGAGGTCGTAGGTTCGAAGCAAGCCGAGGAGGTTAAAGCTTATTATTATTACAGTAGTAGTATTGTTAAAAGTGCTTCGAAAGCTTTGGTCATTTCGCACGTGGGCCCCCACCGGGAATCGAACCCGGGACCGCTTTCATTGAAGTCGAACGCGTTGCCCACTTTTATCTATATATCACTTTTATCTACTATAAGCGGGGCTATCGGGAGCCCCGCTTATTATTATTTCAGAAGCCTATTTATTATTACTTATTTTAATTTATTTAATCAAAATATGTTACGTTTTCTTTCTTTTATCGGCCTTTGTAGTCCATTCAAAAGTAAATGTGTCATTGAAAAGTGATGTAGAACGTTACAAACGATGATTTTGATTATACCTAAGCTCCTTCGATGGATATGACCATATGCTGATTTTTTAAGAGTAAGAATATCAAGCTCTTCTACCCTTTCCTGATGTGTGATACATTCATATGATCTGCGAGAGCAAATAAGCAAATGGTTAGGGCAATATTTTTAACTTTTGTACTAAGACTTATGTTTTGAGAGTACTTTAGTTAGTATTTTTCCAATATAGGGTGTGTATGAAGGAAAAGTATAATATCTCGAATTCTATTCACAAAGCTTACTACCCACCGTCTTCGACGGTTACGAATATGTAGTTTTCTTTCTTGAATGCGGCCTGATTCGTAAATTTGCTGTGACAATCAGCCAATTAGGACTGGGTGTTAATTTTCAAACACGAATGACCCTTAAACTACCCTTTGAAAAACCCTTGAGAAGAACACAGACTTGAATACCCTTTTAAATACCGCCTAACTCCACCTTAACTTTTCCGAAATGGTTTAAAAGATGTCAGCCTTTCAAATTTCAATGTAAACTATCAATAAAATTCGCAACATTTTGAAAAGGTGTAAAATGTCGTTCTAACTATGAATATTGTGGTTTTAGCGGTCTTAAAATTTACAGGCTCATTTTCCTTCGGTATTCCCCAAGGAACCTACCTAACTGAATGGGGGCGCTTTAATGAATCATCGACGAAAGATGACTTTTGGTCGATTTATATTTCTAACTAAAACTTGAGAAAAAATAGTTTCCGATAGATTGAAAATTTTCAATGAAATCATCTTTAGCTCTAAGAGAACCAAATCGCTGCTTTCTCCGTGTTCGATAATCGAATCGAATCGAATGACCAGAAACTCGAAAGGGATCGCAATTTAATGTTACCGTATTTTCTGGTAGATAACCCGCGTGTTATCTATACAAAAAATTTAGAAAAATGATAAAAATAATAGTGCGTGATATAGAACGGAAAATCTCGTTTCATTGAATATTTTGAATATTGAACTCGGAAACAAATGACTAAACAACACACGTCATATATCGCGGAAGTCACAGAGTATATACTCACGTACTAGGGCAATTTTATTTCAACCAACATATGTATTGTAAATGTTAACGTAATCAAATAATTCCATTCAAAATTCAAGAGTAATTATCATAAATATTACAGTAGTGAAAAAAAATTCTCGTCAACATAATAACAATTTTGAAATGCGCGTTATCAATGCATTTATCACAGAAGAAATTTTTGAAATGCGTGTTATCTAGTAGGTGCGTGTTATTTACCAGAAAATACGGTAATCCTTTTAAGGTACGATTGCAATGTTTGTCACCTTTCATATCGACGCATCATATCCTCACCTTGCGGTCCCTTAGTAGCTTGGAAATTTAGCTCATCTCTTTCAAAAATTTGACTCTTGCTGGCCACGTCTTCTGTGTGATTCACCATCCGGTCAATAACCCTTCGCAAGCATTTGATGCCACGTTTAAAAAGAAAACTAGTATGAATTTCTTCCTGAAAAAAATAACCTGCCTTCCACAATTCTGATTCAATGCTGCGTGCAATCCAATTAGTCTATTTGCTGATTAATGAGCGTTGAAGAAGTAACGCGCTAACAGCTTGTTTTGGTGGTGCACTAGAGAATCAGCAAACCTATCAGAGCAATCATGATCTTTATTTTCTTGCACCATCGACGTGAATAAAAACTGACTGCAATTCTTTAGAAATTATATACGTTTTCACTACTGAAGCAAAGGTTACTAATATTTTGTATCTAGTAAACCGAGTTTTCTGGCACTTGTTGTCCTGCATTTCCCACTACTACCTTCCTACTTATCCTACATCCTACTGGAATAAATTTTGGTTAGAGAGCCAAAACTGAAATAGCTGTGGTTAAAAAAATTGTGGAAGGTATTTAAGAAAATTTAGAGTCATTATAGTCAACGATCCTCACTTAGAGATGACGCACTTCCAGACGAGAAAATTGCTCACTGGAAACTATTATTTCCATCATTCAGAGCATCAAGTTTTCTGCAGCGATTATGAAAGGTCGTGTTTACTTCTTTTATAAGCGGGGATTCTCGCTAAATAACTCATCTCGAACATACGATCCAGATATCACTATCAACAATCTTTAATCAGGAAGACTTGTTAATAAACCTAAACGAGACCTTCCTCGGGTCGTGTAAAAAGTACCTCATTACAGCATTTTTAATTACTGCAGATTAAGGGTTTCGGAAGTTTTCTCACAGGAGGTCATAGCCCTAGAGAAATAAGTGTTGATCATTTATTAGCTTTTCAGGTCATAAAAAGTTCATTACTTTTGCCGAACGAGAAACAAAGAAACAGAACATAACGACCAGAATCTAACTAGCTTCACATTACTCAAGCAGCTGCTAAAAGGAGCAAGCCGAATGACTTACTTTCATTAATTTCAGTAAAACAGTGAGTTTCAAATACTGAACCCTTTTGTAAATTGGAGAATTTGCCTTTTAATGGCTAAATGACTATATCTAATGACACACAGTATTACTTATTTAGACAAAATCATTGATGTGACGGCAATTTTTCAAAGGATGTTAAATCTCAGAAACCTTATTTACACTCAGCTTTGTAAATGCAAGGGAAGTAGAAGAGTTCCCTATTAGCCAACTGAGTAACGCATTCAACTTCCATGAAAGCGGTCCCGGGTTCAATTCCCGGTGGGAATCAGCTGCCGAAGCACTTTCAACAATACAACGACAACAATACAGAGAAGTGGAAACGACATTGTGAAACGGACAAAAGTTAATTAAAGAATTTTAGTGAAAATAATTCCGGCTGTATTGACATTAATATAAATTTTTTTAATTCTTTATTAAATTAAAATTTTCATCCTCAGTAAACTCTCGAGAAATTGCGGGATTCGGCAAAATTTTCATTCGGATAAAAAAGGTGATAGATTCCAACAATAGGGTACAATTTGAGACGCAGCTGTGAAAGTGAAATCGATTAGAAAACAGTTTCATTGGCAAATTGCTGAAATATTAAATTCAATTTCTAATTTGAGCCGTTACTGGACTTATCTTTTCGTTGAGGCGCTGACGGTTTCTCTTCGGTAGTGTTAATGCAAAAGTTAAAAAAATGCTCAATCCCTATTTGGACACGGTTTTCCCTCTTCTCGTCAGTAAGAAATAAGCGTAAATTACCACCGAGATGACGCTGACACCGACCTAAATTTATCATCCTCTCTTTCCCTCAGCAGACTCTTTACAGAGATACCGCTAAGAGAAACATGTATGCCACCTTTTTCTCGTTTTGTCTAATTTTCGTTTCTCGCCCATTTAATTTCCATTCATTATCACCAAATTCCCAGGTTACATAGTTGTTACATTATACATTCAATTTCATGGTATCAGCATATTTACTTGTTTTTAGTATTGCCCCTTGAGTTTTCACATCATAAACTTTTTGATAACAGTTTATCTCTTTAAAATAAATAGCCCAGCAGGGAAATTACACAATTAAGCGGCTATTATTTTTATTAATGAATTTCTATCTCCAGACATTTTTGTTCTGCCAATTTCGGGAATTATTTATTTATACTATAGATCTTTTACAATATCATTCATTTAAAATAAACCATGGTATAAAATATGTTTTTGGTGATCATTTCTGTTCTGTTTGCACGAGATCATGCAAACTGCGATCATTTATGATAATTAAAGTGTCAATCGCATGATATATGTGACCATTGGGAATGGAAAAAATTGGTTATTCCGAAGATTGAACTTGAAACGAATAACCCGTTAGGAAATGGCCATCCATTGGATATTTCATTTTGATACATTGTTTTTAAGCCTTTAAACGCTCAGAAAACACTAACAAAAAGTATCACGAGAGTTTAATGATAGATAAACGATCTCCTGCTATTTCTATATATTACGCTGTTGCAATTGAAATTGGTATCAACTTAAAAATGAAAGATACCCCATAGATAAACATCACGGAGTCTTATGAAGTAGTAGCTGAATTCAGTTCCTCCTTTTAAGCAATCAACCTCGGGGTTGTTTAAAATACACGCTTTACTTGGGGAGAGATATATCCCTTACCTAGCACAGCTATACATTTTCACTCATCAGATAAGCTGTTGAAGTAGCTTAAAGAAGTTCCTAAATTGATGGTAACCCAAGACATGGGAAACTGTGGGCGACCCCTCGTACCGCATAATATATGCGAGACAAAGAATATAGGAAAAAACCTTGAAAGAGAAGAGGTGGGCGAAGTATAAGAGATTCGTGTGTCATCCTAAGAGTCAAGGTTGTCTTCGGGAAGAGATGTGGCGGTACCAACGGTTAGGTCGAGAAAGGCAAAAGAATAATCTCGATGGCCGTGAAGAAAATAATTAGTTGCGAGGAAGTTTCGAGCATGAAAGCAGTGGCGGAACTAAACATAGGGAACCGCCTAAATGCAGTGAACTTCAGAGAAAGCCAATCAACTCCTCGTTGTCCTTTCCGGTTTGAACAAAATATCGCGTGGAGTCCCCTCATTTAAATACCTGCCTCGGTTTTTTTCGTGCGTGCCGATTCATCTGGTGGAAGATCGACTTCCGGATGGCTGTAGACTATTTGGCTATACCCACACGTATGTGAGGGAAGTCTACTTTACAGCGTTTTCTCATACAATAAATAAGTAAACGGGAAACTTGCCAATGAGAAGCATCGCGTTTTGAATGCCTCGTGAAAAAAATATTCGTATGGCGAGAAGAATTCACACTTCAAAAAGAATAACGTTTGAAGTAACGGATCCCTTAGAATAAATGGGTAGGAAATAATTACGATTTTACAGTGTTATGAGCGGCTAGCGTCTTCGGGTAACGCTCGACGCTGTGAAAATTTTGCGAGAAGTGTTTTCGCAAAATTAGCTTCCTATACTACTGGAAACAAGCTCTCGAAAAGCGTTCCAAGATGTCATAAAAATCGAAGAGCTGAACATACCGTTAGCAAGCAATTTCGTTTACAGTTCGGAAAAACTTCATTAAAGCCAAAAAAGGGGAAGTGGATATTCAAGTCTATATTTAATGGCGAATCAACTTTTTGAAACAATTAACTAGAAATTCTTCTTATTTTCGATTCAGATAGCTATTATGAGAATTATAGTCTAACTTTTGTCTAACATAAAATCCATTATTATACATTTCACCATGAGAAACATTCCACGATTTTTAGAAGAAATAGTAGTATAGCTCCGAAATTTGTGCTGCTAACATTTGTCATCCCGTCTTGGTATTTAAACAAAATTTTGGAGACGGACTAATAACCATGGCTGATATTTTATGGATGTGCGTATCAAACTTATCTAAGGAAGCAGACGTTTCTATTAACACTTCCTTAAATGCATATACCCGCATCACCGTTTACAGTTCGTCGAGAGAAAACTTCTCATACACCCTTTCCGCAGATTATGTACGTTCAGGAAACAGCTTTCTCTTTTAGCTTCCGAGAAAATTATCGATTTGAAAAGTTCTCGCTCATCTGAAAAATCGCCGTTTTAGAATGAGCTGAATTTTTTTGTTCTATTCCGCATTCTCAAGAAAGGAAACGAGCAATTAATTTTGCAACAGCGCGTAGGAATTGTAAAGTTATCCTTGCAGATATTTTCAAATTACAACAATTCCTATTATGTAGGCGTCAGTAAAATATCACGCTCTATTTATAGTATTATTGAATATTCTTTTACATAAAACCTTTGAGAATAGAAAACAGACCCATGTTTTAATTATAGCCTATGTGGGTGGATCTTGTTCACTTTTTTTCTTAACAACATCTGGAATAGGTAATCAAAAATATAAAACTGATGCTAAAAACTTCCCAGTATAATATCATAAGTCTTGTGACGGGATAAAAATGAAACTTCGCCATGTATTATTCATTGCTGTCTTTTGAGCCAATTAAGTTACACTGACTACCGTTAACAGTGTCTAAATAAATTAAATTTAGCACTTGAACGGAAACCTTCAGTCGATGATACTTATACGGAGAATTTACCAGAATTTCATTCAATGCGAACCATTTCGAATAGGCCAACAGATTAAAACTCATACATACTCTGTGCCTCAATTCTCTCTCAGGCTGAAACAGTCCCGACGCTAATATCAAATAATTAGCTCTAATTGCACGAAAGCGAAGAGGCTATCTCACTTTAAAAGGATACCGCGAGAGTAATTTCAGGGCTTGGAGATCGAAATCTCAACACGCGCATGATGCCTTCGTTACTTGGAAAAGAACAATTGGCTGTCATTCCCTCATGCGGTATTAAGATTGCCCGATGATGTGCGAGCTATTTAAGGCGTCATATTACGGTACTTGGGAAGATAAAATCGGACGAAACACCGTTGTACCAAAGGTCTGTGAACCCCTTGCTCGCAGAAAAACCAGCAAAGCAAATTTGGCGTTTTGAAACGAGGCAGTTTATCCCTAATCCATTCAGGGCCGTTCAGCCGTATTAATCACGCAAGAAGTTTTTCAGCGAACGGGGAACTTTGAGGGAACTGCGGAGCAAGAGTAAAGTTAGTCAATTTTTACGGGTGATTCGCCGATTACTCGCTTTAGGGACGGGTGAACTGTTGTTCCACCAGAAGAGGAAGAATCAGCGGGAGTTCTCTCGGAGAAAAGCTTTTGGGAGGCTTTCAATGGTCGACTTGGTCCCTGTCTCACAATCGGCATTGACGGTGCCAGAAAAGAGAATCCGGGTGAGTCACACAAACGCGAGTATCCGCTTACGATTTGAAAAGTCGTGTTCGGCGCCGAAGTAGGGCGATGTCTCGATTTATTGCCCTCCCTCGCCAAAGACTAGCATAAGTCACGAGTGATTAAGGTTTCTGAAAACTCGGAGCTGACGATGTTCGAGGCATTCTAGGGCGTTTGTTTAAGGCCACGTGAACTCAAAAGAACTTCTGTCACCACCCTCGCGATCACTCTCATCAAAAATGACACGGAGGAAGAGAGGATGAAAGTTGGGATGTAGAACATAATTTTTGATTCAACGCTTGGTCGTGTTCCGTACAGTCTTTGCTCTGATAATTATTTCCCCCGATTGTCAGTTGAGTAAATGTTGGAACGAGGAGAGAAAATGAATCCGCAGGAAGTGCGCCTCGGAGAAACAGGGAGAATTCAGAATTGTTAATTTTAAACCTACAAGAATACATGGAGAACAACAATTATGTTTTCTGAAGGTATTACTGACTCAATGAAAATAACAATTCACTGGAATGGATAGTTCTTCTTATAGACATATACTCATGTAATACTTCCATCTTAGATAAATGAGTAAAAATAATTTAGAATGAGTCTATTGCCAGGAAAGGAGGGATCTCTATGGCTGAATGTTCTTGTATTGGAAGAAATCTCTTTCTTACATGTTCATAGATTTATTTCGTAGAGAAACTGGAATATTTTTCAGAACCTAAGTAACTCAATCGATGTACAGCAGGGAAGATAGGATAGTATTTGTTCCTTAGTAAGAGTGCATAGTATATTCCTCACCGCTTCATTCTAATTCTCAAGCAAAAACCTTACTAATGGTTTTAAAAGAAATAATTAATTTCTTAAATTGGGAAATTATTTTGCTGCTTTACCCCAGATTCTTTTGGATCATTTGATAACTTCCACTGATTTTGTTATTCTTCCTATTATTCTGACAGTCAAGTTTTAAGATACCTTGAAAAATATTTCAAATATTCAAAAATACTATTCATTAATTTTTGGAAATATTTCAATAGGTATATAATACGGATTACATGCCCCAAAGTCTTAAACTACATTGTATTGCGATATGGTGGGTTACTTCCTGCTATATGCGGGTCGAGCATTTCGTTTATTTCATTGTAGCATGGGCAATTGCCGTTCTTTCCCATACGAACCAGCTCCGAAATCCCTCAGAATGACCTTGGCTCGACTTTGTTTTTTTCAGCTGAGAATTAATTCTAAGCGTAATTCCCGCTTTTAATGAGGAAATGATCGTAAATCTTCAGTTTCCAAATATTACTCTCATGCGAGAGCACAAACTCAATGAAAAAACGATTTACTGGAATGGGAATTCCTGTTTATCTTAAGTTGGAATTACCCAAGCTACGCTATAAAGGCGCAATTCCTCGAAATTTCGCATTAATACATAAAAGCAAAGGCTTATGAAAGGATACTGCGTAACCTTCATGCAATTTCCTTTCAGGATAAGCAAGGTAATAGCTTTTCTTGTACGCTAACCATGCCTTCTTGTTCTCGCATGGTTACTTAATATCAGGTATCCACATTTCTTATCATAGGTTATGTCTCATTCTTACGATTCCGTTATTACAAACTTATGAAAAAATATTATTTATTTTCCAAGAATTACTTTGCCGTCAATAATCAGGATTTATCTGTAATCAATTATAATAATGCAAATTACCCTAGCTGTCGAGGCACCAATAGAAAGAAATTCTAATTATAATCAATGGAAACGGAACCAACATGGCATTTCAAGAAAATTTATTTTTACGGGTTAAGACGCTAAGATTCATCGTTAATAATGCGTGCATGCAGTAGATAAATAAAATTTTCTGTTTCCCATTTTCTCATATTTTCCTAGTAACTATCCCCTAAAAGAAAATGTCACGGGGTTGCCTAGATTTCAATAATTCCTCCAATTGATTTATACAGTTTGTAAGAACGCAGTGAAACGAAACCGTCATTATCTTAGGATACTCCAAGGAAGTCAATTCAGATCCGAACATTTTCATTTCTTTTGAACGTGCGATTGAATTTTCCCTTCCGTTCAAAGTATCCATCAACTTCTGCAAAGCATCGGATGGCTTTAAGCACGTGAATCGGAACCATTACGATCGGCTGTAGCGGAACGGAACCGAAATTTTGATTTGTGAGAATCGGAACGAAAACCAGAGCGAAGCGAAAAAAAATCCGTTCGATGCCCTGGTTTTACGTCTCTAAACAGACTCGTCCGGTCAGTGCCGCCTTCATGAAGCGCGCAGCCCGAAGAAGAGCGGCAGTCGCAATCTCGTTGGGCTACAACGTGGATCTTCGTAGGCTCGGGTCAGTCTAAAACGCTCCCCTCTTCTCGAGCACGAACTAACGCTGTCGCGTCCAATTTCGCCAGAATGGCCGAAGGAGCTGGAATGTTAGGTGGAAGGCATTGACCTCCGAATGACGCCACGAAGCTTCCAAAACGCACGCGCCTCACTTAATATCAATGGCTAGGTTGAAAGGGCGTCGTAAGCCGGCGAGAAAATACGTTTATGGGGCCAGAACCCGCAAGTGCGTACATTAAGCGGTACATCTCATGAGCACTCTCGCCCGACCATCGCAAAGAAGTGGGGCAAGGCTTCCCGGTGGCTGTTGGAATTTTATGCTGGGAGCAATACGAATGGCTTTTCGGGAGGTCATCCATTGGATCCCATTCCGTTAATCTTATCCGCGACCTCTCCGTGCGCAACCCTCGTGAAGATGTAGAGCCCATGAACGTCCACGGAGGACAAGCGTGACTCCAGAATTCAATTTAAGAAACTTAAGAACTGAGTTTAAAATCAGAGTTGAAGTTAACATTTCGGTACTCACTCACAATGATCACTTACTATTTTTTTACTACGATAATACACTGTTAAGATGCCCTGAAAAAACTATCATCCGTTAGAAAAACCGGAATTTTTTGTACTCATAGTCGAAATCGTATTCCAAGAGAAATGTATTCACAGAATGTCACAGAAATGAATTATCCTTTAATTTTTTATTTGAAATTTGGCTAAAACTATATGTAGGTTTCGCAGGTTTTTCACACCCCCCCTCTTGCGGGTGTTTTCCTGCAGTTGATATTTTTTTTAGTTCTGGGCTTAGGTTTTTTTAATCAACTCCGTAGTTCCTTCGTTTTCTATTTTTATTGATATTTTTCTCTATCTTTATCCACTTTAAAATGAAAAATGGTTAGATGTAAGAGGATACATTTTAGTCTCAATCTCGCCCTGAATAGAGACGTATTCTATTCTATTCACGAAAAAAGTATTCAATTTGCCATTAGATTGAGTTCTATAATATACTTGAACTTCTCATCGTAAATCAGTGATAGTATTTTAAAAGTTCTTCTACAGTTGTGGCAATTTCGCACAGATGGACCCCGTACGGAAATCAAACCCGGGACCGCTTTCGCAAAAAGCGAACCCGCTACAGCGACCCATTTATATATCCGGGTATCCCACAGCAAGTTTATCTTAATAATAATTTCGTGTTGTGTTCCATTAAAGTCATACGTTCTAACATTAATTTTTGCGCATAAATAGTCGTTCGATGTGTAACAAATTGATCAACTTGTACCGCTAGTCAGAATATATCAAATAACTGTTAATAAAAGCGAATCTGATCCCTGAAGAAATCATGGAAGATTTTTCGACGACAAGAAAATCTCTTTATCCATCATCAGATACCTACAAAAGATCAACGTTCTGATCTCCATTCTCAAACGAATTTGGTAGACAGCTCCGAAAACCTCCCACCGGTTACATAATTTAACGTGATTCTAAAGGATAAACTTTAGCAAAAATCAGTCTTCGAAATCCTCCAGATTTATCCCAAATCTAGGAGACTTTAGCCATTATATTAGCCGGAATTTCTCTTAACCCTTCTGGGAAGTACAGTTATGTTTAGATTTACAATCTTAGATGACCTTGTGAAGGGGTATGTGTTGGACTAAAAGAAAATCTTCAAGGATGGATCTGATGCCAATCCCATAAAACGTAAGAGGATGCCATCACTTTTTGTAACGACCTAAAATTTATTGATGTATTCAAATATCTAAGGATAAATCAGAATTATGTACAGGGTGACCTAAGCTTATAAGTACCGAACGATGCATAAAACCAACCGTTAACCAAGGTTAACAAGATTTCATTCTGGAGACTATCACACTAGCATTGGCAATAATCTTCGCGATGGAAATTTCCAAACCTCAATCTACATAAATGAATGATGATGAACACTATCACAAGCTAATCTGGTATTCTTTATATAGTTCATATTTTATACATGAAAACAGTCTTACGGTTTTAAATACAAATATTCTATTCTTGAAGAATTAGTTCGTATGCTATTTATTGCTGAATTATACCATTACATTTTGAGTGTAGTAATTATGCATTGAATATTTCTGCATACATAAAGGGTGAGTTGAATGAGTATTGAGAAATTAGGATCTATTAGTAACGAGGAAAAGACGAACTAAAACCAACCACAATATTTACTACAAAACAACCAGAGTTTCGATTCAGAGAGTCAGGTGATAATGACTCTATGAGTAGAAACCCTGGTCGTTTTGCAATAGATATTGTGGTTAATAATAACTCGTCTTTTCCTTGTTACTTCATGGAGTCCTACCACGAAGACATGGCACAACCAGTAGATTGTGTCAGACCTAATAGGTTCTCCCACTTGAGTGTATGGTGATTATGAAACAAAAACTAGCTAAATGAATTTAATTTCCTCCACGAAATGGAAGTATAACATCGTATTATTGAGTACATAAAAGGGAATTGGAAAGATAGTGATCTTGATGTCCGATATTCTTCTTAAGTTGCGAGATATTTTGTCTTTGGCAGCTGTCTTAAAATTTTTCTCACGAACTTTATTTCCTCTCCAAAGTTGTGGAGTGATTCGTTCATAAGTTTTCTGCCTTTCTGTAGGTTCATGTCCCCTAATATTTTCCACTAATCGCCATTTTCCTCACCTCCCGGTAACTCACCCCAACCTTTATGTCATTTAAAAACTTTTTTCTTTGTTTTCCCCTCTACTTTTCTCTTGTATTCTTCCCTCAGTGACATTCTTTAGCAATCCTTCTCCCCTCAATATTTGGCCCATTCATTTCCTATGTCGACGTGGGGTGATACTAAATCTCAATACTAATATCGATTCATTTTGTTCTATTTTTAGAAACAATTAATTTTGTGGAGAGATTAAATTTGCAATAATGAACATGTTATAACTTAATCAGAAATATTCATATGTTCCGCTAGTGAATGTTTCATTCTTCTAAGTACCCAAGGTGGTGATTCATCTTCCCCCGTCCCTCTCCTGTTTTCATTGGATAATACAGGATTAAAGCTTCTACTACTCCATGCTTGACTTATCTTTTTATCAAAGATGGTTTTAGTTGTTGCGCGTATAATCTGTATCTGAATAATACCAGCCATAGAAATGGCCCGCATCTTAAGAATGAAAAAATTCCTCGAAAAATAAACCCGCTGATGGAATTGGGAAACGGAATCTGAGATGCAGTATAAAAATTACCTTGCTCTCTTTCACCCTCTTGTTCTCACAGTCGTAAATAGCGGCTCGTGAGGTAATATTCGCGAAATAAATGGTGTCGCAACGCCCAAGAATTCCTCCTGGAAAAGGTGGTCGAAGGGTGAGAATGCTTTGCCGAAAGAAAAAAGTGAGTTTAGAAAGTGCACTTTCTTAAGATGGGCGGGAATCCAGGTGTTAAAAGAGAACAAAGCACCGACTAAAATGCCCGTGTGACGGGAAATATGGATTAGAATCGGCGAAAAGTTGCATCACTTGGAGGTAGTAAAGAACGCTGCCAACAATAACCATTTCCTCCAAACGAATCGTTTAATTACACCGCACTGCATAAATAAGGACCATTCTGAGAAGTTGGAGAAAATACTCCAACATTTCCTCTTAAACTGTTTCGTAAGAACTGGAGATCGCAATCAGTGATAACATTCTGCAACGTGTTAAAACCAATTTTACACATAATATAACTATATTGTTGTTGAGACAAGAGTGCGAAAAGAATGTCTGTGAATCACAAAACTAACTTAGGTGAAAATAAAATAATTTCAACCTTTTTTTCGGGCTTCCGGCTAGCCAAGTGGGCAACGCGTTCGACTTCAGTGAAAGCGGTCCCAGGTTTGATTCCTGGTGGAAGTCTACGTGCGAAATGACCTCAGCTGTCGAAGCACTTTTAACAAAACTACATCTACTACTTCAACATTTTTTTGAATGTATGTTTATGTGAGATTGATATTCCATAACGAGTGATAAAGAATGGTGATCCTATCCACAATTACCATAATTAAATTCATTACTGGACAGTTTGAATCGAGGCGTTCATTAGTACCGTTTATTGCTAAGAAACAATCAAAAGAAATAATTTGTGGTTAAAATAGAGAAAGTTCATTTTCTACCCCAATACTTTCTTGTGATAGACCAGAAATGGACTTTGAAGTGCGAATGATTTGAGATAATGCAAATATAGTCACTCAAGATGTTCTCACGAACCGGAATATGCATTTTCGAGTCAACCACGCGTAAGAACCACATACTTTACACAGTAATTTAAAGAGAAAGGTGTCGAAAAATTTGAAATTTGAAGCCCCCATTTGCATTGTAAAAATTACAACAGGTGAGACAAGCAAAATTAATGTCTGGATTGAGTATAATCGAAAGCTCGACGCATTATTACGGCTGGAATATCCGCAATTCTTAATTTTCCTATAAAAACTAAGGTATCTGTCCATCTACCGTTCGTAATTACCCTCATCCTCCGAAAGTTTAATGGAATCTCACCATAAAGTTGGCGCTTGCATGGTTGATGGCTGGGCTTAACTTACCCTCACTTCCTCCTTAACAATCGTTCAGGACCACTTCACTTAATAGCTTAAACACTTTCATTCAAATGCAAGCTAGAGATCACGTGCAAAGACGCGAAAAGCCGGAGACCGTTCAGGTGAAATCCACCTTAAGAGGTCACGAAGGAAGAATGGAAGGGAAAGCGCCACGTGAAAGATTGAAGGAATTAGAGAGATCTGTTGCGCAATGATCAATTTTCAGCATGAAACTACTCAGAAATGGTTCAGATTAGACCACAATGTGCATTGTTGCTACTGTTGTATAATAAAACGGCAGAAAAGTACGACAAATCAAGTTTAGATGAGGCAGTTGGGGATGCGGCTAATTTGGTCGGTTAACGGTAATGGTAGTCTGAAATATCGAATAACGTCGGGCATAATTTCAATACCCGTTATTTATTTTTAAATCACCGTTAAGTATAAACTGGGATCATTACAAGGGCATCGCTTCGCGGAGGTATTAGCCACTTCAATTCGGGTGGAATATTTTTGCAGTAGTGTTCTGTATTTTGGTAGGGATAGTCAAGAAAGAAGTCACGACGAGGAAAGACAACGAACTGTGTGTTTCTACGATTATTTCAATCTAAACTAACTTTAGCTCACTTTCAACTCAAATACCATAGGAATTAAATCGCGCTTTATAAATACGACATGGGGTACAGCGCTGGTGTCGTTGGGTAACCAATATGAAGAAAGGTTTGTAAAAGATTTAAATTTTCTATCGGAATGCCTATCCGTTCTTGTTTCCACCGAAGACCTTTTTTTCTATCAGCCTACATCCTTCTAATACTTTCTCTGTCATTCCGTTTTCAAGGTTTTTGCCAATCTCCCTTATTTATGCATCCAAGCTCGTGCTTTTTCGTTCCTTTCTCCTGTAACATCCTCTTTCGTGACTCTTAACCTTGCTCCAAAGTCAACGATGGAAATACAACCCTATAAAACGCATAACATAAATAATTTTTACGGGAGACTTTCAGCGTATATTTCTAACCTTCTAATATCTCAATTTCTGTCCTTAACGATTCAATGTAAACTACTCAACTGAAATTTCACGAAGTAAAATGTTCCTTCAGTTCTGATGATGGCGTAAACTCACGCCGAAACCGGTAAACGTTTTAATAAAATGTGTGGATTTGTACAAGTTTTGTATTAAATATTTTAAAACATTTTTACGAAGTATCTATAATCATATTCTAACTCATTTCGATATTCATTTTATACAATTCTACTGAAATTATCAAAATCTATGAACCCCAACTTAGAAGCTCTTTTTACCTTTTAATCGGCTTCCTTATCCATATTTATGTCTCTAAGACAGTCTAGACCATTCCCACTCATTCAAAATAAGCTCATAACCTCTCACATATAATTCTTATACAATAGCTTGCTCGATATTAGGGTGATGGCCATCATCAGTTCTGTTGGAACCCACTTAAGAAACACCCTTCCTCAGCAGTTTTTGTAGAATTTCCCTCATTCTTTAACAATACTGCTGAAGTTCGAGGCACGAGGAGAAGTTCTCTAATTGAGCTTTTTTTAGTTGGCTGATCTCACCGCCAGGGAGGATTTTCCTCATCTCTGGATGAGGCTTCAAACCTTTTCCGTTGTGCTCGTCTATACATTCTTCCCGTCTCACCTTGACCTTTTCTGGCGCACATAACAGATTTTCTATTTCCACTAAATACGTTTAGATGGTACGTCTCCTCACCCTTTATTCAACCCATACTAGAATTGACTAATTATTATTACTATATACACGCGTTACAATTGTACAACAGTCCGGTCGCAACGATAATACAATCTCATATAGATCTACATCAATACATCAGTCGCTACAGCCCGTCCAGAACAACAATCAACGATCTTTACATCCAGCAATCCTTACATTTCGTCAACAATAATTATCAACAATCATCACATTATAAACAGCATCCAATAATCATTAAATCGTCCAAAATAACAAGAAAAGTTACATTGAATTACAAATGACGTCGAAAAATCCCTAAATTACGTCTAAAATAACAGCCATCGATCATTACTTTCTGAATAATATCTAACAATAAATACATTTCATCTAAAATAATTATAGACACGTTTCGGAATTTATCTTCCTCAACTTTACATCTAAACGCGGTAAATTCTTTTAAAGCACGGGCATTGTCAATAAGAATCATAAAATACGTTTTTGTTTACGTACTTCATATTTTAAAGGCCATTTGATGCGAAAAAATGACATGTTTTGGATTCTTTCCCCTCGAATTCTCAAGAATTCCCTCGCTATGCAGAAGAGATCGAGCCTTCACCGGAGTATACAAACTCCGTGCTTTCCGTACCGTGCTATACGCAAAGCTGGGATCTAATGATCTGTGATCTAATGACGCTACCTCCTTGGTATGGTCGAGGCCAACCTCTTTCCTTCCCTTGACAACCGAAGGATGATGAGAGGGTAAAACTGTTTACCTTCGCTCGAAAGAAAAACGGTTTGTGTAAACTACAGTACAGCAAAGTAAAGAAATAATTAATCGGCGCGAATCCCACGCGGGTCTACATTAATCGAATGCGGGGTCCAAATTTGGGATATTCCACGATCTCCACTTCTTGTTTGCCCGTGGAAGTATTAATCATCTCTTGGAAACCTTCATTTTTATCCTAACATTTAGTAGTGCTTTGGATTTCATGAGCCTTTTTAATTTCGAATAGCAGAGTTTCGTTCAATTATTGCAAATGGAATAAGTCTTTAATATCAGCGAAAGCTCTAAAAAATTTAAATACATGAATGTGACGGTAGGATGTTACAGGATATCAAAAATCGTGTTTTGCCGTAAATTATTTTGATCTTGGATGGATGATTCGACTTATTATTTTGAATCTCAATAATGTTCCATATGTGTTACAGTGAAATTTCACCATTTCTTTAAAATACCCTTGAGATTAAAACGGAACCATGAAGGAATCACTGTAATTTATCATTAGAAACGGATGCCAGAAATAAACGTGTTTTTTTTAAAGGAATCATTTCAGTTACTTAAAAATTCGTAATACATTTTATAAACCCTCTCCGGTGGCTGCAAAGGTTGAGTATAGAAGCCCAGCTTCTTCGGGACTAATAAGTCGGACCTTGCATGCAGATATCACCACTAGTTTGAGTGGGATGACCTCACCGTAGGCGGAATTCTTCGCGGAGCGTTGAGGTATTGCCTTGACTCGAATGCCTGAAGTTTGCCATGTACGAAAAAGTCATCTGTCCTTTCGTTTGTCATCTGTCGTTCTTTTCAATTTTGATTATCAAGCATATCCACATAAATTCAAGAACTTGTGCTTAAAGTATCGGACAGAATGAATTTATTAGTATGCATAGTCCGTTACGTAATATTTCTATAAAATGGGGAAATTGTTACCTCTTCAATGAGTTCAAGACTAAAACAACAGTCCAAGGAAATTAGATTGGATTTTCAGGGAAACAGTGACAGTGAATTTCATGTATAAGTGGATGAGCCCACGTCAACAAGTTTTATTAATTTTTCCCTTTAGTTTAATTTGTGAAATACGATAATGGTGTACAAAACACCTCAATAGTTTTGAACGATAGATCTTATGAACACCTCCAAGCGTTTTGGGCGAATACGGAGTGAGAAATAATAATTTATTCGTCAAATCGCAGGTACTCACCGGGTGTGCAGGAGAAAAGCTTCGACGGTTCCTGAAATGAAAGAAAAACACAATTAAATTTGATGAAAAATCAATAAAAATTAAAACAAAATAACCATATTTTCTAAATTTCGCCTTAATAATACGATAGAATTTTACATGTTGTAAATACCATGGAGAAGTAAACATTTCTATCCAATTAACGTGACAGGCATGATTTTCATTTAAATTAAAGGGGGTTAAAATCGCCGCTTTAACTGAAAAGTCTACCAAAATCTTTTCCCATAGTTTTTCACTTAGGGGAATAGTTAGAGACGGTATCACGTCCCTATCAAATACCAAACGTTTGCTTGTTTGAGACAGCAAATACAGTTCTAACGGCTACTCTTACGGAATAAGCAGTGAAAGCGTTTTTCTCCACCGTGCCGAATACGATTAAAAGAAATTCCGCAAACTCTTTCACTTTTAACCAACTACGGGCGACGAGTTTCTCCGCGAACCCGAATTTAGCTGCCTAGTAAAATTCTCTGGTTAGTTTTCTTTTTAAAAAACCTCAATACATCTTAAATCATAAGAAAGTCTTTCATCCTGCCAAGAGCAAGAACACTTACAAGAGGTATAACTGCAGCAAAATCGATCTGAAATGGAGACGATACGAGTTTTTAACTTGACATCGCCACCTAATTATTTCCGTGTTGATGAGATGTGGAAGTCATATCTAATGCCGTGTGATAGCAAAATTGCGTGCAATGTTCCTCCATCGGTGGCATTAGAAGAAAATGACACTGTGAAATGGTGGAGTTCCGGGGATGATTTGCCACTCAACTCGTATTCTTACATATTGGAGTCATACTTATGAACAGTTCAAAATAGGATAAGCGGACCCTATAACAATTTTAATAAACTCCAGCGAGATTCCTCTTAAATGTCCCTCAACCAGGGGATACGCAAATAAAAAACGAAAATGCTATGATTATTTTATATTTCTTCCGCTTTAATTTTTAGTGAATATTGAAATCTCAAGAACTTGCCCCGAGTACTTGTATCCGGAAGGAGTAACAAATGAGAGTATATAGTACCCATTCGGATGGATCCAAATTAGATGTTGAAAGAGCAGGGCGAAATCCGGAATCTTATTTTACTTCGGGTAATAAAATTCCATCGTGATCGATTTTTATACTTAAGAAAAAAATTTGATGGTGAGAAAAACTTGAGGACGATTTTTTCCAATTTTGCAGCCCTTGATAATGGAGACATTGTTTCCGAAATGCACATAGGGATTTTTCCAGAAATTGATAAGCCAGAGCTTCCCGTTCGTCTCTAAACGCGAGTTCCGCTTACCGTGGTACAGCTAGTGTTTTAAATCTCAAATAAAAATGGATTATTCAAGACCGTGAAATCAATCACGTTACTCATTAAAGGACTGGGCTCGGTTCGGACAAGGAATTCCGGGATCAGTGCTTAAGTTGCAATAAGAAATGTTCTTTTTAATTTTAATTCAAAAAAGGAAATACCACATGAGGTTTGATGATGAAATTCATTCGGCAAGATCACAAAATAAATTTTGTTAAATGTGAGCTGAGAAACATATCTTCCAGTAGACGATAATTGGATCACGTCTTATTTTATAAATTTTGATCAAAGGAAATTATATTCGATAACTTACATTCTCAGAGGAAAAAACAAAACTGAAGATCTCGCGTGTTATTTAATAGCACGCTGCCAAGTTACACAATCTTTAATCGTGAAAAGCTTTTAAACTACCAAGGACTCCTTTTCGTGTGAGATATGCTGTAAAGATTTTAAGCATTCCAATGTCTTGTACTTGGCCATGACAGTGTTCCTCTGATTGCATAGTCCTCACTTAAAAATGCAGAAGCTTCATTTGTTGCAACGGTAAATCGTTACGCCTGACCAAGATGCTGAGTGATAACATAGGATGAGAATCGTTAAACAGATGATTTAAAACAGAAGAAGAACGAAGACACGTAGGATAAACATGCTCGATAAATAAGAAAGAATGCACTCTCGGAGAACGTAGAAATCAGACGGAAACCCAGCTGCATATATCGCTAAAGAAAATAGATTCTAGAACTTGTACACTAAACAGTACAAGGATGAGAACTGGGGCACTGTGATAAACTACGGAAATAGGAAGAAAAATGTAGGTACACATTGCTATCCCTTGATGAGGCGTTATAAGTAGATGTAGACGTAGACCGTTAACTGAAGCAAAGTGGGGGTAGATCGTTATTCAGTTAGACTATTAAAAGAATAGGCCGTTAACCGAGTTCCTACAGTATCTATATGCAAAATAATTACTGAATTTCCCAAAAAATTGTTTCACGTCTGGGAAAGAACATCAATGAAGAAAATCTGCAACGTATCAAAATAATTAATAAATAAGGAAATTACTAACATTGCGAGCCAATTCATAACATCTGAACCATGAAAATGGGGCGACGTATTATAAGATGCTATTTAGATCGCTTAGTAATCGAATACCAGATGCATTAAGGTAAACATCTACCCGTTGATCAGGAATCGAACACATGGCCTCAGCGATGGTAGTTAGACATGCCACCCTTTCTCTAACAAGGCCAACAAGAGAATTCTTCCATGGAAACAGATTCCAAGAAGAGGAAAAGATGCAAAATCCACTGTTTCAGCCTCGAATTAATGGTTACTCAAGAGGAAAAACACACAAATTTTACTCTAAGCTACTTTTAACAAGAAAAGAAGCATTCCTCAACCGCGCTATACATCGAAATAAGTGCGTTTTTTACATATTGCTTCATCATCACGCAGGTATTCAGAGGTCAACTTGTTTCTTCATGTCCATAAAGTAATATTCTCGACTATCCATATGATCACAGCTATTCAGTTGCTTATGAAAGCGAATGGATGTTTCGCAATTGAATGGGAAACCGCGTTCTTTCACTTTCAAAGAAAGTTAATTTCGTACTGAATCATCGCGTACAACTCGCGATGTAAATTAAAATGATTTAAGTTGCAGAAACAGCAAGATATTCGGGCTGGATTGTAATTAAGTTTAATTCCCAGTTTACAGTTTCAAACTGCTCATTTTTTAATTCTTTAAACTTTATGTAACGATTTCAAACAGTGAACTTTTCTCATGAATTTCTGTAAGAATCTCAGAATACTAGGAAAAATGTGATAGTAAAAATATTCATGTATCTTCTAATTTTCTAGGATAAAAAGTAAAGATTAGGTTTTCACGAAAGTGTTTTATAAATCCTGAGGTATGAGTATTGCTGGACAGATCAAGCACCAATAATAAGTACCAATACGAAAAGCACCAATAAATAAGTTACCAGATAAAACAAATTTACGGTGTATTCCTTTAAAATGTTTCCCTTCTAATACAAAATAAAAGAACTTTCCCCACGAATATAAATATTAAATCAAACCTTAAAACCTTACTATTACAGTACCATTTCTGTTCCACCTAATTAGCTTATTCGCATAATCTATTCTTTTCCTTCTTAGCACATTCACCGAGATTTTAATGCACAGGTTCAACCTTAACAGGGAACAATTAAAGAATACAGTTACTACTTTGGTACCTGTTTACTTTTAAATTAAGAAGTTTACCTAAAGAACGAATGCATAAAGACAAGTGCGTAATGGATTTTGAAAGCAAAGGACTACGTTCCGAGGTTCTCTTAATGTTTAAGATTTCAAATCCAAACACAAGTTGGCATAATTCGTAATTTTAATAAGTCGTTTCCCAAAGGATGCTGGTTTTCGCTTTCGCTTTCGTGTCAAATGATATTTTTCCGGTGAACACTCCTTCCCAGTTTCTGCATTCAGTCCGAGTCAATTCCGATGACCTGATTCACAAAACATAAAATATTCCTCTTGAAGATTTGAAAGATATTAATTTACGTTTCCTTCGAATCTCTTTATATAGACGCTTCTCCGGATATATATATACATATAGGATACTAAAGGCGAGGCAGAAGGAAGTGCCTCACGGAGCCGCCGATTTTTTTGCCGTAAAGTCCCGGGTTTGGACATCTAGGAAAAAATCGGACTTCCATTCTAGGCATCATGGGTTCGATTCTAGGAGGCCCCAAAAACGGCCATTTTCCCATAAGAATGCATTGGACGGGTTTTCTTACATTATTCGGAAATTTTTTTCAGGTACTTCCCGTAAAGCTAGGGAATTGAAATTTTAACGGCAAGTGCAGGAGGTGATTTTCTTCCGCGTACTGAAAAGACCGCTCCCAAAATCATCGTAGGTTCGACGCTAGGTCGATGTAAAACATTCAAAGGACTTAATTCCCAGGGACCATGGAAATTAAAGGTATTTAATTGCTTATCTGAAGCAGATTACACATCTGGTCCGCTCATTTATCGCTTCTTCCCAGAGATACCGCCCCTTTCAACGGGTTTCCTATGGGATGCGTGATAAGCGTTCCCTTTTGACGTAAACAGATTGTCATTTTTTTTCATTATAGGAGGCCCCAGAAACGGTACTTTTCCCGTTTAAATGCATTGAGCGCATTTTCAAAAATTGATTTAGCGTATTTTGCATTAAGATACAGCGTTGAAATTTATGGAGTGGTAGAATGTATTTTTACCTTTTTTGACGCATGAACATTATCGCTAATGGCTCCAGGTTCGATGCTAAGTAAATTCTTCATGCCAAAATTTCAGAAAATCATTTAAGGTATTTCCCAATAAGATAGAACGTTGAAATTTACGCCACAAATAGAGAAGATAATTATCTGTTGTACGCCAAAAGGTTTATGTTTTGTGAGTCCTTAGTTCGATGCTAGAGCAATTCGTATATCATAATTTCAAGAATTCATTTAGGGTATTTTGCGTTAAGATAAAAAAGCGTAATTCACGGTGTTGTTAGAATAGATGACGGTCTATCGAATGCCGTAGAGATTTTTTCCCTGTGGGCCCAGGTTCGATGCTAGGACAGTTCATATGACCGAATTTTCAAATATTCGTTTGGGTATTTCCCGGTCAGGTAGAAGTTTGAAATTCGCAACATCGATAGAAGATATGGGTTTCTATCGTTTTACATTAAGATATTTGTGCTATGTGCCCAGGTTCAAAGCTAGGACAATTCTTATGGACGTATTTTAAATAATTCGTTTAGGGTATTATAGTTGGTGGATGACAGTCCGTTTATAGCAGGCGGAGTATTGTAGGTGGTGCATAATGCTTTAGTTAACCTATCTTATGTTAAGCTTGCAGTATGCAAGCTGCTTTCTCTCGTATCTCATACAGATTCCACCTACCTACCTACTTACCTAAGGTAAAGTAACTTTATTCCCTTCCACTTCTGAAGTATCTCAGCCGCAATAGAAAAAGACTGATCAAAGATAAGGAAAACACACATTGCCCTAGAGTGAGATTCCTCTGAGATGCGCTCCTGAGCGGCAATTTTTCGAGCCCCCACTATTAAATGATAAACTCAGAAGCCCTCAGTATTATTCTTTACGAATTAATTAGTAATTTGGCATATTATAAATTTTATAGCGGGATTCCATGCTTCATTTCGTCCTTTAAATAAGAAAATCTGAAAATTGCGACTTAAAATTCTTCTTTGGCGAGAGTAGGATAGCTCCTTAAACTAAGCATCCACAGAAATTTTCTTGTCGCTCAATGATTGAAAAAGTTAGAAGAAATTATGGCTAAGAAAATAGTAAAATCAAGGCTAACGTGTAATCTTTCTGCTATACATTTTCTGTCGTTCCCGTGGGTAAAACTTCACGTACGATATTTACACGTGTAAAAGCATTCTCACGCAACGAAGACAAAGTGGATTGATTCAACATGCTTACAAATACATAAGCGATTTAATCTATGTTAATTTCAAGATTGAGAGCGTATCGGAAATTTTGTTTCAGGAAACGAAGATTTCGGCTAACGAATAAGAATCCGGTTGGTCTTACCTTATCAGTATATTTTGGTCCCTGATGTTGTAAAAAAACCCGATTCTTTAGAAAGCGATCCAAATATCTACAACGATCCTGATGTAATACTGTTTCCCAAACAACCGTCCATTCCTTCCATTTTCCGAAACGAAAGTTGGGCGAATAATGAAGTTTCTCACGCATATCATTACGGAGATGGTGAATGTAACGACTGAAGTACGGTAGTTCACATACCAAAAGTTAAAAAAGGAACTTCCCTGGGAAGCGTGTCCGTCGATCAATCAACGCACAACATTACCTTGTTTCCCACCCTTCCTTTGTTTTACGTTGTATACAATGATGCGTGATTTCTCAATCGAACTCGTTATGTACACGCCGGTCTAATCTGACCCTAAATTCTACGCCTGATAAAAGACTTAATGCATAAACATTCCAAATCCCTAACAATAGATTTCCTTCTTTCTCTATATCTCACCAAAGAAAGCTACGGAAAGCCTAATGTTACGTCGTAAAGAATGAAAACGTCTGTGAAAAGAAACTCTTCCTGGAGTGCACTACACTCATTACATGTACCAAAATTACAAAACATATGATAGTTCACCAGTGGTCTTTTCCCCTTCCTCTATAAATCCAACAGAGTAATTCTACATTTGCATCTAAAATAGATGTATGTGGGTTAACTCTGATTTACATAGACATACTCTCTTTGTGGTTTAATCTAAGCAAGTGTAAGTTTTACCTCCAGATAATCTATTTGAAGTGAATTTGATTGTATTCAGCGTAATAGTACGACCAAGCGTGCAAAGAATCAGTAGTGAGAAATTAATTGAAGAATAGAAACGCTGTTTATGACACGCAAGCTGTTTCTTACCAATTCTGCACTAAAAATGATTCCATTTCCATCAAAAAATAGTGTTAAGTTTGCCAAAAATCAAGACCTTGATAATATATTAACATAAAAACATTCATTTTATGAACTAAATATTTTCTTCAAAACGAGGACAAAAAAGAATTAGTATCCATTGTTCTTTTCTATCAGATTAAAGGAATTTCCGAGTTGCTTGTGTAAAAAAGTAGCACCGATTTAAGAAAGAAGCCGATGTACGCTAAATGTTAAAGATTAAATCCATACACGTGATATTAGAACGAATGATTGGAGTGCATGGAGGAAATGAAATAAAGAAGAAATGTACATTTCACACGATTGAGCAACTTCATTAGAATTCATCTTATATGCGATATCCCTTCACTAAGAGATCGCGAAGTTACGTTGTTTCGGGACCGAGATCATTTTAAAAATACAAATCAGCTGAATTATCGAATTCGGGTCTCTTCCGCTCTGGAGCAGCTTTCGCTGAGCGCCGTGCGTTAAGTGTAATGGTTCGATTGCATCTCATCTTATCCATTGCGGAACCGGCCCGAAAGAAAATTAATGTCTTGATGTATCCGCGGGAAGGCATCTGCACCAAGGGAAAGACTGGATTCACCTTGAGCAAACCCACAACGTGTGTTGCAATATCAAGCGACCGCTAGGCCGGCGTCACAGCGCTTGCCTGCATTCCATACGGCAATTCTTAAGGAGTGGCTGCTTAAGACACACATACCGAAGGGTGGATTGCCACGCCCAAGGCAATTCATGACTGTGGACTTTAATATATTTTACTTCTGGGATACAAGACGGAGGCCGATAACAATTTGCCCGTAGGTGAACAGGGAAATGGATGGATGCGAGGCAAAATGCCCCATCTACCCACTGATCTGGCAGCCCAGAGACTGAGGCGAAGTGTCAACCAGATCGCGTCTTACAAGCCCGCCGGCGGTGACCAACGTGTTAATCTCTCTCATAACGAGACATAACGATCAGGTGGGATTGCGAAAGGCATCGGACAGAAAGAGGAAGGAAGGGCGGTCGAAATGAAAGGCAGGAGAATTTCCGATCCACTGGAGGGAGGAATTTTTTCCACTGAGTGATGCAAAGCTACCTCCGATTGTCATTATGGAAAGGAATGTTAATTCAACCAGAATGTGGAGAAAACCAGAAGCCAAAACGAATGCATAGAAGAGATAGAGAAAGGTAGTGCTCAACTTTGCTGCAAGAATCATTCTTAAGGATACGTTATAATTGTTTAAGAAGAGCCATCTCTTCGTGAAGAGATTATGGGAGTCTTTGAGTACTATCAATGGCAATGGCATGGATCAAAATTTTTGAACAAGAAATACAATTGCTATCTCGACTTTATTATGGCGAATTTTAGACTTCGAAGCTCGCTCCTATAATAGAATTAAAATCATCAGGATTCTAACGATATCAATATTGAAATCTATGCCCGACAAAGAATTTCAGATGAAATAAGAAATTTAATTTCCGTCGTCATAAAGTTGTTTTCGTTTATCAAATTGTTTAGTTATTAATCTGTTACTTAGATGGTACCATCAATAGATTTGTAGGTTATTATCACAAACATCTTTTTAAAGGACGTTCTCTGTTTTATTCTAGGCCTTTGCTCTCCAAAATGATTGATGCCAGGTCATAATAAGTTTTAGTTTCATTCCTGTATTTTATGCATTTATTCATTCACGGACTAATATACTATATGCTGAAAATTCCAATATTTACTGAGTTACCGACGGACAAGGAAAAACAGCAATCTTGCTTGCGATTATAAAGTTAATCACTGTAAATTTATTTCATAAATAAGGTATAAATGTTTTTAATGACATAATATACATATTAATTCCCTTTTTACTGCTTTGAACAGGTTTTATAACAGTAAGTAACGTCTGGAAGATTTACCTACAATATATCACTTACAGAAGAACTCCGGATCATAATGTGGTGTATGAATAGCGATTTGAGAGACCTCAACTTTTTTGATACAGAAGTTTCCTCCTTTCTTTACATTCCTAAGTTCACTCGGGAAGAATCAGAGCGCAAGACGGAGATTGGATTGGTGAACGGTATGAAAGGAAGTGAGAGGCATTTATGTGCTAATACGAGGTATGGCTTGGAATTGTTCCCCTTACCGTTAAGGAAGGCATCGAATTGAGGAAATCGCCGCACTGAAAACGCCGTCTCGTTCAAAGGATCGGAAAATAACCACATTCAGAGTAGAAAAAGGGGTCTATGTAACCGAAAGTACTCAAGGATGCACACATTCGGAAATTAAAATGGTCATTGAATGATTAAAGATTTTTCGAAAACCTATTTATAAAAGAGGAACAATTCGTATAAGAATTTGGATATTTCTCCACTCGTCACGAGGAGTATCTTGAGTATGACCGAAGAATTGAGCATTCCAATACCAAAATTTCATCGTATTTGATACAGGAATGCACAATTTATTCAAGTTATATCAAGATGCTTTACTCAAACAAGGCAACAATTAAGATTCTGAAAATTCTGAAACGAAAGACGATCCAACTGGTTGGAAAAAGGGATTAAAGACAGCAGGCTATGCCTATTGACAATTAAAAAAATAGAAGTTCAAATCGTGATTAAACTAGATGATTAATAGAGAATTCACCCAGCATCCTCAATTTTACCTCAATTGTTTCGCTTCAAAGTAACCAGAATGCCATTTTAAGGATAAAGTAAATATTCGACAAGTTTTCAACACAAATATTTTGAAGTTCTCGTAAGAACCTTATCGACCACTGCAAGACAATCTCATTCTTGAATTAATTTACTTAATTTAGGTGATGTGAGTCAATGGGAAGGGTAGATAGAGATGTGAACTGTCCCCGGATTTTATTTCTTGCATAAAATGCTGAAGATGTGAGTCCCGATGGCATCTAAAATACGTAAAAAAAACTTGAAAGATAAGAACAAAAAGTTGGCTGATTTGTCCAAACCTTGAGATGAAATGGACCGTTAAAATAACTGGCAGATCCCGGAATTTGATTTGTGTGAAAAATGCAGAGTTAATGAAAAGGACTTGGATAGCGCGTAGGTGTTGGCGTAAGGTTAGTTGGATAGCCTTGAGGTTTAATCTTTGGAATAATAAAAGCTACCGCAAGATTAAATTCGGATCGAGCTGGAGCATCGATGGTAATTGGCAACGAAGGAATGACTATCAGACACGTAAGCCACCAGGAATGCGACAGCGGGCACCCCTGCGAGAGAATTCGGAACCTTGGAATAAAAAAGTGATAAAAACCCCGAAGGTGAGCCTTTCCATCGGTCGAAAAACGACAGAAGGACAAAGAAGTGGTTGCGGATAGAGAAAAGAGAATGGAGACTTCAACGACCGTTTCTCTCAACAGAGGAACTCTGTTAGCTTCTCACGCAGATGCGGACCCCAACAATCAAAACTTTCTCTTCGAGTTCTTCCGTCGACTCCATCCCAAGCGACGGAAAACTCCATCCAAACTCCGCTCAGGTGAACTTTCCCGAGCGTTATGCTCGATGGGCGAATGGTCTACGGGTGTATAATAGGAGAGCAAATACTTGGATAGACGGATCGGTGCCACAGGTGGCTGCCATTAATCTGAAAGCCCTCCAAACATTCGAAGCGTGGGCTTGCCATTCCATTGGAGCGTAAGAGAGAGCAAATAAAGCGTAACTTAAAATCCTGTTGGATAGAAACCAATCCACGAGGATGGATTCACGAGCAAAATTGCGAGATGCTGTACGGGAGAAATCGAACGAAATCTTAAAATGTTTACAGAAGTTCCAGGTCGATAACTCGACGCTTATTTCTAGAAAATGGTATTTCTTGTGGCTAATGAAGTTTGTACTACCGCATGCGATGTGAGAAAGCAGAAATAGGTGGCGGTACTTTACACACGTGCGTAAGTATTCACGTTGAGGCAAGTTTGATCCACCAAGGAACACAGAAAATTAATATTTACATCTACTTCCTGGGAGCTAATAGAGTTAACTTTGCTGAATAGTAGTTTTCACTAGTTCACACTTTCGCAACTTTTGAGGCGCATGCAAGTGAATGTGAGTGTACTATGAATATGTGACTTCATGTAATATAACAGAGTTAAGTTGAATTACTAAGATAGTGTTTTTTGCAGACGGAGAAATTTTATCGAGTCCTTTAGCGAAGGAAAATTTCTTTCAATAGAATTGCTATTAAATCGAGAAAAAGCTGCTGCTAAATGTAAGATAACAATACAGAGAGCTATATTGCATATATTTTAGACTGATAATTAATCCTTCTCAAACTGAATGAGAGTGGGAGAAGGACAGGTTTCGGAAGACACAAGGCAAAGAGAAATTAAAAGTGGAATGAGAGAAAACCAGATATGGAAATGAAGATGGGGTTTAAATGCTCCAAGAGTTTTTATTATTACCGTGGGAAACTAAAGAATAACAGGACCAAATTAGTGATTATGTCGGAATGGACTTCAGGGATGATGTATTTGCCCACGCCGCGACTCCGTAACCGTTGCGGTAATTTTCTCGAGCGGACATAATTGAAATTAAAGTTTGTTTATGGGATATTAAACTCACAGCTTCATGAAAATCTTTTTTTAAATTCCCATAGAGGAACCTTGACTAGAAAGTTTTAAGAGGGTTGGAATGCAAATGCGGCAATTTTGCCATGAGCTTCCCATTAAAGTCATAATTACGTTAAGTCAAGATGTACGAATAATATCTTCTGCATTAGGAGATCCGACAAATGTGAAATCTACTTCACAAATATGCTTTGAAATTAATGGTGATAATGTCCGGTTGCAGCGAGTCCATCGTGTTTTAAGTGTGCCATGGAGCGGAAAAGGTTGAGACGCATTGGCCTATAGCAGTGGCTACCAACTGCAAGGTGTAACGTTCCGAAGAAAAGCAGATGGTTTACTAAGAGTGAGCAGCCCGAGAAACTAACTCAGAGACGACGAATGATTGATCGCAGAAAATGCAGCTTTAAACCAAGTTTTCCCTCTATAATTAATTCACGCTCATTAAAGATAAAGTTACTTCTGTGCGTTCGCACCAGAGGGTGTCTTTTGAGCGGAAAAGCAGAAACTTCTAGAACTTCCGTGCAACATTATTCTAAACTCGAAGTGTCTTGAGTGGGGGTTAAAACCATCAGAAAATACTTGGATACTAACACCGGTGTATCTCTCTTGGCGTATGGGCATCGAAAACGCGATCAAGAACTGGTTCGGATCTTTCGAGGAATTCCCTTCATATGGCTGAAATCACTGCTCACGACAAAATGGTTGGAGGTGGTATATTCAGGATTAATAGCTTCATAGGAATCAAAACCGACTTATATGTGCCATTTATGTAATAGGTCGGGAAAATATGTGTTTGGTGTTTTCTATGCTAGTCTAGGTAGTGTTACGGAATGGGTGGAGTGAACGTAGTCAGATACAGTGACTTGGAATTCTTGTGTCAGCAAACCTTTGTTCCTTTTATGGAATTACGTCATCAGTTATGAAATATTTCCCTCGCGGTGAAACAAAATTATGGCATCTATGAATATATTATATCTAAAAACAATGGAGATGTTTCAGTAGTTAAATAAGCAATGAACTATGAGTGGGTTCATATTCTGTAACTCGTTCAGAGAGAAGAAATACAAATCCATAAGGTGCTCTTACAGTATTCTCTATGATTATCAGCTTATTATTCTGCTCCAAATCATGCAAGCATCGCTAGGAGTAATATTTCACTATAGAACGGATAAATGATAATATCAGGTGATAGAGAAACATGCGTGGTGCAAGACTGCATCTACGGATGAAAAATGGGAACGAATGAAATCATATAATAGTTTAATATATATAAAAATAACACGTATGCATTTATAAAATTTAACAATTGGTAGGAAAATGTTTAAAAGTTTGTAAGATCATATTCATCACATCTTCGATATCTCAGAGCTTCGGGGATGGTTATAATTTTTAGTCATTTTCAAGAAGCCCTCATACTATACGTAAAATTATTTTATTCACCCATATTTGAATGCTCGTTCAAAATTTTCTAGGATAATATCCTGCCTGGGCAACAATTGCGTCAGAGTGCGTCGGCAGACCCCTCATGAGGAAGCCCCGAAACGTTTTTCGGTTGTAAAAATACGGCATGCGGCAAACAGAACGACTCTGATCCCAAAATTTCACGCAAGAGAGTGAAACCATCCTCCCACACCTCCACCCTCTTTCGCACCCTACAACCCTGCTAAACTCTCGATGGACACGAACTGCACGACTTCGCACGCACCCGACAGGACTGGCAAGTGCAACCCAAATCAGTGGCGGCACTCTTTTCCGTCATCTTCGCGGAATCAGGTTTCCGAAGAGAACATTGGCGGGCATTGGAGGGAAAGAGGGGAAGAGTTCCGTGTGGAGAGATGCTATGTGTACGTCCGGTCGCGAGGAGCACGGTACAGAATGGAAGGACAGAGAACGCTCCCATTAAACGTCATCCTTCCCCACCTCCGACTCTCTCCCGAAGCGTATCTCGCCTATGGAGAAGTGGGTCTTCAGGTCTCGGAGAATGCACAACGCATTTCCACCACTTCTCTGCCCGGGAAGACGAATTAGCTCGGTCTAGTACACCCTCCCCCTGCACTACGACAAATACACGCACATGTAATACAGTGGACAGAGGAGAACGCCTCGATGTATACGCTCTGCAGCAAGTGTGTCACGAGGACGCCGTCCCGTCAGCTTTCCAAGTGAGCTCCGCAAAGAACGCCGCATAGTACCACCGGCGCTGGTCAAATGCCGCCCACGTGTTAAAGCATCCGTCCTGTATCGTGAGGAATCCGCTTTTTAGCTGAGCCAACTGAGGTCATTTTAAGCTCAAACTGAGGCATTCATTGAGCAGGCTCATCTATATGTTGATGATTCTCGAGTTTACCATGAGGCAAGGCCGAGCTAATGCAATGATGCACTCTTATTTAACATGTTATCCTTCTCGATAGCTCCATCAAGCTGACTTTTGCAGTAAAAGATTTTTCTTTGAGCAAATATACAGCTTACATTCCTGCGAATACCTTTCTAAAGATAGGATCGATCCACTTTTCCTTAGTATTTTGCATTCGCAAAGTGCATACATCTATCAATAAAGAATTTAATCCGATATTTTCCTTATTTCATCCTTAAACGGCAATGTTTGGTGTGTCTCTCACTAAATTCAAATGTTTACAATATAGAATAAAATTATCCTCTTCTACAGGCTATTTTATCAAGTGTTTTATTTTCTCGGGCACTTATAGAGTGTAGTTTACCCGATAACCCCATCTTTCCCTGTTTCCCATTAAGTGTTAGCTTAGTTCAGTAAGCAATAAATACTTCTCGTGGTTATTTGGAACACTTTCGCAAAACCGATGAATCCCAACTGCGAAAAATTCTGGCAGAAGTATAAAATGCATGGAAGAAGTGCAATACAGGAGAGACATTTATTTTTTAATGTAAGCACGAAGAGATTGTCTTTATAACTCTCGTGCAACGGATTTCAATCAAATCAAGAAGCCAAATTTAGTGAATAATTTTTCGAGAAATCATAAGTGAGTAGTCAAAGAGAATCCTCCCTGAAGCGGGTAACCATATACACAAGGCCTCTAGAAACCCATCGGAAGGAAATAAATTCATTGTAGAAAAATTGCACTGAAAACTGCTGGCCGCAAGGATTTTTATGAAGCTGATCGAAGATCATTAAACAGCGTCACACCTTCCTGATTCATCAGACCCAAAGTTTTCAACGTGCCCCATTCCTTATTCGGTATTTGGGTACGGAGAAGTTTTTCGGCCCTCAAAACCTTATTTAACGAAAGCATTTGGGATGCATCTTCCCAAACAAGATTCCGCTCGTCCTTCTTTAGAAAAAACACCTTGGTTTTAAGTGGGGCTCAACATCGAATTTCGTTAAAAGAAAGGAAGTGGATTCACTCCAGGTGTTCACTGTGGAAGGTAATCTAAAACAAATCAGAAAGTTACTTTGTATTTTCCAAAAATTTCATTAAACACGACCGGTTTCGACTGTGAGGTTCATCTTCGGGTCCGAGGATGACCATCATGGTCGAAACCGGTCGCGTTTGATAAATTTGTGGAGAATACGAAGTACGTTTCTGATTTGTTTCTTAAAAGGAAGTGGAAGCAAGATCGGGTTGCAAACCACGTCGTAGGGGCCTCACAAAATTCATCGTAGGGCCTTCTCATAGCATTTCAAAAATTCATATGAACAAGTTCCAGTTCCACAGATACTGAAGCAGGTTACATAATAATAAAAAATGTCATATTTTATAAATCACTGCAGATGAACCTCTAAAACTCACGGGCTATAGACACGTCTCGTTTGCCCATACATTCGTCCATTCATCAATGATTGACCCCAGAAGGAGTATGAAAGCGCGAAGTCACTTTTGGCACTCTTCAGCTCGAGCCTCTGTACCATTACAATCTCCCGCACTGCCTTCGCGAATTTCTTGGGTATTTCCTCGTTCGGGCAGCCACAGTGTTACAAGGACGCAATCTGAGCACATACTACCCCTTTACCTAATTACCATTCTACCGTTTACCCCTCCATACATTTCCGCCATGGGTTCGAGCCTCTCCCAGGTCGGCCGTGTCTAAAACGTCGTACGTTGCCAAAGGTCGCTCTGCGTTAGGTCGTGCTGCAAAGAATCAGTTGCCCTATTTCTTCCTTCCTATTGCAATTCGAGTCGCAGTCAGCAATAAAAGAGCACCAGCGCTCTTCATAAATCGCTCATCCTGATCCTCATCATGTTTAGAACCAAATATGTTAATGCTTCGCTACCTAAATGACTTAATAAATTATGACAAAAGAATACTAAGATAGTAAGCGTCCATTGGAATGGAACAACTACTCTAACTTATGTGCGATAAAAGCTCATTATGTCGGAATGTTACAATCTATAGGACGGACATTTTTTACAAGAATGGCTAATGGTTGATGGAGGATATCGTGCATATCGTGCTTTAGGAATATGGATAATAAAATTTCATCTCTCTCGCACTCGGAAACTCGATTAGAAAATTACATTTTTATTTAAAGAAACTTAACAAAGTTTCTCCTAATCTTGCCAAAACTAATCAGTTCGATTAGAAAAAGCTAAAATCAATTACTTTGTTCTTCAATTACTTTAATACGAATACAATGGAAAGTTTACGAATGAAACTTGCTACTCACAGATAAATATAGAAAACATAACAGAAAAAGAACGTCAACAGTTTGGTTGAGTGTTGAGATGTCAAACTTTATCGTTCATATTGGGTCTTTATGAGATATAATTTGAATATGGAATCAGTCATATTTTAATGAACATTTTGATAAAATTTATGGGGATCTATGAAAACACTTCTATTGACATTTTTTATCGTACGACTTATTTACGACTTACCAAGATTTATACACGAGCTTTGATGAAAAAGAAAAAATTCCGAGATGTCGAATGAGTAATTTCAAAATTCTCCGAATGAAAGTAACACGGGAAACGGGATAACGGAACGGGAATTTTTCTGCTGACGAATATTTTGGTGTGTGCGCGTCAATAAGCGCGATTGCACACATTCTTTTTAACAAGCAAACAAGTACGGTGGAACTTAGACAATGTTGACTATATCTTCAAGGGAAAATCCGTTACGGCTAACCAAGGCGATTGCCGAACAATTCATCTTCCTCGGGCTATATCATTGCATATATTTTTACGATTTCGGCAGTATTTTCCTGACGGAAGGCAAATCTCGCTCGAGATCTTCTACTTTTTCTGTTACGCTTCCCCGGTCTCTACAATCTTAGATGTTTATAATAGGAAAAAATGTGGACGTGGCACTATGACGAGAATTGAAAATTACGTATTCGAGGAAGAAGTCGAAGGAAGAATGGCAGATAGTCGGCAAGTGTTAGTGACGTTCAAAGCGGCAATCGAGAGAAAGGTCAACGACTTGAAGATGTGAAAAATCTGAGATGTGCCTCCGAGGTTTTTGGGGAAAGCTATTTCGCCGGCTACTCAGCATCGCTGAGTCTATCTAGGTGCGGCCGGAACTCTGAAACATAGGAATGCGCGGCGGCAGGTGTGGGAACCCTTTGCCGCGTCGATGGTAACCCCCACCATGATGTCGTTAATGAAAAATGTTAATATTTAATGCAACGCCGATGGAGGAAGCTTTCGTCGCTAAAAAGCTTACGGGTCGAAATAATTGGAGAAATTAGGCATGGATTTTGCGCCCGGGTATTTTTCGATAAAAGCGGAGATTCGCGTGGTTCCTGACTATTTCAAAACCTTCCGCAGCAGGTGTTTATCCGAGAAAGTGATATAAAAGGATATCAGAAAAGATTGATGATATACAGCTTCGCAATCGTCCGAGTCTTTCCTTTTAGACACCACTACCAGAAACTGGATACCCTCTAGAGCCAGTATTCTATACTGGGCCCACTGGATACTACGGACCTGTATTATAATGTACGCTTAATATGAACTTAAACTCAAGTCCACTTTGGGGTTCGAAGTTATAATGCATTGAAAAAATGAAGATTATAGTTAATCTCGATGCTAATCCATCACGTATTAAGGAGAAGTGAATATTATAGTGAATCGGTGATTAAAGTGAAGATCATAGTTAACCTCCTATATATATGATTGATTAATAAGGAGATTAGCTATAATATTCACTTTAACTCAAAAGACATTATAAAACCCTAGTATGAATTTAGTTAAAGTCCAATGTAAGTATTCATTATGATATCGGGCCTAAGACTGTTCAGTTGTTTCACGGAAATTAAATTAAAATGAGTATTTCCGTAATTTCCCATTGAAAATGTACAAGAAATTTCATTTCGAATGGAACAGAAAGTTTTCGATTATGGTATTAACCCTTTTGTCTCAGTAAAATCGAAATTTCCTTTACATCACTATAGAAGTTGGAATCTTGAATTTTGAAAACCACGTATAGTAATAAATATAAATTTTATTGACCCCACGATGAAGCTGTAACGACGACACCTGGTGTATATTGAAAGAGTAGAAACGGCACCGCTTGAAATGTATAAATATGAATTATACTGAAAGGTTACAAAAATTACAGGGGAAAGGAGTGGTGTATAAATTAAAGACCCTATTTACTTTCAAGCTACAGCAAGCCTTTACATGCACGCATTCCTCATGGCCAAAAGAGAAGTATTAACTAAATAGTCTGAACGAATCTTTGATTTCATACATATTAGAACACAACCTCCTTTATGGCATAAGCAATCTTAAAGTTTTTTTAGCTGGCAAGTCATACCGGATGAATATCACTAAAAATCAGTGTGTAATTAATTACACTGTCCATGGTTGATACCACACATGAGATAATTCGTTCATAACCGATACTTTTCATTGACCGATATTTTCAACATTAAAAATCTGTAATTCACTCCTTTATTCAAAAGACTAAAACGATTAGAATTACGGCTAATGATACCTGTTACTTTCTATTTAGCCACTTGAATTCAAAAAACGTATCCCACAAAACAGAGTGCCGAAGCAAATTATCTTTGACTTTTCAAACAAACAGTAGCAGTCCAACGAATTCTTCGAATGGAATAAATTAACTACGCAATAAACTTATCGACAATTTTCATCGAACTCCATCCTGAAAGAGTCACGATGAATATTAACCGATATAAAAGTATTACGCTTACAAAGAATATTGCGCGGAATTATTCATGCGTTGAAGTCACCGGTGACTTCACAATGAGTCAATTCTCACCATTACCACTCCTGTCTGATGAGATGAGAACTTTCGCATCATCTCGACATTTAGAAAAAAGGTGTATGAATACTTCCGGACTATGAATACCCCGAAGGGGAGAAAGTTACGGGAAGAGTTAGATGTTTAATTTTTAAAAAATCGGCGCTCATTTAGCTGCATTGCCAAATCCATCGCAAGAAAATATTGATTTTATTCCACCAGCGGAATTTCGTCACTTCTTGGGCAACGGAAGACAATCTTCCGTCATTGAGAAACGTTTCAATTACAGCTGTTAGGATAGAATCACTCTCTTAACAACGATTATGAGTTTTGGACATGAGATTGATCTCGTTGAAAAACAAACGACACGGACTTCTATTTCTGAGTTGTCCTACATAATGGTGTTAACGATGAACCCAAAGCATTGAACGTCATTTTCCATTTAGAACGAAGACGCTGTTGCTTGTGCCAAATACTGTCCAAATATTTGGCTCCTAGGAAAACATGACCGGGCATCGAATTTCGGTCTTAAGTTCTATTTGGGAGCTTTATGACATTGAATCGATGCGGTATATTACACAAAGCATTGCACATTATCCCATAAGGCTAATATAATGGCCAGGCCAGGCCTATCGGGTGCGAACATAATTTGCCGCCCCTTAAAACTAAATGCTACAACCATACATTTCCTGATTGGCACGGAAAAATCTTTTCAAAAGGCATTAAAAAGCAGTGATTTGTGACTTTTCTCCAGTTTACATTGGCCACAAAACATCAGTAAGAATTAATTATTTATATTCCATATGATGGCAGTAAATAGCATAAGGAATGGTAAATTGTTAATAATTCTCACAACTGTCGAGTAATATTATCATCGCAATGCGCATAACTTAAAATATGATTCGTATGAAATTTATTTTTCGTAACTAAATATGAAAGTTTCTAAGAAAAATTGTATTGCAACATGAATAACTTCGATTAAATCCACTGAACAATTATTCCTTTCGCGTCCTCAGCTATCCCTAACTCTAAATGTTTGCCAATCTTTAATTTCCCATCAAATCTTTCCTACATAAGACGTGTGTATCACACAGAAAACAAAAATGTTAATGTAATATTGTTTTAAATTAATAATAGTGGGCTAAGCCTCGGTTGCCGCCCCTAAGATGCCGCCGCCCGGGTGCGATGCACCCCTTGCACCCAAAGGACGGAGCGGCACTGATAATGGCCTCCGGTTAAGAAAACTTGTAAGCTAATACATTATATGTTTTATAATTAATGGTGATAAAATAAGGTAATTAAAATCAAACTTACCTGGCTCGCTGTGAGCTGGAGCGTCGGTAGTAGCACCAGAATTAAAAATGAAAACAGTCGTATCAACATCGTGTCGTGAGCTGAAACAAATAAGAAAAAGTTTTCAGTATGATAGAAAATCAGTACAATACATCTAAAAAATCTTTCAAACAAAAGGTAAAGCAGAATTCAAGATGCTGGGTGAAACCGCTGGATCTACCCTTCAACGTCAAAAAAATCTAGTCGATGACTTAACTACCAATCGAGCTTTCGTTTCATTTCCAACGTGCTTGTGCTGGGAAGGACTGATATGATTCATTTTTATTCCAGTTATGTGCCACTTTGGTGTTCCATATTAGATGTATAATTCATCCTTGATATTAAATTACTAGGCCGCCTAGAACTCACTAGATGACGCGGCATTTTTAACTCTAACACGGTTCTTGGAGCTGGTTTTATACATTTAAAGAAACACGTGCTCACGATGCCTTTTATCTACGACTAATTTGACCTAAGGTTTTTTGCATTCTCTAAATAGTATATTGTAGTACATATTCAAAAAGTATTTGAATGAAACTATGAGCTAGGAAATCATTGGAGGAAAGAAACACCATTTTCATATTCTTCATTCTTGCCAGTATCACAAAAAAATTAACAAAGAAGACTTGTTTGGTAGATATAGTTCACGTCAATACTTTCCCATCCATAAGAATATACAACTAGAGACAATGACTGCCTTACAATTAATGCTGAAATTACAATTACCTACAATTGTTTGTGTATAAGTGGGAGCCAACAAAAAACCCTCAAGCTTTAAAATATCTCCTATCATTCACAATAAGTACATAATAGACTCACAAACGGACTAAAATGTCTGTGATAATATATTTTCAACATTAAGAGAACGAGGAGTGCAAAAGTGTAAATTTTGTGAGCATTATAGGTATCGGAGACAGTTTGCAGGAGTTAATATACATTAACTTAAACTGTACCTTGATACATATATTGCTCACAAAATTTGCATTAAATCTCATATACAGCAACAATTTGAAATTTCTAGTATCAAATCAAGTAAGGACGAACACAAAAATTGGTGCCTTCCAGCATTTTCCGCGTTTAAGGAATAAAGTGTGCTTTAAATCTTGTAAAAATTGCTCCGCACTACGAGACAAAGAGAGAAAATATTTTTAGCTACTTCAGCTAAGGAGGAAATGCAGAATGCATTTCAATAACAGGGGTTGTTCAAAAGTTTTACTGAAAATATGTATTTCTGAAATGCTTATATCCATTAACGACTGATAAACGGCGTTTGTTACAAATGAAACCATACCTCGATTCATATATCAGTGTTGCCTGAACGTGCTAGTCTCGGATGGTAGCTTGCTCGGGCTGGGAACGCTTCCTTATTGACCATGTTCGAGCTATCTGACGATGAACACTTGATCGAAAGCGCTAGACCTCATTGCAATAGCGAGCGTGATGCTGAAGGATCCCGCTTGCTGCTTTCGAGGAGGTGATAAGAGGCACATGTATTGAGAAGTTTCTTTCAATTCCTCATTCCAAACGAGTCCTCGAGTCAGGGAGTGGGAACATTCCAGAGGCGTGCGATCGAAAGAAAATGCGTGAGCTTACTAACTGCGGGAGCCGCCTTTAAGGTGAATGCCATCGGAGGAGATGCCAAAAATTCCACCTTTCTAACTCCACGCGTTCCTCCGTCAGCCCATTCTATGGCTTCGCCCTCTCATTCGGATTACTTTTATGATCCCGATGTTAAGACATGAAAACTCCTCGCTGAGGTAGCGTCTTCCGAATTCGGACAATAGATTTTTCGATTCTCTTGTAGGTAATTACAATTATAGATATATGCAAAGGGAGAAATATACATTGATTGGTACATGCATATACAGGAAATAGATAAAGAAAATGAAGGTAACACTCGCTCATCCATCAAACACACATCACACAGTTCTGAGACGTATTAATGTGCATATTTACATGTTGATAACTATATATGTTTATACTAAACTAGGTAAAAAGAAAGAGTCACTCGCACAGAATTACATTTATGACTCATAAACACTCACACAAGCATCACTCACTTCTCAATTTTGATATACATATATTACATGTTAATAATTATACATAAAATAAATTAAAATAAGAAAAAGGAGAATCTCTTGGAAAAAGCCAAGATTACAACCCAGAATAGAAGTAAGCCCGTTGTAAGGAAGGAGACAACATCGCTGTGATACCAACAACTACGGGGATAACATACGGGGAGAGGATACTTCCGACGCACCTTGGAGGTGACGTGGTTAGAGTAATAGATCAGTACGCAAAGATTCACGGTCCAANCTGAAGTAAACTGAATTCAGATTAGTGTATGAATGAGATTTGTCTTCCAAGTGCTACAGGTTCGATTCTAGAAATCCCCAAAAAGGATATTTTTCGTGGTTGTACATTGTCCGGAATTCCAAACATTTCTTCTGCATTTTCCAACATCTACATCTACATAAGTACCCTGCAAGACGCCTTCCGGCGTGTGGCAGGGGGTGTAAACACCAAGAGTAGAATTACTTCTTTAATTTATTATTATCGCGTATCGTTCGCGGAAAAAAGTCTCCAAAACGACTTGTCCTCGCGTCTACTTCTCTTATTTTACGCTCACTGTCGGATCGGTGTCAGTACATCGGAGGTGAATTCTTCACCAATGTGTTGCAGTTCTAAGAACGTTTGTTTTTTTATAAAAGCCTATCTATTTAATGATTTTTTAACTCTTTTGCGACTAAGAGTAACCATGCGTCTTACAGCAATGATTCGCAACAGATGTGCGGCTAGTAAGCTCACGGCGTGCCGCGTAATATGGGAAAATATTCTTCATTACACATTACGCATTGGGCTCTACATAGTGAGAATGCGTCGTTTAGCGAGACATATATTACATGTCAATAATTATACATAAAATAAATTAAAATAAGGAAAAGGAGAATCTCTTGGAAAAAGCCAAGATTACAACCCAGAATAGAAGTAAGCCCGTTGTAAGGAAGGAGACAACATCGCTGTGATACCAACAACTACGGGGATAACATACGGGGAGAGGATACTTCCGACGCACCTTGGAGGTGACGTGGTTAGAGTAATAGATCAGTACGCAAAGATTCACGGTCCAAATCCCACCGGACAGTACTTCCCAACCTTTCGTCATCCACGGCACGCTTGCGCATCGACTTAAACTTCGCAGCACACCAGAGAGCAGCCCAAAATTTGAATCGAAAGGGAAGAGAACGCCACGTGTGGAATGAAATGTTTCAGCACCATTGTTACGAACTCTCGCTAAACGACGCATTCTCACTATGTAGAGCCCAATGCGTAATGTGTAATGAAGAATATTTTCCCATATTACGCGGCACGCCGTGAGCTTACTAGCCGCACATCTGTTGCGAATCATTGCTGTAAGACGCATGGTTACTCTTAGTCGCAAAAGAGTTAAAAAATCATTAAATAGATAGGCTTTTATAAAAAAACAAACGTTCTTAGAACTGCAACACATTGGTGAAGAATTCACCTCCGATGTACTGACACCGATCCGACAGTGAGCGTAAAATAAGAGAAGTAGACGCGAGGACAAGTCGTTTTGGAGACTTTTTTCCGCGAACGATACGCGATAATAATAAATTAAAGAAGTAATTCTACTCTTGGTGTTTACACCCCCTGCCACACGCCGGAAGGCGTCTTGCAGGGTACTTATGTAGATGTAGATTCTTGAAAATTTATCTATTAGTTCCATAAACACTGCTCGGTAGTGAACATCTTTTTTGGCGAGTCTGATAAATCTTTCTTTTCTTCGATATAACTGCGTATTTAATGAACAAAACAATAACACAGTAATTAAATCAAGTAAAATAAATCAAAATAAGGAAAAGGAGAATCCTTTGGAAAAAGCCAAGATAACAATCCAGAATAAAAGTAAACCCGTTGTAAGGAAACACCCACAATGAGATGCTAAACACCTGCATCAAATGGAAACCAAGAGTAGATAAAAAATTATGAAATTCGATTTTTTTCGATTCTTTTTTAATATTTCACCCTAATCTTAATATGTGACTTCTTTTATATTAATAGTTCCTCAAATAATGAGATCAAAGGAAAATAAAAATCCTGACCCCAATTATTCTTGGACTTTACGGTAAAGAAAGAGATAAATATCTTAGCATCTCTGCAGTGTGTGATCCCAAACAAAGTCATTTAAAGACTGAAACTGAGGAAACTACTGAAGAATCAGTTTCTCTCTAGCGAGTCATAAACAAAATTTATCTTCTGAAAGATCCGAGATTGTTACGGCATGCACACAGTGATTTTATAAAACTAAGTGAATTGTTCAATGAATCTGTTTGATGATAAGAAATTCGGATTGCATTCCCTATAAAGACTAAGACTGAGTGAAGGATTGATGTAAACACCAAGACTTGCTTAATCACTATGGGAGTACCGTTCTTTACGATTCGTAATTTACACATTAGTTTCTGTGGAACATGAGTCCCAACGTTTAAAATTAATAATCTCATAATTTTTCTATATAATTAATATGCGAAGGCGTTACCTCCCGGAAGGCCGAAATAATGGAAAAAAACTTCTCGTACTCTTCCGTATTTCGTTTGCGTCAGCTCATTAAACTAATAGCATATTAGATTCTCTTCTAGGCTACTAAATCCAATATAGCATACAAACTCATGGAAAGTCTATCACCAAACTTCTAAAATGAGCTAACTCCATTATCTACATACATAATTAAGGCCATTTCTTAAAGAATACGAAAGGAACTCGATTCTGGAACCTTTAACACGAATACGGCGAATGTATCTTAAGAACAAAACAAAACAGTTAAGTAACAACCAAAAGAGAAATTTCTTATTCATCGCCGAAATCTTTTCTCTGAGCTGAATGTAGTAATTAGTAAGAAACAGTGACGTAATTCAGCCACTGTCTTAGAAGTATAAAACTGTGGGGAAGTCAGATAAAATCTAAATCTACGAGTGGATTCCGTCATATAAAACTACCGTTGGGTTTGTACCCTAGGATTGGACATCCCTGTCATTAAGGGCACAGCCTCGAACGAAAACAAAAGCACAAATTATTACAGGAGTGCGATGACGTTACAACCGCATTCACTCGGCTCATTTCGAATAATAGCCGAAAGAAAAGCGCGATGTTACACAACCGAGTCCCTTCGCACGGTCTTCCTTATGAAGAAGAGATTCGGTGGGAAAGGAAGCCGAAAATGGCCACATTTTTCCCAGAATGCTCTTCGTCTCCCTGACAGTTAGGGAAGCGAAACGTCCTGATGGTTAATCTGAGTAGCGCTGAATAGGTAGTCCGCACGCGACGGTGGGGATGGATTCTTAGGCGGAAGGAAGTGAAGTTCAGAATGGGAATGAAGGTAATAAAGGAGGGAAGCTACTCAAAGAATCGCTAGACTACGATCACGAAAGAACTAGCATAACCATGTTGCTAGCGCTAAACATCGAGGAAAATAATGTATGAAGTACTGCGTTACTCAAGCAACGTCTCCCGAATGCTTAAATCGTTAGTGTTACCTTTAATATGGGGATTTAGGCTTGGTAGGTTTTGATCACGTGAAAATGATGCTCTATATATTCCCGTCTGAAAGTCTGAATACTTTTTACTGATCTGCTGAAAGCAAGATGATTCCGGAATTTCCCAGAATGATTCGAATCGTTTTTAGTACGATATTACACACGGTAAAAAATCGACAATTTAGGCTAGTTTAATGTTTATAATAATCAATGCATTTGATAGTATAATATTTATTGTAAAAATATATTATACAATAATAATATATTTAATGTCTTAATATCAGAATTAATAATACCAAAAAAATTAATTCAACGCCAATACAGGAGAAAATGCTAATTTATTTATGATTTTCATTGTTTTAGTGAATTAGTTTTAGTTAATTTTGTTACAGTACTGCTCAACTGATTTCTATGTACATAGTTGCCTTCTTGTAGCTTGTTATCAGTAGGTTTGTGCAGATTTTTCACACCCCCTTCTTTGTTGGTGTTTTCCTGATATAGATATTTTCCATAAAATATTACTTAAGTTTTTTTACAAACACAAATCCTTCCAAGTTTACTTCTCTATACCTATTTACAAATTTATTGGTTTTAAACAAAAATCCACTATTTCCAACTTTCTGGTAGCTCTTGATGTCGAAAGAGGACTAAAATCAACTCGTACTCGTTACCTCAGGATTTAATATAAACATAATAAATAGTAAATTAAATAAATAAATAATACATTTAATTATTTAAGGTATTTACTAAATTCTTCGGTAACGTGTACAGGTTGCTTTTATTCCTCTTTCATTATTTGCTTTTATTTACGACGACAGCTTAAATGGAAGAAGGAACCTTTTTAGTATCAATCTCGCCTTGAAAAGAACAAGATATAAGGACATTAATAACAATAAGAAACGTAGATAATATACGGAACAGTGCACCTCCAAGTCCGAGTTAAAATAAGAATGCCGCGGAAAGTATGCTACAAGTAGCAACACAACATCGAGAGAGACTAATTTTTCCTGGAAATCTGAGATATAATAAATAAATAAATAAAACGTCTTTATTGGGCGAAATTGGGACTAAAGATTCCCATCTTCCATTTAACCCTTAATAATAACGAGCATTTCTGATTTTACAGACAAGTATCTTTCATCTACCCATCTCTGATTAGTCTCCCTTCCCTCATCAGCCGATAAGATAAAGTCAACATACCATACCTATATCGAGTTTGGAAAAGATACGAGAGGTGTTAAAAAAGCGGAATTTTAAAATTTCCCGGGCTGTATGATCCCAATTGTCAAATTGTTTTTTTCTCTTTATTGGTTCACATGCCCCTAACATACATTGTTAAGCGCAGCAATTGGAATTGGAACTTACTTTATATAAAAAATATAGCTGATAAGGAATATCCATCTTTCATGAAGAGAAGATATAAAGATACTGTTCGCTTTACAAGTAAATATAGACTTTTCGAGAACCACCATTTCGCATTCATTTCTTCGAGCTGGAAGGATTTCTATGGAATATATTTTCATGTGAACGGAATGAACGATCGTCGTTCTTCCTGTGAAAAAGTTATGACCCCGGAGATCTCAGGAGGGTATCGCGGTGACCCTCATGGATTCTTTAAAAGACACCTTGCAGTGAAGGCATCCGCTATTCTTTTCAAACCTGAAAGCGTACCTTAAAATGGATTTCTGCGCATTGTTCACAGCTGTTTACCCATTCTTTTTCAAAGCTGCTAACCCTTCTTAAGGGAGCCAGAGATAAGAATCAGGGAGGTTAAGACAAGAATGCTATACGTACATTCCTTGTGTACCATTCCTTTTCTGTTTAACCTCTATTCTATCTTTCAAGACATCTTCCTCAGACACTTCTCGACCCTCCTGCAAAGAGCTATTTCTCCGAAAAGTCTATGGTATAGTATTGTTAAAAGTGCATCAACAGCTAAGTTCATTTCACACATATGCCCCCACTGGGAATCAAACCCGGGACCGCTTTCATTGAAGTCGAACTCGTTGCCCACTTGGCTAACCGAGAGCCTGATAAGTCTGTCGTTGATTTCTAGACAACTTCGATGTCTGTTAAATAATTGCACGATGATTTTTCGCCTACACAAGAGCCGAAACAAATCGAGTTAAGGATTGGACATTTATTTATTTATTTACAGATTTCACTACAAGTAGGTGTATGACAAGACAATGCATACATTGCTCATTTCATTCAAAATGTTCATAAAACCACTCGCCCTAAAACATAGAATGCTTTAAAATTGTCCTTTGTTAATCACCTTTAACCCACAATTCCACTATACCGATCACATTTTTCCAAGATCTTTACACTAATACCAATTCACTACGGAAAAGAAAATTATAAAAAATATATATAATATAAGCATTACATTACATCATTATAATATCTTTTTACACCTTCGTCTAAATTCCTTACTTGTTTTCGGTAAGGGTTTGAAGGCCTCTTCAGGTAACATATTCAATTCTTTTACCCCTCTGTTTGGGATGAGTTTTTAACCACATCCGTTGTTTGTTTTCTTGATTTTAACTTTTCATTATGATCGCAATTCACAACATAATTTGGTTTATCCAATCTGTAACTTAGCCCTTCCCATGCTTCTCCAGCGCTTTTTACTTCAAAAATTCTAAATAGCAAAAACGGTGCAAGGTTGTACAGAACTGATTGTGTAATTAATTTGATTAAGGTTTAGATGTAAGAAAAGACTTGATAGTCTCAATCTTGTCCGAATAAAGTCGCATCATCATTATATAATTCCGGATAGATACCTCTGGCTGTTTTTCCTGATGAATATTAAGGAAGCTAATAACAGTTAAGTAAGATATGGATATCGGTGTTTATACATCCTGTCAGAAGCTACTGATGGCTTACAGGGTCAGTATGTAAGTGTTCATTTCCAAGACGATTTCATGGGGTAATAAGCGAAAGAAATGTAAATTTTTAGTTTGATTGTTTTCAGTTGTTGAATGGAAGTTGAAATATTTTGAATAATTAATTGTCTCCAAACCCGAATTTGTTTCTCGTTTCCCTACAAAACTATATTTCAATCGCGATATTCTAGTAACCCACATAAGAAGATATATTAAGCAAAAAGTGTCAAACTTCTCTGCAAAAATCTTTTGCATTAATTTTTGACGAAGTGGTATTGTATCGGGCAGGAATTTTTCAATGCATGGTAGTAGTAATGTAATGGTAGTTGTTCATGATTGTAATTATAATAATATATGGTGCATTTGGAAGCTTCAGTGGGTGTTAGTACGTATCGTCACTTACTTTCCTAAGAGAAAATACGACAACGATCAACCCAAAGAATACTTCGTGAAAGAGCAAGAAATATATCGAAGGATTATCATTACCTAATACATTCAATATTTATGAACTGAACTATCACTTTGAAAATCGTCTTCAAGGTAATAATAAAAGATGCGGTTACCATAATGCAAGGATTGACAATCGCCATAATTAACCATTATGAATTACATCTCTTTTTGCTAATTTTCATTTTTCTCTCATTTATTTTAGGAGGCGAAACTTATAACATGTGCCATCTAAAAATGTTAGACTATAAACGAAAAAAATATATAGCATCGAGGACGAAAATCAAAGCGAAGAAAATGCAATAATAACTTAATGAAGATATCCGGAAAATTCTGATTATCGATTATGTTTTCCACTGAGCTCGAGAAAGTTGTGGACGTAATCGGAGGAAGAAATGAAAATGGTCAGACAGCGATGTCGATTATAACCTGAGGATTGAATCAGCCCTACTCTTTCACTCACAACATATACTTTTGATTTTCGTTCTTCGATGCCGTTGGCTTCCAATTCCCAGCGGCCGTCATAAAAAAACTTGATAGGACGTGATTAATTCCCTAAAATATTTCCTCGTGAAACCTCGTAAAGGTTAGCCGACCCACCGTTATATCGATGGACGAAAATGGAAAAAAATAATTAGCCTGAGGCAGGGAAGCTGAAATCTTGACCGGAGCTTTTAGGACTTCCTCCGATGAAGAAAAATTGCTCGGAGGACTGAACCCGGAAGGTTTAATGACCTAATCCTCGCAAATAAATTTTCACCCGGAAAAATTCATAACTTTCATTCGGAAGGTAAGGTGCTAATCGATGGGTAGACGACTGAATCCACGAATCTCGGCGTTTTGATTTAAAGAGACAGCGGCGTGAATTTCGAATTGACTACAAAAACGGCGATTTTACGTTATGTCTTGTTTGCGAGGTTCCTCATTAATAATTCATTTTCGCAAAAATTCTTATGTACTGGATCTCCTCAAACAATTCCAAGAGACCACTTATTTGAGATCAATCCGTAGACGGGACCGACGAATTTTGAGCTATCATCTGCTAGCACGAGTCATATTCTGAGGCTGTAACGTTTCTTTTACTTAACATTTTGCGGATATCGGAATTCTTTCTAAAATAATCTGGATTTACAGTGACTGAGGGCGTAAAGGTTTGTATTATATTTTTCTCATTGATAATGTTTACTTAACTTGTAAAACTATCCATGAAAACTAGTTCCGTGAGAATTCAGCATCTATGCGTAGCAATTGAAGCGCCTCGGTGTGTAATTATGATTTTTCGACTATGTCGATACAGAATTGTAAACTTTGATTAGGATCATAAATCGACAATCAAAATTATAAATTTTGAGTCGACGGAGAATGAGCCTTTCATAGGTTCTAAGACTTGAGTTGGGAAACCCACGGAAGGGAAATTTTCTGTTGATTCTTGCTCGAAGGATAAAAATGCCAGATGATGGCTACACGAAATGTCTTAGCTCGAATTTATTAAGTAAAAAATAGCGCTTTAAATGGCCAATGGTTGGACTTGTACAAGCAAACGGGAAAAATACAAACAACCACGCCCTAATCGAAAATCGGAACCATAGTTTTGCTTGCTAAGAACGCTAATCCTTCAACTACCGGCCTGCGTTTATACATGAATCCTTAAATTACGTCTCAAATTTTCGTTTTGCACCAATCGTACCTCCATTATGAGTTTTTGGCGCAGAATCCTGCAAAGCAGGTAAAACGAGGATATTTGTTCAAATCTGAAAAGTGGTGTTGGGGATTCTGAGTTTTGCAACGGATGATGACTGCTTCCGCCTTCATCCCGAGTCTGGGCGTGAAAAAAGAATTGCCAAATACGATACCAAGCGAGGAGTCTTCTCTTCTGTGCAGAGGTGAATGGAGAGAAAGTCCCGGGCTTAGCCGCAAGCCATTGCCTCTTGGCACGGCACTTCGCTTTCACTTCCTCTGAATGTCTAATGCATCCCACAGATAGCGTTTGATTCAAACGTGCAGATCTCCGCGGCCACTATTTCCATTTCATGCTGATTCTTTTTCAATTTCTCAGCAGGGAGAAGCAAAACACTCCGCGATCCCAAGGAATGTGACAATCTTTAGATGTACCAAGTAACGATAGCTTAGGAGGCATTATTTTACACCTCGATAGATTAAAAGTTAGGTATCATTCGAAATAACTTTTAATTAAATTATTCAAACGTTTCAGGTAGAATGCAAATTCTTCGCTGTTTATCATTACATTATTCTGACGTACATTTAATTCAAAGTTCTTGACCAGCTTGAAATTTGAATTCGATCATTGTGCACTGAGTCTTACTTGAAATATTCTTACATGACCACAAATTAGGATAAAAGTTTTATAAAACTATACGTACTTGAACTGGAATTCATTCTTACCGAACAGAGGTTTATAGTATACATATAAACACAGCGATTAAAATCAGAAAGTATTGCTTCCGAGCATAATTATGCTTCGGAATATTACATTTAGGCACATTTACATGGATAATGGTCACATGGCCATGGATAAATCTATAAAGTTATGTTTCTCTTTGAAAGCATGTGATGCTTTTCCATTTTTCTCGTAGCTCATGAGCTGTATATATGGAATAACAAGGTCAATTGCCTAATCAAAGTGTATTGTTCTGATAATATTTTCGAATATTTTTCGGTAATCGATTCATCTTTCCTGAAGGTTATTCCACCCGATGAACTCTAAGCACTGCTATCGAACCTAAAATCTCCGCTAACAAACAGAACAGTTGGACCACCTAAACATTAGAGACCAATTCTAATTTGCGAAGACCTCAAATTGTTCAGAAAATTTTAGGAGAGTGTAAGGGAAAATGTGGTATCTCATTGATCAGCGTTAGACATCCCCTTAAAATTCAACTAAATAAAATTTCCATTCAATCCGACTTTCCTATTACAATTCCAAAATAACTAAACTAATATCTCCAAAGTATTTATAATCACGTTCAGATAACAAATGATATTCTGAAGTTTTAAAACGTATATGAATAATTTTAATTGAACGCGTTGAAGTAATTGGCATTTCTCGTGGTTCTCTATAACCTAACGTAGATTCCAATCTCGACCAACCAACTTGAAAGAATACCCAAGTCGTTCCATTAGACACTAGTATTATATAGCGACGTAACCTCTCTATATATGCATCATCGAAAATAGTCCAGCATTGCTCTCCACATCATCTACTCGATTGGTGGTGTAATTTGGGAACAAAATCGGTCCTAGTATACTTCTCTGTGGAACACCTGACGTGATGCACAACTCACAGGATAATTTAGGAAAATTTACTCACGCTAAAATTTCACTTGAATTGTTTTGAAATAATGGAAGCTGGAACTGCCGCAGCCTTCGCGAGAATGCGATATCTCTTTACTATGTCGCGCAATTATTATGCCGAAAACTACACTCACTCAGCGGTCAGCTACAGGATCCTACAAAATACTACTTCAACGATCCGTTTACATCTAACCAGCCCCAACCTTTGAGTCAACCCTTCAAATTCGAAATCATTCAGCTTTTCTCTAAAAGGCTAAAATGAGCTGTAAGGAAACTCAAGAAACTTTCCAAGAAATATTTGGTCCATTGAAGCTGCTTTCTCTCTCTTTCTCCACTTCCTAATTCCTCGAGTGTCCTTAAGAAAGGAGGTAGGCGAAAGTCACGGAATATAATGGAAAAACCTGTAATAGCTTTTCCGATAAATATCCTGTAACAGGTGGCTCATGATTATTCACTGTGATGCACTCATTCTTTGAATTCCTACCGCAACCTCATCTTTCTCCATCATTCACGTGGAAAGTAGTACGTCTCCTCGGTAAACTAAGCGAAGAAGTTATTCTAGAATTTCACATGCGAGCGATCAGTTGTATCAAAAATATTCACAAGCCTCCGAAGATACAGATCTATGTTTTATTAATATGAAATGTTGTCTTACATTGTACAGGGACAACACAAGATTTTTACCGTGGTGTGGCCAATAGGGTCAATGAGGATAATGAAATTAAATCCTATATTCTGGCAGAAATACTTTCGATTAACTTCAGATTTCTCAACCATGTCGTTTTTTATCGTTAATTTAATTGGATAATTAATTATATAGTATATTTATTCAGGTTTCTACAATTGCACCATTTGAAAACCAAAATTTTCGAATTTACGATGCAATAAGAATAGTAATTATTAATACTTAAATACATTTGCATACAAACTTAATGTTGTACTTGAAAATTTCAAAGTACATGCAGAATACAAATGAGTGTATATTTTAACGAAATTTTGATCATCGGTTCACAACAGTAAAACCAAGAAGAGGTAAATAATAATGTATGGCACAAACAATATAGTAAGTATAATAAAATAATTATTAAGGATGAAATATGACTAATTTATTTTTAATTCTTTTCTTTCAATAAAATTGCATAAGAATTATGCAGATTCCTGTTTTAATACCCCCGCATTGGGAAGAAAGCGCGTCCTGTGAAAATTTGAGTCGAATTGCATCATTTCAATTTTTAAAAATAAATATACATTAACACCTTTTATGCCCCTTGAGGCTGTATTTCCTAGCTAAAGCGAAAGTGTTCGCGCAAGCTCAAGATCGCGTGGATATGAAACTGCAACCTTTTAGGCTTGGTGCTTCACGTCAGGATATATGGGATAAATTCGATATGGGAATCCTGCTAAATGCTTCCCCGACATCCGTACCTTTGCGATGAAGTCACAAATGTATTGAGGAAGGATTCCGCATCTGCCTAATAAAAAAAGCTAACACATGGTTCCGTTAATATCGATCACATGGTACTCTAACACGCTATCGACGTCCTTCCAATATCTTTCGTGTGAGCAATTTCCGTTCGAAAGGGCTTCCTTTAAACCAGAAAACCCCAAGAGAAACAACCAAAATACAGTTATCTAGGGTAATAACCATTGAAATTAATGAGAAAGTTTGGAATGTATCAGCGGTGGCACGCATGAGGTAAATGAGAGCCGCATCTCTATTTATCATAGATTATAAAGAACCACACAATGGTTGCATAGCATAAAATACAAAATTTCAAAGTAAATTAATATGATTACATATTTTACACTTATCTCGAGTGCTATATAAAATATACATACATAAGAACATGTGATTAAGAGAAAGAAAATATAAAATAATAATTTCCAAATAGTAGTAATAAACATTAAACAAGAAGAATGAATTAACAAGAAGTATAAAATTTAACGGAACTTTTTATCGAATCTTTGAAATTTGGCGTAATATTTGTTATGCGAATTGCAGCATTTCTGTGAAATGCCATTCGCAGCATTTGTGTGAAATAAGGATTTGTAAACTAAGAACTATATTATACTTTATGGACTTATTTTTCGAGCATAACCAACAAAATAAAACTTACTTAATTAATTTAATAAGATTCAGTAAAAAAGTTCTCAGATATAAAACGTTTTAAATTTTTAATGAAGAGCCGCGTTTGGCCACCGCTGGAATATGCTACCATTCGTAAATCGTGCACTTTTTCAATTGTTAGAGAAATTACTCGCCACTACTCGCAAAAATTGCAATGAGACTATCCATCTCCAAAATATCGCAACCCTGCAGGAAAGAAATGACATTTACAAATCTAAGGACTGCCTTTATTCCCAGAGTATGGGCAAATCTGTCCACCTTGAAATCAATTTCCGTAAGATTCGGACAATTTCCCCAGCATATTCTATTTGTTTGCTTTCAATAAGGTCATTTCTATCAATCGGCTGGAATTTCATCTTCGGGAAAGCATGAATCAGTAAAAATGAACATTCGAGAGCGATGCTAGTTACCTTAAGAATGAGAAAGTCGAAAATATAGCAGTAGTATTGTTAAAAGTGTTTCGAGAGCTGAGGTCATTTCGCACTTGGGATCAAACCGGAGACCGCTTTCACAAACGGCGAACGCTTTGCCCGCTTGGCTATCCGGAAGCCCTAAAGTCAAAATTATATCCACAAAAAAGATACCTGAAGAAATTTGGCAAAGTTGATAAACAATCTTTATTATGGTATACCTTAGAAAATTTGGCGGCGAAAGTCGAAGAAATTTCTGCATGAAATCAAGGAAGTCATCAATTTTAGGTGTGGATGGAGATACTCGCTATGCGAAACTAAAGTGATATTGATCTAGAACTATAGGATGGCGAAACAATGGGCATGAAGAATGATTCATCTCATCAAATGCATGGAAGACAACGGTCTCCGGTGCCTTTCCGGCCAACGCGGCACAGTATTACCACAGTCCGCACGTAGCCCACCCTGAGGCCATGTAAGGAAGGGTGACAAGGCTGCTAGCGGATCCTCTAACAATTCTTCTAAGTAACGCATGTAACTGTAACTAAGGTGAAACATTTCCTTTCCGATATACCCTCCAGAGAAGACACTTTTGTAAAGTTAGATTAGATTACTTAAACGTACGGGACTTTCGTGGCCGGGTATTTCGGCGAGATGTTTCTTCCCCACCAGACTGGATGTTTCCAGGTAAATGCTTTATTTTCCCAACGGTAAAATCGACGCCCGCAGCGACGCCCGAATGGTAATTTTGGGGACAGGGTAGTCATGAGGTGGGTCTCTTAACTGTTCTTGCACCAGCACATGAGTGCCTTCAGTATTTAGAAAGTTGATGTATCCAGAGGGGGATAGATAAGTGACGATGAAAGTTCAAGCTGAATTTGAGCTAAGAATTCGATGGTTTTCAGCAGGGTTGTCTAACCCCCGATCTGCAATCCACCTTCCCTAACAGATTCCTAGCGGCCCAGTTGCAAATTCTTCCTTGGATTATTTCCGTACAGATTTTTATCATAAAACGTTTTAACTGAAATTTTAAAAAAGAAAATTTCTGTCGATATCCACCGCAAATGGGATAATTGTACGCAATACCTACCATACGCCGCTGACAGCTTGCGGGGTATGAATCTATATTATAATGTCGCTGTGACGAAATAAACAATTTTTGATTAAGGATTTAAGTAAAGGTGAACTTCTGTGCACGATGAAGTCGTGCGTAATTTTTGATTAATAAGCCTGCATAGATAAAGTTACAATTCGACCCCTATGAGGTAAAACCTTAGGAAAATCCTGGATATGAGGAATTTGAAGTAGAATAAAACTGAAACTCTACGAGTTACTAGAACTTTTCGCGCTGAAAAGCCGTAAGCGTGGAACGTTTAAGGAAAACGAAAAAATAAAATAAAACAAGAAAATACCCACATAAATAATATTTACGACCACCCAAGCGGTATAGAATAATTATTTCTAAGTAGGGTGAAGTATCTGCCTTTTCTAGCTACATATTAGATATCTAAAATTCGGTAACCAAGAACTATATTTCCGAAAGTTAAATACAAGAAATCGCACAAAATATTAATTTCTCGGTCCAATATTTCAGCTGAATACTCAAAATTTACTCAAGAATAAAGGGGAGTGAAGATGTCGTGACTGGGACTCGAATCCAGGTCTTCCAGTTCCGTAGCAGATGCTCCATATATACCATTACCCATGTCAGCATATACTGTCTTGAGCTATACTCAGTTAAATACTGAATTATTACTCAACTTGGGGTTTTGGATTAGATCATTTTGCCGTATAGATTATGATGACAGTACGGTGCCGTGAAAAGGTAACTAAAGAGCGGCGTGTTGCTCGTGAGCAACGATCGGGCTCCATAGATTCTCCTTTTAGTATAATTTACTCGGCATGCATAAGGAAATGACAATCATATTCGCAATCATGAATGCAACTTTAATTAAGGCGTTATGTCTTTCAATTGCAGCCTGCTATTGTAATCAAAGCCGCGTGACCACGAGTAAACCTTGCGGAAACTGCATTTAAACCAAAATAGTCTCTCGGAAAAGTGTGAATATTGAACAATGAGGATTTCCGAGCAATTACTGGCATCCTTAAAGATTTTAGTTGCTTACATGCGTCCTTTACCTATTTCCTACGAATTAATATGGAAAGCGAGGAGGAATTTCAAAAGCGAAATCTCTCATTTTATTTACACAAAAATTTTCTCCTCTGGTATGATAGAAGCTGATGGAAGGAATTTTCGACACTGTAATGATCGCACCGTGATCATTTGATATACTGTTTCCGTAATGGGACGCGATATGGAATGCAAAAAAAGTTTAAAAGGTGTTCTAAGAAGCCATAAGCTGCATTTTCAAGTTCCCGATAAAAGGTCGGGATATTTAAAACCAGTTTATGTTCTAAAGTGTCAAAGTCATTGCTCCTTGACATCGAAATGTTCGAAACACTTCGTCAGGGCATTTAAAAATGAAAGCATTATCGTAGATATCTGAACGATTCACTAATTTTAACGAATAAAAAAATGTTCATACAACCGAAAGTTCTACCGATTTCAATTTTTCCAGTCCCGATGATTTGCAATTATTATTTTTTCTGCTCATTCAAAATCACTAGTCCGCTCCTCTGAGAACATTGGGATATATAAAACATGGCTATAAGTAATCCATAGAGTAATTTCTAATGATGATATGCAACTATAAATAATCAATCAGCTTTAATTATAGATCGAAAAAAAATTCAAGTCTTGAATAAGTAATTGATTCTGATGAGGATAACGCTTCCAAAGAGAAAGACTAAAATATATTCACAGTTTTGTTCGAAGGAAGAGAAGGAAACTTTTCAAAAGCCAGGAATTACCGATTGAGAAGAGTTGGTGTAGTAACCGGGGTGATATGTATAGAACTATGAATTTAGATGTTGGGAAAATCCAGGTGTTGCTATTGGAGAAAACATCGTCGGAAGCTGAAAAATATTTGTACGCGACTCGATAAACCCGGAAAATCCAACATTCAAAAAAGATGCATGAGCTCATTTTCGCGTCTCATTATTATTCATCCTTCCGTTATGCAGCATTCTTGCAAAATAAGCAAGACAAAGCGCCTACAGATATGGCCGGACCGTGACCGCAAGCCATCAATTCACTCATCACCTTTCTACGAACGTATCGTCATTACACTATTTTCATAACGCACCCAGGATGAGATTTTCCTTGTTCTCCAAAAGGTTGGTTGATTCGGTTCATCATTTACTAAAATATTTAAGCTAACTGCAATACTGCTTGAATTGGTTATAACCCTGTTCTTGATTGTAAAGAAACTTACGCCATTACAAAAAATAAGCTAGGTTAAAAAAGAATGTAAAAAGAGGGCGATGGCATCCGCATTATTCGCATTATATACTGGAGGCCTTGTTGGTTTCAAATTTTCTTCGTAAAACGGGCGTTTGAAACTTTTCAGATTTACTTAATGTTACCACGTGACGACAATATTATTCAACTGTTTTTATTACAGAAATGAAAGGCATAAAAAGTTTTCCAAATGCTCGTACCCCGTGAAGTCACACAAATTGATAAAAATGCGTAAAAATGTCTCGCCAAATTGAAACTGAGTTCACCTCATGTTTGCATTGAGGTATCGCTTATCTCCGATATCAATACCTACTTTCTCACTTCATTTGTTATAAATATCTACCGAGTAAACAAAATAATCCAAGCATTTAAAGTTTATAAGTTGATAACTTGGCCGTCATAGAATAAGTTGGAACACGCTAACTAACGCAACAGCTCCTAAACAGAAGTTATTCGTTGATGGATAACTAAGGAAGGAAAAGTAATAACAAAACCATGAAATTTCCGCACTTCTTCAGAAAGTTTAGTTTCTTTTCCTCCTTCATCGGATTGCCACGAACTGAAAAACTTTCACAATATATCGCACAAGTAAAGAACTTGGGTGTTAGAAATCCTAGCTGTCAGCTGTATCATTTATCCTGTCGGGATGATGGGTTAAAAATTCGAAAACGGTCCGTGTTGACTCTGAAGATAAAAAGTCTCGAAGTACTGTCCGGGAAGCGAGCAAATTATTTGAAGAGTCATCTCCGAAGTCGCATCCAGATGTTGTCCTCGGTGTCTCACCCATCGGCGCGGCCCTGAGAGTATTTATATACATGCGAAGAAAATTCTGCAGTTGTCGCGGCAGAGGAAGCTACCCATGGACAAGGTCTCATCATCTGCCGAAGGACTTGGCATGGAAATGATTTAATCCATCCGTTATCTCCGAGTTATCTACTAGGAACGGTATTAGACGACCTTAGGTGGAAACTACTCGCTGTTCAAGGAAGTTCATTGCTCCTCTAATATGTTTTTGCAACGATCAGTTTGCCCTGGGCTAATCTGAGCTAGCGGTAATTACATCTCCGGAAGCCGGAAGCGACGAAAGGGAGATGTGTCGCATGAAGAAGTATTCAAGAATCTCGAACGGTTTTGAGGATGGCCAAATGCGCATATGTGCCTCACAAACCGGAAGAATGACCGCAAGAGAGAGAGGAATCCGAGGTTCAACGATCGGACACGTCTACGCCTCAAACGTTATTAAACGGTGGATTGGCTTAACTGTTTAAAATTACGCTTCCTCTAAATAGTTATGCGGATTCATTCCATTGTTCAGGTGGTTTGGTGCGCGAGTTAGGTGGGTCCACGTGCGTAGGTCAACGTTCAATCATTTCCGGGACGTGGATTCCGTAAAAGGATGCTTCCGATGCTAACGCACTTGCTGCCCCCGGAGGAATAGGTCTTCAGAGAGGTCCGACCATTATATTACGTCGAGGAATATCTCGGCGTCTCAAATTAGAAGTCGAGCGAAGTGTGTGTTCAAAATTCAAACTTGACTCAACCCTTGCCATCTTAGACAATACAAATCAATTTGGCGTTTGACCAAAGAGGAAAATTATGGAAATTGGATACAATATTCAATGGTACTATTTATAATGGGGCCCTAACGTTATAAAATTCATCGTGAATTCTGCCTTAATCGAAAGGAATAATATTTTGGTAAAATTTTTAATCATTTCACCGAATAATAATAATAATAATATTTTTCGAAGAAACTACCGATCTTTTCCGAATTTAAGTTCTTTTCTGCTCGATAGCCTGATGTCCGGCGCTCAAAATCAGCACACAATTGAATACCATTTAAAGAGACGATTTTTAATTCCGTAGGAAAATTTACCTAGCTTGCTTATTTCGTATCATGGACATTTGCTTTCTCCAAAACGCAAAATGTATATCTTCCTCATTTTAATTTGGAGGACACGGAGAAAACTCAGTGGTAAAATTAACAACGCAACTTTAAACATTACTTTGGCAAAAATAGTCTTGGGAAAAAAACTGAAAAACGAAGCTGAGGAATAAATTCTGCAAAAAATCCCAGTTCCTGAGACCTTCGAAAAATATTTGTTCGAGAAAATAATGAAGCGAAATTAGATCTGTTTTAATTTATTATATTCGCGAATTGCTAATACTCATTATGAGTGGAGATCTCTGATGCTTATGAGGATCATTCTTATTAATCCTCGATCTAAGAATCGTATCTTTACTTTTTATTGATTCCCCATAATAGTTCTTTTATCTGCGTAGCCGAGATAGCAATTTCTTCAAACCTCAAAACTAACGTACTCATGATCAGGAATTTTTATGTTTAACTTTGCGTCATATTTGTATTGTAAAGAAACATCATAAGAGACTGAATTTCCTCTTCTCACTCTATCGTCATCCTCAAAAACCCAGATGATGTTTAAGTTCGTTGAAACTTCAGTGACAAGAATGACGCAGGAATTGATCTGGGATGCAACCAGAGAGAAACTAATGCAAATAATTCACCAAGGAAAGTGCGAATCGCGAAATGGAATAATTATTTTCTTACTTCAATTGCTTGAATAATAAGAGAATGAAAGATCCACAACCACGAACAATGACACCAAGAATATCATAATGACCGAGGAACGGTGCGCATGGGTCAAAATTAACTTCTACTCAAGTTAGCTTCCTAGTTACAATTCAGCAGACTCGAAAGATTCCTATCAGGCGTTTTCTTCAGTTTTTATCACCCACGGAAATCGTAATGCAATCGAACACGGCCGATTCCGTTGAGTGAGTCGGAGGGCAAAAACTTCTCTCATTGAACGCAACCTCGTAAATGTGGAGCGTAATTGCCGAGGAAGCTCTGGATTACGAGATGAGTATCAATGCAAGATTATTCTTCGTTTAGGGTATGGCTTTAGGCCGAAATAGAAACATAATTGGAGAAATAATAGTATGCATACACGTAAGAAGTTTTAGACTTTGGTTTTTTTATGGCAGCATTCACGGCATGTATCATTCGCGATATAAATAGCACGAATCGGTGGGTTTCGAATACGTAATACCATCCGAAATGCTCAACGTCTTCACTAAGATCGTTAATTTTTCGAGGGCACATCTCGTAAGGTTTAAACATAAAGAACTGGAAAATGCAGAAATTCTGATTTGACTGTAGGAAGGATAGGTACAATGATATGCCTTAAAGAAATAAAAGGAGTTGAGGGCGGGAGACCTTGGAAAATGTATCAGAAAGGAATACTTGGGAAACTTATTTTGTTACCTATAAAAAAGGATAATCAGGTATGGAACTCTACGGGAGAAAAAATGTTACAGATTGAGGAAATAAAAAGCAATAACCTTGAAAGGGAACGGATAGCTTTTAGGAAGGAAGATGGAACGCAGCGAATAAAAGATGTGGAAGTCACCTGGAAAATACTTTCCACTGGAAAAAAGTATAAAAAAATCTATCTGGAAAAAATTGGATCAGCAGGCAGATTTTACGATAGACAACTCTGGACCTACCACACGGTAACTTATCAGTGGCGAGGAATTAAACGATTGATATCACGAATTAATTAAATGAAGGTTTCGAATGAAGGACCTGTTTTCAAATTTGTAGATTTTAGCGTCTCTCTTTTCAGTGATCGATGTTGGAAAAATAGAAAATTTAAAACAAAACCCCAATGAGTTGTATTCTTGGAAATACATTATCCCTCAAGACCTTCAGAATACCCTTAAGAGAGGTTTGTCTTTTTTAATGTACTATTTACTATTTTTTGTCTATGTTTCTTCACTTTTGATTGTGATCTATATTAATTTTATGTTGATTTATTCTTCCTTTTCACAACAGCAACTCTGGCAGGCTGGAGAATCAGAAGATATGCCCTTTCTTTCCAAAACTATCCCAGCCTTTAAAATTTGTGACACCCCTGTGGGAAACTCCAGTGCAATGAATCAACACGGGTTCCGTAGGTTACAAGCAAGCTCGGCTGCACCTCAGAGTTCATACTAGCAAAACCCTTCCTCAAACCTCCCACAACAGAAAGAAGACGACCCACCGATAACTGTCACGTCTGAAAATGGAATTGGGATGGGCAACGGTTTCATTACATTCAAACGCGCGGCTTTCTTGCTTCTTTTCGGCTCATCGTAAAGAAGGACTGATGCCTTATCGGCATTCGATTTTTTCCGAATTCTCTTCGGCGCCAACTACAGCGGAGGTGATTAACCTTTCACAGCCTCAACTAAAATAGCGGGAGGGGTGGGTGACAGAGACGAGTTATGGTGGACAAGATGGAAGGATTGCGTCTTCCAAGTCACGTTTGCCGCCCGAGACTTTCCCAGTGTAGAATGCAAAAGCCCCCTTCATCCGCACACTACACCTGCTCCCCTCCGATGCCGTGAACAATGAACCATACGAATGTCCGGCTCCCCAAGAAAGGGAAAGAATGTGGCTATCCCCGCTTCCGGGCGTTTCCACTAGGTCTATACCTGGAGGCGAGTCAGGTAGTGAGGGCCAGGCTACTTTTCTTGGGTGCTATTTCGGGTTATAGATACGATGAAAAAGTTCCGTAAGAATGGACATAAAGGGTGCACTTTTATCGCGGGAGGGCCGAAAGACGTCGAAAATGTCACCTTAAGGTTTTTAAGGATGTGGCGGAAGAGATTTACCTTGGGTGAATGTATACCTGACGTGGCGTTGGCGTGCCTTAGTCTGAAAGGCGTTTTAAGGCCGACATTTGAGGCGCGGGAAAGATTGGATTGGAGAAGGGATTCCCAAAGGACCGTCCTAACTACGTCACGAAGAGCATCCTTGATCCAAGATTGCATTGGGCTCGAATTTATGGGAACTGCGAAAAAAGCGGTGGGCTCGAGGATTTTCTGCCTCCGTAAGTATCAATTTAAAGCTGCTCAAAAAAGAAAGGAAAAGATTTTAGGCTTAGAAGTTTTTCTCCTTCCTAACCTGGGAAAGTTAGGGTTTCGCCTTCACCGAAATTTCTCAAACCCCGATTTCCCGCTCGCTCCCAGTTCCCGGTGACAAAACATAAACAATTTCCTGGATGAAAAAACTTGAGAGTAAGCTTATGGGTGACAAAATGTTAATAAAATTTACCGGAAAATTGCAAGAGATGGTGATTGTCAGTTTCATTGAGGTCGTTGCTAGATATACAATTTCGTCTTCTCGGTCTGAATATTTTTCAACTATTAAATTTTCATCTTATTTTTGAATGCTCTATGGAGTGTACGCAAACTTTTAACGGCGTCGATGACGTAAGGGTGAGCATATTATTCTAGCAACGATAAGGTATCAGGTTCGAATCCATGGCATAGTTGTTTATATTCCTTATAGAACAGGGATTAATGGTGAGAGTGATCTGGTTAGAATAACATTTCCGCGATAAAGGCTAGACTCATTTTTACTACGTATAAATCAGGTCCATAAGAGAAAAAAATGATGACGTTATCTACGAAGCATGCGTAGATACTGTTTACAATTTTTACTTTCCTATTTGAAGCATTTACAATAACACAGTAATGTGCTAAAGATTAAGTTTCAATTTTTAGCACGAGCTTATCCAGGTCAAGTAAATATTAATTGGATAATTATGAGATGTTTTCTTGTGATGTAAAAAGAGTAATAAATAAGATTAAAAATTTCATTCTGGAACTTCCTATGAACAGAAATTGCCAATGAATTCTCATATGCAGAATGTAGAAAACGTTGACTCATTAAAGGAACGCATTGAAAGAGTTGATAAAGTCACGAGAAATTAATTTACATCCGAATTTAGGCCTTATAGTAAATCATGCATTATTATCCACGCCATGTAATTTTTCACCGGGTGGAGTGTTAGGAACAGTGAAAATTGTCAAATATTTACATTATTTCCGAAATAATTTCGAAGCAGTTAATGATTAGCACAAGTGAATCAGCATCCTCTGAAAGATGAGAACTTATATTTTCACACATAATTAAATCGACCTGAAGATCATATTTCTAAGAAAACACGAACCAGATTATTCACGCGCCAACTGTCAATCTAAATATCGAGTAAAATAAACCAAATAAACGCTTTAGTGCGGATGAATGAAAAGATGCGAACTGCCCTCTCTGCTGATATGAAAGTCTTGTTGAAGTTAAAATCCACGGTTGTTGCAGTGGGGACCAAGATATATTTCCCCAACCACTGACTACCGCACAAGACCAAGAAAGACCTCCATAGCTGTAGTCAGTGCAGAATCTTCTGTCAAACAAAAACTTCCAAATTTGGCCGCTAGGGAAGTGCTAACCGCATCAACTCTCATGCTCCTATTCTATCGTGCACCTGCCACACACTATTGGAAATGGAGGAAATAGATAACCTGTAAAAATCTAACGCCGTTCTACTATACGCTTCATGTATAAATTCCTCCGACAGCATTACGTTAATTGTGTTATGTACGTAAGACTGACGATCGCCACGTAATGAATAGATTCGGTAAACACGTGCGCATCCTACCGCGCATGAGCCGATCGTTGAAGTCACTGGGAACTTGAGCATTCGTGTTATTTCTACTCTATTTATGAAACGGAAGCTATAAAAATATAAACAAAACTCCTGTATCGCATGTTGCGAGGACAATACAAAAACTTAACTACTCTTTCCTTTTAAGATAAAGAGAAATCAGAAAATTTAACTCGCTAGAAGCAGCATCCCGAAGAACGACAAAAATGCTATCACATGAGTCAGATAAATAATTTCTAGACGATAGGCTGAAATTTAGATACAGGCTAATCTAAAATCATTTCACGCTGAAAAAAAGGCGATAGATTTATATTTTCGCTGTCATACGTGTGAATTATTCATGAGAGTTATCAGCTACATAACTTTTTACACGTTGGAAAGTTTGGGAAGATTCACGAGAAAAAAAGATCGCAGTCCTTACATAACCGGTGTGAAAAAATTCTCCATCCGAAATCTTCCCGATAAAATATCTCTAAATAAATCTCTTTCTAGAACATCCTCTTCGAACATTTGGTTTATTTCACGTCAAAATCCTTTCCTACGCTTCTTGTATGCGGTATTAGTGTGCTCTTTAGCAGGATCGGAATTCAAACTTCGAAGATGACTGCTAATCATTTAGTGTCTCAGAAATGTTAATTTGAAAATTTGGGACGAGTTGGAAATGTTAATTAAGTTCCTTTTTCTTCTGTTAAGACAGTGCGTGATGCGACAACAAGATACGCTCCTTCCACCGCATCTTACTTCATTAGCATCAATATTAGTTATTCTACGAGAAGCTGGTTTGGAGAAATACGATAAAGTCACGTTTTGTCATCATCAGGTAACGCCCCGGCAATCACGAACATTCAAATACAACCGAGGTAAGTGTTACGGTCATGCAGAGGAACGAAGCATTCCCCAGGTAAGAACACACAGCACCACCTATAAAAAAGGCCCGAAGCACCAGTCCAACCACCGAGTAAATTCTTCCTTACCGTATCGTCAAATCAGAGTAAAATTCTCCCGTCGAGGGAACATATGAAAAGAAAGACAGCAAAGCCCTCCTCCAGCTGTCTCCGGTACGAGTCTCTCGTCAGGAAAGAATCTCCCCTTCACCAAGCAATTCCCACTTAGACAAGTCTTCACTAGATATACACGTCGGTCGGCGGTAATAACACACTCACACCTTCCGAAGGGGTTTGGGCGAAGTCCTCCCCGCGCCTTTGGGAAGTTCTAAACTCGGCTACCACAGAACAGTGAACATATCACACGGCAGAGCAACGCTAAGATGGAGGAGAGCGGAGGCGTTGAGTACCTCAGTCCCAAGCTCTCTCCTTGCGACTGAACGTGGGTCATGCTCGTAAGGAGAGGAAACGAAGAACACGTTCCCCCACCTCAGCTTCTTCTTCCCCTTCTCACAACCTGTGCCTCGACCTTTCTCCCTCCCCCCTCACCTCACCTCTTACCATCCGTTTCCTTCTCCTCCAGAGACAAGGCCTCCATCCAGTAACCGATGCCGAAGCGAGTTTTTCCCAGAGGGCTCATTTTTCAATCCGTGTCAGTATGGAAAAGAGAACTTATATAGATTCCAAGAGTGAGCAATACCATAATATACATTCATGCGTTCTGCAATAGCGATGTTTCGAGAAGTTCAACCTGACGGCGCTTGGAAACCGTTCTACCTGCCCGGAAAATTCTATGGGAGGCTTTCGATGATGGACTACGGGAACAGGTAGAAAAGGATCCGGAGGGTTTTCAGCTCAATTTTTTTGTGGGCGAAAAGGGAGGGATGCCGCATAGCATAACATAACAATCGGGGGGATGGTTGGGTTAGGCGTCTTGGAATTCGGCATTCCACTTTTGAAAGGGGTTTGGGTTTAGGCTAGAGGTAACCGGAGAGTCGACTCTCAAGGAGATAAATTCGAGATTAACAGTAGACGGAAGTGTATGCGTTTGTTTTCTCTACTCGCGACCTATTTGGGTACGGAGAGTGTAACGGGGTAATTTTCAGTTGATGATTGAAGGAAGTTGTTGAGCCTAGTGGAGACTCCTGTGACGCTATTATGGTGGATGGACTTCAGCTATGCGTTCGTATTATTTGGGAAACGTCGCACAATGACTGGGGCTTGATTCGGCACTCATTTCCCAATGTATGTTTCAATGTCTGGATAGTCACGACAGACCTACTTAAGAGCGACCGGGCTGAAAAAGATCGCGAGATGCTTCGACCCCTTCGGAACGTATATCTTACTGACTACCCGGATATTTTTCAAGCAGAACCGTTTCGGAGATATTGAAACACCGTTTATTTAACAATTAATGGTATAATTGAAATAAATTTCACTCTCTCGCATTCTTTTCTGGCATTCCATTTTCTTTTCCTATTCATAACACTCTTTATCTTAGCATATATCCTTCCTTTCAGACTCATCCATACGTCCTTATATACTTTTCCTTTTATTCTTATATATATCTACTTCTCTCAGACACTCATCCTCTACCCGCAAGACACTTCTATACGCAGCCAAATAATAATAAATATGTTATCAAATAATAAATTAAAATCACCAAGCACTCCCACTATTTAAGTTAACGTTGTATATATTAGGGTTAAAGCGAAAATTTGAGTTTCTTATAATGCGATTTTGAGCACTGAAAAATGCTCGTTTGAAAACACGGAACCGTTAAACATGCGTGTACGAGGGTAAAGTAAATTGCAAATTATACCAAAGGTCGCGCTGGCTCATCTCCTTCGGCAGTTAATCTCCTCAAGTGAGGAGGTGGCAACCCAGCTAAAAACTGCTACTGCTAACGGAATTTCTCGCCGGGTGTTTATCCACATTTGACGTTCTTGTAATAACTTTTAGCGTTACAGAGTGGGAGAATCTTGAGGGTGAGGTTACGTCGTAAGCGCTGAATTCGAGCCAACAAACTTTCAATATCTTGGCTCATCCTTCTATTTGCTCATTAGAAATGTTTTCGTATTTTATCCAATCCTAAATATACGCATCAGTATAAAAGAGCTTGAAAGTTAAAAGAATGTATATTTATTTGAAAGTGTTATCAAAATTAGTTCTCGCAACACAGCTTTAAGAGCGCTTAAGTATTATAATGATCCGCATAAAAGGAATTCGTTTCTATAATTTGCCACCTTAGTAATCACTTAAATATATTTAGAATAATTTCGGAGTGAAAAGTATGATGAATAAGGGTGGGAACAATCTCACTTCCTTGATGTATTAACATCAACATGTTCCTCGGAATATTTAGCAGTGAATTTTGCGATGGATCTTGTTGTCCATTGAAACCAAACATAATTTACACATCAACCTTCACTAGGTTTAACGTAGGCACTTACATCTTCAAAATTTTAAGTTGACTAATTTAGAGCGATTCGTCCACCGTGATATACAAAATGATTATAATTTATCGTACAGATACTTCTGAGAATGTTCTTTTTTTCTATAATCACGGTTTAACTACATATTCGGGCGAAATTGCCTATTTAGCTTGATATTGATGACTGTGTTTTCTACAATTATTATTATCATTTTTAGCTACTATTAATAAATGTGCTAACTAAATGAATTTTGTGGAAATAATAAAGTTCACTCTTACATTCCTAATCAGCATGACTAATATTATACGCAAAGATTAACGCAACTACACAAATGTAGATTCAATTCCGACTTAAAGTTATAATTTTAAAAATTATTTTACTAACATGTCAAGGTATTTTTGTTTTAATTATTTCTTCTCTCCTTTCCGATGAAAATTACTGCATGCGGTGAGAAGAGATCTCTTTTCTTTTCATGACAATCGGACATTCCCGATTTATTATTAGCATTTTATGGCATGCTTTTCTAGTTTCTAATTACTCTTTAGCTATTCATACATAGAAGAAATTTACCTCACATCCTGAATTAATACTGTACTATATATATCAAGAGGTGATAAAGTTATGGTGAATATAGCGCGTAATTCTTCAAACAAAGAAAATCATGCGGCTGCTTATTGGGTGAGATTTTCTCGAAATGAACGCAAAAAAGGTCTCCACGTTTACGAGTTTTCCCATTAAACGACGTGAATTACTAAATAAATACACTTTTTGCTCATTTTTCTTTTAAATTCTAACTATTAACTATAAAAAAAGAGGAAAAATTACAGAAAAACTTCGCTATCCGTAGGAATAAAAGTCTACCAACTTTCTTATCGTGCTTTTTTATGTACTAATAAAACTAACTGATGAGATTCCTTCCTTTTTCGATAGAGAATATTGTTACAAACATTAAAATCACCGTGGAATCTTTTATCAAAAGAGTGTGAAGGGGCTGAAGATATTCGTCACCCGCAAGTGACCGAGAGAAAACGTAAAAGTTTTCTTGTGGCCGCGGTTTCGATACATGATCAAGCGACTTAAACTTGACTTTTTCGGGGATGGCCGCTGCCTTGGTGGTCATCCAGTTCACTGGGTCTCCTCCGTTCCAGCAACTCCCCTACTTCCCCCAAATGCATCATCATTTTCTTCGCCATCCATCTCAAACTACAGTCGCCGACAACACGGACCCCACTCACCAGTTCTGAGATAGCTGCCGTCTTTGGATCCGCGCCAAAATCGAATTCTCTAGTACTCAAGGTGAAGAAAAGGCGTAAACTTCAGCAACGAGGCCACCACTCCATCCCGAGATAAAACCGTGCGACAGATTTAACATTTACGACGCCTCCCGTGGCTCATTTGCTGTCCAGACCTCTAGACAAAGGAAGAATACTATCACAAAAAATCCGGCCTTCCGACAAATCTCCCTTCAAAAGAGCACCCACGTGTAAAGATATCGACTCCATTTTGATTCTTTTCCTAGTCTGAGTGTCTCGCTCGAGATACGCCGTATCTACGTTTTTTTAAAGCATCCCCCAATCTCTCAGGGAGTCGGTGCATAGCTTCCATTGGGAGATCCGTATAACGGAATACGCGGCCAGAAACCACGCCAGAAATGTGGGCACGAGGCTCAACTTCGTTGCGAAACTAAGGCCGCGGAATTCTTTAACTCTCAGCCTGTTTTACTCGAGATAGCTCTCCTACATCCACTGAAACTCCGACATCGAGCGGTCTAGTGCCCTGCTAACTAAGGAGCTCCTCTCAACATGGCCAACAGCCATTTAAAGGGCGAGGGAAGTTCTTTGTGAGGAGTTTACCTAAGCGACGTGTCGCGGAGTCTTAACGGGAGGAATTCCGCCCATTGTCATCCAGCACACTTTAGTTGGGAGAAGTATTCCAAAAAATTCACGCCTGTGCTTCGCGCCGCAGAGCTGACGTGGAGTGGATATGCGGTACACCAGTTCTCAAGTGCGGCCACATTGGCCGCATGCGGCTTCCGGAATATTTTAATGCGGCTATCTTTAAAATCGTACATTACAAGAAAAATGAATTACGGAAATGTTTAAAAATAAGTTTGGTTGAGAATTTAAGTCTTAACTTCACTTTCTTTTAAATAAATTCGGGTAACTTATTTTCTTTTGTAGCCAGAATTATCTCGAATCCTGATGTAACTAAGATGCTATGGATCTATATATGCGCGGTTGAATAAATGAACGGTAATTCATATATAGGAGAAACTCTAGATAAAAATAGGCAGGATAGTGATGTATTACGGACCACACGCGCTGAGAAAGTCGTGAGGAAGATGACGGAAAAATATTAGTTCAAATGATACTGGGCTTTTTTTATGGATTTGAAACAGCTTTCGAAAGTAAATTGCAAATTATACCAAAGGTCGCGCTGGCTCATCTCCTTCGGCAGTTAATCTCCTCAAGTGAGGAGGTGGCAACCCAGCTAAAAACTGCTACTGCTAACGGAATTTCTCGCCGGGTGTTTATCCACATTTGACGTTCTTGTAATAACTTTTAGCGTTACAGAGTGGGAGAATCTTNAGCTGAGGTAATTTCGCACGACCGCTTTCACTGAAAAATTTGCCATTTTTAGGTAGTATTAACGTAAGAATATTTCTCCAATTTTAACAAATTATCTCTGCCGGTAAGTAAAATCATCATCCCGAAGACTATTTTCGTCACCATCCCCTTAATCATAAGCAAAAACACTTCGGGGAGGGAATGAAGCGAGTAGGCAAGATGAGGATTGAGGTAGTTTTTCACTGAAGCACAACACTGAAGTGGTAAAACCTCTCCGTAAATGCAGCACAATGATTGTCACTTTTCATAGTATTCGGTGAGGAGTAACTCGAATGAATGTCATTTTTCATTATCCTCCGTAGCCCTCATTTTATTACATCCATGAACAAAAATAAGAACGAAATAGAAGACAGATACATCTTCCTCTATCCTGAATTAAAAGGCAATTAAAAAATATTCCATTAATCAAGATATGGCAGCCCTTGTACTTGTAGCCCTAAAGGTCTCGCGTAATAATGCTCAGCCTTCAATACTTCAGTCGCGTGGGGTTAAAATTTTGGGATTCCCATCTTTATACGATTCCACCTATTGGTAGCCGATTTACTTCTCCTATCTACGACATTACCACTTGGAAATGACCTAAGGAAGACTCAAAGCATTAGCAGCCAAGCAGTTTTTCCGGAAAAGATTAAATATTTCTTCGATTCCTCTGTAGTGTGTTTAGCGCTGATGAGACGGGTAAATACTTTGGATACAACCAACGGTGACCGTTTAATGTACGAATTAATTTCTTTAAGCTCAAATTTAAATAGATAATAATTATGAAATATGTTTTACATTCGTGCAATAATGAGGTAAAATAGNAGGAAATTGTTCTAAGAATCATTACGTGTTCGTCATAAGAAAACAAAAATAGATAGTTCATCGCTTAAAGCTTTGAAAGGACACGTGGAGCCGTCTCTTTGATGTTTTCAAAGGGTGGGTCATATGTTCCTTTTGTCTACAACCCGTTGAATTTTCCGCTGCAGACATTCACGCGACAGACACAGAGGCTGCTCAAAAGTAAGATAAGATAATCTTCCCGATAAAAGTGAACGTTACTTTTGAATATTTTATGTTTTAGGGTTAGGATGTTGAAACAGGAGGTTTAACCTTCTTATTCCCGTTCTTATCCACTCCTCTATCTTGCTAATCACTTCAAACTTCGCTAAAAGATTTTCCTTGATGATGACCCGACGTCGGAACCATATTCGCGAAATAAACATTACGTGGTAGGGAAACTTTTGCGTTCTTTCCTTCCCACACATGATGGAATACTACCACAAAATCAAGCCTGAAGTTATATTTGTTTACAGATTTCACTACAAGTACCACATTACCACATGACCTGGTGGTAATGGGTACAATTTGAAAGATGTTACATTACATACTGAAAAATTTTACGAAATAAGAATTTGAGAATATTATCTTTGAATGCAGCAGGTGCCGTGAGATTATTTACAACTGAAAGATGCATGCAAGTACGTGGAAAATCGTATCGATCATTTCATAAATATCATATCTAAAGGTTACAGAGGCGTGACTGATTAATATACGGCTTCAGATGCAACTCTTTCTTATCTATTTTCATTTCACTTCTGAGCTCAGCCGATGATCATAGCGATGGCTATCAAAGATGATAACTTTTGGCTTTGATTTTCATTTCACGGCCGGAATTCCTTCCTGCCGCCAGAAATTCAAAATTCGAAATTAATTATTCTGTCATTGCATACTTTATCTTCTGCCTATTGGAAAAAACAGGATCATCTGGTTTTGAAGAGATTCATTATTGTAAGAGATACAATGATAAAACATCAACACTCTTTCGAAACGAAATTTTCAATAAAACAAACACTTTCTTTTCGCATTTTGTACACAGAAAATAAAGGCTGTTTTTTTCCTCAACTAACGTTTTCTCTTTTCAAAATGTCCACTCTCTTTGGAGAATTTACTTATTTTTGCATAAAAATGACGTTGCAAAATTTTAAAATCCTAGAGGGTAACGCCATCAAAGTACAGACATATCCGCAAGCGTTGAAGTGGAAGCTGAAGCTAGAATAACTAAAAACCATTTACTCTTCAACTTGGTCTCCTTGACGGTTAGGACGGAAATGCTTGCGTGGTACTGTAACAAATTTTGTCAGCCAACGGCTGAACCCGGAAAACGTTAATTCATAATCTCCTCGTGAAAGGATACTGTTCATCGCTACGCAGTCCTTCATACCACCCCAAAACTTTTCGGAACCGGAAGGAATGTGGCTAATTTGGGCGAAATAAAACCGAATGACTTATCTTCAATCTGGAGAGTTCAACGCTCCACATCATTTGGACTATAATAATCTCGATGAATTTCCGAACGAGAGCAGAACCATAAGCTGCTTCCTTCACTTACATCAGAGCATTCCGATGCATTCACGTTATGTCCGAAGGCTTCCGCTGCCTAACCTCCACTCCCATTTTACCGTTGCGGACGCCTTAAAGTCCTCTGCCCAATCGGTGTTCCCTCTCCATCCACACTTATACACACACTTCATTAGACCTAATATAATATTCGTTTCCTAAAGGAGCGTAAGATTCCACAGTACTTCCTTTCGACACCGAACGGAATTTATAATTGTTCACCATGGTTTCAAAAATACGACGTAGTTGCTTTCTTGCCGACGCTCGCCAAAGCTGACGTTAGTAGATTAAAATTAGTTTGATGCAAAAGTGTTCTTCGATCTATAGAGACTCTGCCACCGTAGAAAGCCTGCGAATGAATTATTTCACTTTCTTACACCTCCTTAATGAACTGCCGCTCACAGAAAATCGTAGGCGGAAGAAAAACTAGAACTGGCGGAAGTGGTATCGCTGCAGAGTTCTTGCCTCTCCAGCACCCATGTAGACATTAAGTCCCATTAAAAGGCCGGAGTGAAACTAATTCATACCAAATCAATCAATCCCTATAGACCAGGGGTGGCCAGGGATGCTTCTATACGCCAATAACAATATTTTAATCCCGTCTTTAGCACTGTAAAATAGATATCACCATCTCGCTGTATGGTTTGCCGCCACATAGGCATGCAAGTCATTTATATTTATGAAATACAGCACTCTAACCAGTAAAGGTTCGCCATCCCTTTGCTATATATTCTAGAGCATCCCAACATTTCTCTTTTTATGGTTCACTTACTTGTTAATTTGAACTTCGTGGCGCGCTATGACACGCGCTTATAGCTCTCAATAATGGTGAATGCACACAAATTTTATTGGATAATAGGATACTGTTTTCAAATTCAACTGTAATTTTAAGATATTCAATTAATACGCAAGTTTTGTATGTATCGAAAAAATTGTACACTTTTAGTTAAAGTAAATTTCAACCTTCATTATAGAGGAGCAGATATCCCAGTATCGCGGCCTCTGGTTCATCTCCAATACACTGAGAACAATAAACCCTATCCAAGATGAATCCGAAGGGACTTTGAAGTTCGATTCAAAATCTTCGCGTTTTCAGCTAAAACAGACGTTAGTATCCTCTGCCTTAAATTACTTTTTTGCGTTAATAGAGCGTTGTTAAAAGTGCTTCGATAGCTGAGGTAATTTCGCACGACCGCTTTCACTGAAGTCGAACACGTTGCCCACTAGGGTATCGGGAGCCATTTATAATTTACACGCTAATATTTACATATATGAAGGAAGGAAAATACTCATTATATATTACCATCATAATATATTTTTTGTCAGTTAGGTAGTTTGAAAACCGCATTGTATCGACAGCTTAAAATACACATAAATACAATATTCGCATCGAGAAATTCATAAATCTCTCCGATGATTTAACCAGAATGACATATGTTGCACCTAATACATATGGAAATAAAAATGTAAAATCAATTAATCAGCTACCTTCCGATGAGGCTTGGAGAGGGTGCTCTGGTCCTTCGATAGAAAGGCCTTATGGGTCGCTTTAAAACTGATCTTAACGTCCAACGATCTTCCACTTTTCTTTTCGCTGTCGATCAGTTGGAGTATGATCTACTTAATGGTTCAGTTATATTTTACAGAAGAATTGCCACACATATTCAATGACGCATTCAGATGTTGTCATGAGGGGGGACACGGTGACTTCATTTAGGTGGGCACATATGCAGGATGACATATACTAGGATAAGTAAACGTTTTATTACCTTGCCGAGCACGAAGTTCAGGAAATTGTTCTAAGAATCATTACGTGTTCGTCATAAGAAAACAAAAATAGATAGTTCATCGCTTAAAGCTTTGAAAGGACACGTGGAGCCGTCTCTTTGATGTTTTCAAAGGGTGGGTCATATGTTCCTTTTGTCTACAACCCGTTGAATTTTCCGCTGCAGACATTCACGCGACAGACACAGAGGCTGCTCAAAAGTAAGATAAGATAATCTTCCCGATAAAAGTGAACGTTACTTTTGAATATTTTATGTTTTAGGGTTAGGATGTTGAAACAGGAGGTTTAACCTTCTTATTCCCGTTCTTATCCACTCCTCTATCTTGCTAATCACTTCAAACTTCGCTAAAAGATTTTCCTTGATGATGACCCGACGTCGGAACCATATTCGCGAAATAAACATTACGTGGTAGGGAAACTTTTGCGTTCTTTCCTTCCCACACATGATGGAATACTACCACAAAATCAAGCCTGAAGTTATATTTGTTTACAGATTTCACTACAAGTACCACATTACCACATGACCTGGTGGTAATGGGTACAATTTGAAAGATGTTACATTACATACTGAAAAATTTTACGAAATAAGAATTTGAGGGAAACATTTGTAGTCTGCCTGGCATTTGCCCTAGAAGAGAGAAAAAACCCTCGTAAAACCNTTGTTACGAGAAGACGAATATTGCCATAATATTGTGTTACTGTTATTTAAAGCAAAGGTTAAATCATCATACTCATAGTTTTCTGAACGTAATTAAGAATTTTCCCAATTTATGATACTCAAAACTTACTTTACAATACTCCCAATTTATTTATCGTTTGACTTTTCTTGCTTAAATTGCATAATCACTTTCTGGTACTAATGATTGACCGATAACCCTTACATGGACTAATCATGTCGTACAAATATGTAAAAAAGTTCATTTTTCGCTATACTCACTTCGACGAATAGGAAATTTCCTCCCCCCTCCGTGAAGTTACAACTAGTAAACTCTATAGTTATGCCTCACTTCGACTACTGTGATATAGTTTATCAGGATCTGTCAGGATAACTAGCCGTCAAATTACAGCGCATGCAAAACACCGCGGTGAGGTTTATTTTCAACTTAAAAAAGTACGATCACGTTTCCGAACATTACTCCAAGCTCTCTTTGCTAAAACTAGATTCGCGTCGGAAGCAACATATTTTGTCAAGTACATATAGATTTTTAACAACGAGATCTCCTAAATATATTCACTCGTTATTTATATCTTTGGACACCATTCATGACCGTAATACGAGAGGTTGCAAGAAACTCTTGATTCCCCAGCATAGAACTGAGATTTTTCACAGATCGTTTACAGTCACAGCTAGTAACCTCTGGAACGCGCTTCCCCAAGGAATGAAAAACTTATCCNATACTGATCACATTTTTCCAAGTAAGATCTTTACACTAATACCAATTCACCATGAAAAAGAAAATGACAAACTATATATAATATATACATTACGTTACATTATTATTATATATTTTTACACCGTCTAAATTCCTTACTTGTTTTCGGTAAGGGTTTGAATGCCTCTTCATGTAACATATTTCACTCTTTTACCCCTCTATATCTTGTATTCTATCGTTTCCCAAGATTTTCTGGTGACAGACCCAAGTATAAACTGGTTTAAAAAGCTTAATAGGTTTACACTCGGCCCAAATGATTCAAGTCTCTTTACCTGGAGCAATATACTAACCCTCTACTAACAAGGGTCCTTACTTTACGGCAGGGAGTCACTAAACATGTTCAGATGGATATCTGGAAAAGAACAGGAAAAACCCTGCAAATTACGCTTAAAAGTTTCTTTGCTGATCTTATTGTAGATGTTGCGGAAAGAGTCACTAATATGTACACGATGAATACAGTGCTACATATCACATAAACATGACCACTAGGATGTGTTATACCCTCGCTTAATTTGATATGAAAGGGAAACCCGAGAAAATTGATGTACACGAAATGTCAATGATTTTAAAAGCGAAAGTACGACGAAAATTATCTAAAATTTTAATTAGTACGTAATAAATGTGAAGTAAGCTCTTTCGCGATATGATTAAGGGACGCATTTTTGTAATGACATAATCACGTACATAAAAGGTTAAACAGAAAAATTTTATAAGATTAGACTAAAGTGCATAAAATTAAATTATAATCGTACTATAAATTCAAAAGCAAAAATTGAACCTACTTATTTTAAAGAATTTCTTTGGAAAATAATGTTTCCTTTAAGTTAGAATCATTATTTAACTTAACTCCGTACTTCAACATAATAGAAATTAAATTAAATTTGAGTTTTGAATTTCTCATTTCATCAATTCAGTGACATGCACGTAAATAGAGGAACTAACTTTAGCAGAGGTGTAACAAAAGAGGAGCCCGTGGGGGGGGCATGCACCCCTAAAATTTGCTTCTCCCCCTCTTGGCACCCCTCGATCCGCGATCCTACATCGACTTTTCATTTATACAACGTATTCAATCTTCCGTTAGGTAAAATAAACTCTCGTTCTTTCCCATCAGATAATTCCACCCCTCCATTTCGTTAAATAGTTTTTGAAAAGTATAACAATTTGACGAATGAGCGAAATGTCCTAGTCCTTCGTCTCAATCTTCAATGACCTTTGCTCCCCCTTAGTAAAAATTATGGTTGTTTCTATATTATGAAGATAAATTTCTGAGTTTTACTAAGAACTTCTTATAAAAAGAATTCTTATGCCTAGCGAATTAATTTAACTGATTTACTTAGGGATGGCCTGCCCATCACGTGGGAAGGAAACAGACACAATATCACACAAGCATTTAAATATATTACGGAAGTGTTTAGTTTAGTAAAGGGTCTCTTTGCAAGAAGATTCTCTTCCATAAGTGCTTAACCTTGAGTTGCAAACTATTCTTGTTTTGGCAGGTATCGGTCCACTTCTTGGACTCTTTAGATTAAAAAAGCGCTATTATTTATTTAGAATACAAATTACGTAGTTTAATTTAAATGGGAAATGTGGTTATTTATTTGGCGTTAACTTGTGGAATGTTTACATTCCTGGTAGTGATCGATTTCAATTATTAATCATTTATGAAATGTTTTTATAAGGTCAAAGTAAATATTCTGATCTGATAAATTGCACGCATTAGACATGATCCCATTACTAACAACAGAAAAATAAGAAAATATCAGAAAATTTAGTCAAAATTTTACAGATTTACTGACGCAATCAAAAATTTTAGTTACAAAAATCTTGATTTTTATTTTTCGTTACATATTTCTGTATTGCTAATAAATAAATAGCAACTTGATATTTTTATATTTATTCCTGAATAACCATATAAAATTTGTTTCAAGCAATTTGTATATTATTAAACATTAAGTAATATAGATGAGATTAGGTGCCTATATTGGGATGATTGAGACTAAAGCTTCACTTCATCTTCACATTTCATCTTCGAAAATAATGAAAATAGAGGAAATTGAGTAAATAAAAGAGAGATAAAAGGAGGAAACAACTATTGTTTTTGGTGTACATCATTATGTATTATCAATACGTATATATTGATATAAAAATATGTGTTTTGCGTTAAAATGAATGTCAAACCTAAGTTAATCACAAAGGACAACACTAGAGGAAAACAACCACAAAAATGAAAGCGTGACACAAACCATAAATTTAAAAATTGCTAATGCCCTCCTTAAAGATTTTGTTCAGCCTGCAGTCTATAATAATCACTACCTCGGTTCCTTCTTTGTCAACAATAAAGATAGAATATATAAAAAACTCAAATCAGGAATATATAAATTAAAATGCAACCATTGTGAAGCTATTCATATCGGTCAATCTGGAAGGAATTTTAATATCCGTGTAAAAGAGCACATGCAATTATTCTTAAATAACATTACCGCCTCCCGCTTTTCCCAACACCTTAATTTTTCCCACCATTCCTCTTTCTCTTTTTTTCCTAAACTCTTTCACTCCTTAAATCCTGTACATCCATCATAAAGGGATGAAAATGAATTTCATGGAACAAATAGAAATCCTAGAGTCAAAAATTGTTTCTGAGAATGTAGCCAACGAAATAATTCCCGTGCCTCACTCTCCTTTGCTTCTTTGTACCCTTCCTAAGAGCTCTCTCCGAGATAAGATCAACCTTCACACCCCGGAAAGCTCCCACAACCCCTAACCACTCGATTCTCCCACCTCCTCACCCCTCCTCCCTCTACCCTTCCTCTTGCTTTTGTTACTTCACCCACCAAATACCACTTGTTTTTTTCGCTATGTACGCCTTCTTGTTTATGATATCCTCACCTGATGATAGCCGATCTGTGCCAAAACCGGTCGTGTGTTTAAAATAAATTTGTGAAAAAGCGTTATTGTAATTTTATTCTTAACTTCCTAACCATAAATTCATTAAAATTTCATTTATCCAGAAAATTTTCTACCAAGTTATGCCTGAGTCTATTTCCTAAATAATTTCCACGCAAATGCGAGAGTCGTTAAATAGGACCTTAAAAAGATAGAAAACCAAATTATTTTGAGTAGATTTTTTATTTTTCAACGTAATCTCCTTTTCCTTCTGTACGCTTTTCCAAGCGTTTCTCTAACTTTTTGAGCCGTCCAAAAAGAAGGATTTCGGAAGGTCTTCACAATTGGCATCTGTTTGGGCGATAACCTCCCTGTTCGACTCGTTCGAACCGTTGTGCGCCGAGCCATTTTTTCAAGTTTGGAAATAAAAGGAAATCACTGGGTGCCAAATCCGGCGAATGAGGTGGATGCTGCAATAATTCGAACTTAAATTCCATAATTTTAGTCATAGGAACTGCGCAGGTGTGCACTCGTGCATTGTCTTGATGGAAGAGGATCTTTTTCAAATGAGGATGTTTTTTCTTGATTTCTTCGCTCAACCGGTGCAATATCGACGCATAATACTCATAATAATTTATCGATTAATAGTCATTGTAACCTTGAAAAGTCAGGCCAAACTGAGTAACACAGAAAAGAATTACTATTGGCGATGTAGCGGTGGTCTAAGCCCTTACTCACTTCGTAATCAATTCATTCGAGATAACTCATGACGTTCTAGACGGTGCTGCAAACCTATAGCCCTCTTTCGTCACATTATTACTCAGACTTCTTTATGGCCATCGTAAGAAGATGACTGTTTGTTGATCTCATTACGTAATCTTGTAATTCACTCCATTCTGGAGGTAATTTGAGATAAGGCCCACGGAGCGTAACTTGGGTGCAAGGTGGAATATTATGGAAGCGTTACGAAGAAACGCCTCAATTTTTTATGAATCAAAACAGTCGGAGGAGAAACTGACTTAGATTTAATAAAACCGAAAAGAAGGGAGGGTAACTATTCATTCGATTAGTTAGTTAGTAAATTAGTTAGTTAGTAAGTATCCTGTTTTCGAACAATTTTTCTTCTGCTTTACACGTTAAAGTTGTTAAAAACTGAATTCATTATCCAAACTAAAGTAGCTTTTTTAAACATCAATTTGCATATTTGTCTATAGTAGTAGTGTTGTTAAAAGTGCTTCGACAGCCTTGGTCATTTCGCACATACGCCTCCACCGGGAATTGAACCCGGGACCGCTTTCGCCAAAGTCGAACGCGTTGCCCACTTGGCTATCCGGGAGCCCCACGTTTGTCTATTAAAATAAAAGAAAATGCTGTGTGACCGGTATGATAGAGATGTTTTACTTTCGTTTGGACGTGCAAAAATGAAGAATGGAAGCAGATGAGTGACATAGGTTATAAGGAGTACGTGCATGCTTCTGAAGGAAGAAGATCAGTACTTCAGAACCCAGTAAATACTGGTTAAATTTTGAATTGAAGAGATATACGCAGCTTAAAGAATAAAAGGTGTGCTAACAGGTATTATCTGAGGTGGTAGATGTTAGCAAAGATAGGGAATCATCGATGACTTTATAAAGATATCATGTTTGCCCAGAAATGGAATAGTGTGTTTTTGTATGTATGCATCTATTATACTAATTAATGAAAGACATCACTATATAACTCCTCTTTGACTAAAGCTTTTCATTATTAGGTAAAAAGCTTGGACAATGTACCGTAGCTCCTTGATGGACCGAGAAAGAGCAATGTACAGTGAACTCTCGATTATCCGGGCTAATAATGGGAAGAGGATACATGAATAATCAGAAAACACGGATAATCCAAACGTTTACTTTGATATCTGATAATGTTCATAATTAAACAAACATTTCTTGATCATTTGCTCACATGGCCCGTTATTTTCGATTCTATCATGGACTGATCAAGAGTGTTTTTCAACCGACCACAGATACTTTCAGGAGCATAATGTCATTTTAGTCATATCCCCGCTATTTCTGCTTGTATTAGAACGCAAAAATACTCGAGTATTTATTGTGTTTGAATTTTTTAGAAAGAAAATATCGAGCAGGGGTTTGAAATCATGCACGGACAACCCACTAAACGGACAATCCGCCCACGGATAATCGGGAGCTCACTGTATATCTTCAGGTTATAAATTGACAGTGCACCGCTATGAAACGTTTATGATCATACGTTAGAAGAAAGTCGCATCCAGTACTGGTTCCGAGTGAATTGTGTTACATTTGAGCTTAACTCCCTGTTTTGACAAAATATATTTCACTTCCACCATTGGAAATCATCGGCAAATTCTTGAGATGGTGAAAGTCCGGCAGAAAGTAAGAGGAATGATTCGCCGAGAGAGTTTTGGCCGCATTTTTTGGCCATCACTCCTAGTTTAGATAGTAAAATTCGCTCCCGTTATATACGAGGAAAGCAAACATACTAACACAAAAGACACATACCGTCACTAAAGACATTAGATATATTCATGTTTTTCGTTGAAAATACGTCAACGAATTTATTAATTTATTAGGGAAATTTCGAAGACAGATTCTCCTTATAAATTTAAGTATAAAGTCTGTTTTACATTTTTGTGCAACTTATTAGGTGCTCGAAAATTTATATTCTCAAATAATGCCGATACAAAGAGGAGTTCCGTTGACGCTTAGCACCCGCGCACCCAGTTTGAGGGGGCCCCAATTTGCAAGGGTAACTTTTTTACTTTGCAGATGACAAACAATAAAAAACTGTGTAAAAATTTTTTTAACGTCAATTATCTCGATTCAATTATTAAAGATTCTTTATTACATGGTCAGGAGAAGTAGACAAGGTGGTCAGGTTGGCATTTGCACCTGGGAAATGTGGCCGATCCTGTTCCCAATCCATAATATTTGGACAATGACTCTTCCCCTATCAGATAGAGTTATCGATGTTATTATTTGGAAATTTACTTACTATTCAAACGGAAGGTGGCCAGGCAACTGAGCGCGCGACAACTGAGCGCGTGAAAACTGAGCGCGTGACAACTGAGCGCTTGCGACAACTGAGCGCGTGACAACTGAGCGCGTCTCACAAGTAAACTTAACCTAAAAACTATGTTATATTAATTTTGACAATCTGACAGATAGCATAATATGTGGAATACTGTTATAGTGAGTTATCTCTTTGTTTAACCACAGATGACGGCAGTATTTCGTTTAAATGTCGTCGGCAGTATTTATGTCAACTATTCGATGTATGTGACATAAATTCTTTTTACATCAACTTAAAGACCCTTAAATCACACCATATACAATATTAACATTCTACATTGTGTATTGACGTTATTTAAGTTAAACAATATGTGTATTAACAAATATCTAGACCAATACAGCAATGCGACAATTGAGCGCGTCTCACTACATCACTTAACGTAAAACTATATTATATTAATTTCTGACA
>KZ308319.1:222211-253761 GCA_000376725.2 Ladona fulva
CATCGTTCCATACTTCTTTGTGTAGTCTGAAGTCGCTGGGTTATTGCTGCGTTTAACACCCATGTTTCACTTCCATATGTCAAAACTGGTAGAATGCATTGATTGAAGACCTTTCTCTTCAAGACCATTGGCATTTTCGACTTCAGAATATGGGCGTTTCTTCTGAAAGCATTCCATCCTAGTTTTATTCTTCAATTCACTTCATTGATCCTGTTTTTCTCTCCTGTCGTAACCAGTTGTCCCAGGTAAGTGTACTCTGAACAAACATCAAGAGATACCTCTTGTAGTAGGATAGGTAATTGTGCTGCAAAAGAATTATACATTACCTTGGCTTTCGATAATTTTATCCTGAGTCCTATTTTCTGCCCTGCTGCATTCAGTTCTTGAAGTCTTGATGCTTGATCTTCACCCTTCGTTGAGAAGAGTACTATATCATCTGCAAAACACAAATGACTGATGTGCTCTCCATTGATATTATATTTGAATACAATGTACTCCAGAAACCTGAAATATTGTTTTCTTGTTTTCTTTCAGATATGAGACTAAGGTTTCTAACGATTTTGATGTTAATTGTGCTGTCAATCAGCATTACTATCACTGTTCTAAGATTTGGTTTTGGAATTTTGGAGGATAATTTTGTTGCTGAATTATCAACGACTTATAAAAATTCAGCAGAATTTATGTCATTTTATGGGCTACTGAATTTCTACTTGTACACAATGGCTTATGTATATTCACCTTCCAAAACAGCAGTTTATGGTAAGTGCTGATAACTCCTAGAAACTAGAATACTTTTCCCACATTTATGCTATATTTTTTTCTTTGACGTTTACGTCTTTTGATTTCCAGAATCACACATTACGAAAGATAACCCAGCATTTTCTATGATAAATGACAGTGATGAAGATGTGATTTATGGGTCAGATGATGAAAGCAGACAACCTTTAAATCGTAGTCACAACGATGATGATAGTGACTAAATATCAATTGTAATCAATTTCATGTTTGTGGTAATTGTTATTTTTCAAGAAATGTTACTCCTATAATGATTAATATTTATTCGATTGTGGAAAATAAAGCTACAATGTACAATATTAAATACTAACAAAATGTCTAAGAAAAATTATTCCTTGATATAGCCAGCCTCTAGAATCCATCATATAAATAGCCTTCTCTGAAGTGAAGATATTAAGTTAACACAATCGAGCTCTGCTTCCAATTAAATATTGATGAGGAAAATATAGTGCCATTTCTATAACTGTGAAAAATCATCACAACTCCTCAAAATAGTACTAATTTACTTTACATTTCACAAACATTTTTTCTTATTAACCACACAAATTCATTCCACAAATGTGGCACATTCCTGAGCAATAGGTTTAATCTACCAGAGCAAATAGACATTTTTCTATATGGCAAAAAAACTTGACTTTTTATACTAATAAACATATCTTCCTTACCTTAGCAAAAGTCCTTCTCATGTCACCCGCCAATCCACAAATTCCTCTAACCCAAGAATAAACATTAAACTAGAAGCATCCCTTCCTTATTCCTTCAATGAACCTTTCCATGCCATATCAGTCTCCTCCACCAGCCACAATTCATCCCATACCCACAAACCTCTTCTTCAAACATTAGGACCTTTAAGAACTGTCCTACCTTAAATATGATCATGAATTCAGCAAGAATAATTTGAAAAATTGTCTCTGCTTATGGCCAAATGAGTATTTGAATTAACTTATTTCTGTTGATATCTCCTGTTTTTTAGTAATCAGCATTGAGCAAGTTTCCCAAAGGTACTCTAAGTACACCAATATGCATAAGAGACCCACTAATCTGAACTAATTGGGACCAGACATTGCTCTGACTAAAATTTTGGATTTTACAAAAAGTAACATTACTACAGTGAAAATCCATTCAAATCACTTTATTTTGTGTATTGATACAATACTGTATACATTTCTGTACTTGGTACAGTATTGTATGACAGTAATTTTTAGTTTTGTAACTTAGCCTATAGTTTTTTATTTGATACAGCAGAGTAAATTATCCAAACTACAGTATTTTTACCATAGTGTTGTGGAAGTTAATTAAAGAGTGACTTTTCTACGTTTATACTTTGATTTTGTTCCATTTATTTTCAATATCTAGCCAAAAACTGTATTTTTAATTCTCCAAAAATTGTTTGGATTAACGAAACTTCTGCATTGTCAGTGTTAGGATTAGTGGGAATATAGTGTATTTAGGCTTGAATGAGATGATTTTCTCATCGATATTATTAATGATGTGGGTCATGTAACATAACGATTAATTGTAGACAAAATCAGACATAAGAAATCACGATATTAAGAGATAGAGCAATCAAATAAAAGATGATTGTGCAGGGCAATCATTTGCATTTGTCATGAGGTAAATATTACAGGTTGTCACCAGGGAAATGGAAGGAGTTGGGTTGATTTTGTATGGAGTCAGAATAGGATAAAATCGACCAACTTCATATGACAGATTTGAAGGCATCAATGAATGATGGTCTAATTTATGCTACTATTTTTCTCCGATCAAGTTTTCAAAATATTTGTTAATGACATTATGTATGTAGCCTTATTTTTATAGATGGGACAATCAATTGAAAAATGCAATGGAATGATTATTCGATTGTTTTGGCATTTATTCTATTTTTTTCATTCGAATAAATTAATTTGTTTTGCGGGTCAGTGGTTTTACAGGGGTAATAAATTCCTATAATTCTTCCACTTTACTATGGAAAACCAAATTAAATTTGATTTTCACATTTCCGTAAAAGCAATATGTATCTTCATTTGCACAATTTGAAATATTATTAAGCCTGATTAGGGGAAAATAAATTCTGGAGAATATATCAATGAAAATGCGATTAGAAAAAAATGCGGAAAAATAACGTAGCTCAAGACATTTAGGGTATAATTTAGATGTTATTTAAATATGAAATGAACTTACATCTCCGAAATTTCAGGTTAACCTAAAAATTAAATCTATCGTATCGTTAAAAGATCTATATCTTTTCATCGTTGTTGTAAAAAGTAAATTATATGGAATTTTCGNAATTATATGGAATTTTCAAAATTCAAATTCGTTTCATTGAATCAGAAAATAGCCGGAGTTTGCTAAAACTATTTTTATGGCTAGGTTAAAGAAGAAAAGAAGTGATAAAATATCTTGCGGAAATTGAGATGTCTACACATATGAATGAAGTTCTCTCGGGTTTCCATCCGGGTTGCTGCTTCGACGCTGGTCGACGTTTCGACTCCTCTCTCCAGAGTCATCTTCAGGACTGAAGTGAAGTGAAGATGACTCCAGAGAGAGGAGTCGAAACGTCGACCAGCGTCGAAGCAGCCACCCGGATGGAAACCCGAGAGAACTTCATTCATATGATTCGCCGGGAAAGCACCAGTCTACACATATGACGCAGACGCCAAGTATAGTTTATCAGTCCTCGCAAATTTGATTTGGAATTGCGGAACTGAAAATATTAATTCACAAGTATTGAACATTCCAGAAACCTACACCATAATAGATTCGAATGCATCATGAAATTATGGAAGAAGTAGAGCGGTTCACATTTAAGAAAGGAAAACTGATTGAAAGACACAATGGAATTTTTGTCGAATGTTTTGATGATTATTCGATTGTCTCAGACGAACATTACTCACGCAGTTTATTGAATTTTCATTGTGTCTTTCAGTTTACCTTGGGAATTGGTAGACTCCCACCAGGAATCGAACCCAGGACCACTTTAACTGAAATCTAACGCGTAACCCACATGGCTATCCAGGAGCCTGGAATCATTCAATTGAAGTTATTTGGTTTCAAAACACTGTATTCGAATAGTTCGATTGAAGCGAATTAGATAATGCAACCCTCAAGAGCTCACGCTCCTCTCCTCTTGACCGCATGGAGAGTAAACAAGTAAAAAATGAATGAATTCATTCAGATAGCCATGTGGCCCCTTGTTGAAGAGAAGCAAAACAAAAATCGAATAGAACTATCGAATGAATTTATTTGGATAGAATTATTCGATTGAAATTATTCGGATAGAATCATTCGATTGAANTTAATCGAATCCCACCTCCACTTATTTTGCATACTTACATGTTGTATTCAGACTAGCTTAATTAGTACCATTTTATAAATTTAATTTATGGGGAGTATGGTCAGAGTTAGAGATGACTGTTAAAAAACATAAAAGTTACGAGTCTACGCAATATAACTACACAGCCTTGGTTGTCATTAAGCCTTTTATTAGTTGTATAGTAAGCCTTTTGCATTATCTTTTAACTCTAGTTTTGAAAAGGAAAAGGAGGCACAAGATTTGAGGGCCAATGGAAGTTTATAATTTATGAAATAAATAGCATGATGAAGGGATATTTGTGGATCACAGATAAAAAAGATAATAAAAGTCCATATTAAGTAACAGCAAAGCCATAATAACAGTGAAAAGTGGGTATCGCAGATGGACTCACATTTTCCTGAAAAATTCATCACAAAATGATGCCAGAAGTTTCTATAAGAAGGGTTGCATGGAATTTCATGGGCGTAGTACATCTACAACTTTGGGCAGTAATGAAAGTCAATTTGGCAGCATTAATTACCAAATAGTACTCTTACGATTTAATTTGCCAGAAAATATGAACAATTTGACTTGATTAAATAATCCATTTTCTGCAACTTAGAAAAGCAGCTTTCACAATATAATGGCTTCTAAATTGCTTCTAAATCTAAACTGTTTTGAAACAGGGAAACAAACGTTTATAAAAATGTATATTAGTATGCAGTTACTAAAACTATAAAATGAGACATTATAAAGCACACATGAAACTTACTTTTGAGATTATATATTCTTGGTATCCAAGTCATCAAGGTTAAGAAACTATTTTCCTTATTCATCATCCAGGATCATGGGTAATGTAAATCAGACTAAAAAAGGAGTCATTGATTAGGATCTCAAAAATATCTCTTTGAGCACAGTATAAACCATTTATAACATGTAATCCATTGATACTCATTCCTAATATTCAACACAAGCATTTATCAATGTAAGATTCCTTTACAATTGGTAGACAGCTAGAGCAGTGATTCCCAAAGTGGGCGACACCACCCTCCAAGGGGTGCTGGTCTCATCCAGGGGGGGGGAGCTTGATGAAAAAGAATTTTATCCAATTGCCAGTCATATTTCTTTTTCGAAAGTGTTTTACTGGATTTATAGCATCAGGAAATTACCTTGTTGTCATTTGGTGGATATTTTATCATTGCAGTGTTTATTTGTATTATTCTCTAGCTTTGGTCGTAGAGATATTAACTTTCATAGGTGGCGGTTGGGGGAGGTAATGAATCCAAGGGGGCAGTAGCATGAAAGGTTTGGGAAACACTGATCTAGAGTATCAAAAAATAAATAGTGAAGCCAACTACAGCCCATAATATGCCATTAAAATTGCCTCTACTTTCAGCATTGTGTATTTTAGACAGAACTCACAATAATTGGGTCTTTAGCAAGAGGCTGACTGAATTAATCTCTCCAATGACTTCTTGCCCAACTACTAATTAAGGCCCCTTCCACTTGAGTCCACCATCAAACCTACCACAAGAATTATGGTCCACCGAGGATGGACAATCCATCATATCATCCCATTGCTCTCAATGATAACTTTCAGATGTGGAAGTAGTAGAGCTTACTGTGAGATTGAAAATAGTATAGACCTGGACTTTGACGTGTTCCACTTTGATGAACTGCCATTATAATGGGACATGTTATACATTGTTCCAAAAAGCAACTCTTTGCCTTTAACATTATATATTTTAAGAGTCACTATAAATTCCTACTTAATCTGAGTTGACGTAAACCAAATCAAAACACATTAGCACTAATTCATGATTCTGTCATTTTTACACCTTTGTGGAACAATGGCCAGGTGTCATAGAAAAACCAAACTTTTAGCAGAAATGTGGTGTCTAATCCTGAAGCATAATCAGTGTTTCTGAGACCTGATCGTGATTAATTAACCTTAATTTTTAACTCAGATAAGCATCTGAATTAAAAGGGCAATTTTTCCAAATGCATTGAGAGGGGGGATACAAGGGGGCCTATAATGATGACATCACTTCTGCAAAACATCATTGCTGCCTCCTCCGAGAGAGAAAGCGCACCAAGCAATTAAACCTTGTTTAGTGTGCATTACCCATAAGTGCAAGTGAGGTGCCCATAGAAACACAAAAGATCATGGTACATATTTTTACTTGACTTCCTCTGAGGAATTGCCACAAGAACTGCTCGTATCTTACACATTTATGTAGACAGTTATATCTTTTAAACTTAAAACCCAATTCCCCCATTACAAGACACATTATGGATAAACAAAGCTACGGAAAGTTGTCATGTTCTTCACGCAAATTTGCTAATACTTTAGAAATTGTAGGGCAAACTTCTCAGAGGTAAAAGCCATGACTAGGAAGAAAAAATTTGCCAGTAATTTCCAAACCAAATTTCCTAATGTAAAGATATAACTATTACTTATTGATAAGCAAAAAATACTTCTAATCTACTGGAAAATTAAAGAAATTCTTGCAGTTCTGAATGTGTTAACCTCAGTAAAGGGAGAATATGACAGCTAACCTTTCTATTAATGAAAGAGGCAAAAATTGTACCAAGATTTTTCTTATTTCTTTTCTGAGTCTTTTTTAGCTGGTCCCAAGGAAGAATGGACTTGAAAAAAGTCTGACGGGACCGGGAAACTAACCCGGGTCTCCCAATTGCTGGTCGGGTGCTCTGTCCGTTGAGCTATCCCGGCAGAACATTTCTTCAAGCCATTCAGGAGACTGTGTGGGCAAGGACTTTGCAATTTCAACCACATGGTGGCATTGTTCGTGGTCATGGATTCATACAAGCACCGGCCACGCAAAGTGATGGAGAGGAAACCTCCTTCAGATTGTAAACACAGGAAAACGGGTAAGGGTGATTTTGCGCAAGATGGTGCGCACCCAGGAAAAATCCCAAGGAAGAATGGACTTGTAAAAAGTCCATTCTTCCTTGGGATTTTCACTGGATGTGCACCATCTTGCGCAAAATCACCCTTACTCATTTTCCTGTTTTTTACCTGGATTAAAATCCAGTAACCTAGGTTTCTCTTTTTTCCAATCACTTAAACACATGAACAGAACAACAGGACCATCTTCCAAATCCATTCTGAGAAGAATGGACTGGACTGGTGGCAAGTTTGGTAGCGAGAGGAAAAGGCTCTAGTAACCAACAACCCTGTCATAAAAATTGTTGGTTGCACTGCCATGGACTGCTGAGAAAGGGGTCTTAGAGTTATGGTTGGGGTTTGATCCTTAGCTGCAGGTAAGCATAATAATTAATAATAAAAAATATCCATTATATCTCGCATGTTGATTAGAATTACTATGATAAAAAGTTGTGCAATTAGCAGTTATGAAATAAATTCAAGACATTAGAAGTTTTCAACTGCAGACACCTGCTAAATTTGAAATGAATAGTTCATTGGAATTTTTTTTCCTTAACAAGTTACATGACTAAGATCTCATGACGTAGAGAAGGCACAAATCTTGCCACCAATACTTGGCTGTTTGTACCAACAAAGCAAGGAACTATTCTACTTCCATTCATTCCTAAACTTATCAATGGTAATGAGGAGAGACAAAGCTGTAATTTGAAAACCCAAACTGCAGAAAATACAGGGTATTGAATGACAAACCAAAATGGTTAACTTCAACTTAAGGGTGGTCAATGGGATTTATAATTCTACTCCTGAGAGTAAAAGTCACAGAAAAATAGAGAAGCCATACTTCTGGTTTCCTTAAATGCTGTTCTCAGATAATTTGGGAAAATTCATTAAGACCAAAGAATTTCCCTGGATTATTCAAATGGAAATAACATATTTCGGAAAGCTACCATGAATTGGGAGTATCATTCTAACTCATTCAGTGTTTCTTCATTACTCATCTTTATGCAATGAATCCTATGAATGAAACATAACTGATGCTAGTTTATCTTTCAACTTACATTTAAATGGAATAGTTGTTAAAATCATCTTTAAAGTTAATCCCGCGCATTAGTGTGTGTTTTGTTTTGTTTGGGTATGTAATTTTTCATATCTGTAAGCATGTCACTGTTTGTGTGTAATAAATTAGTTCCGGTTGTGATACGATGTAGTCTAGACGTCTTTTCCTGAGACCTTCCACCATCCTGTCTAAATCCTAATCCATCTCCGTCGAAAAGCTGATATCTCAACAGGTTATGGGCCCAGGACGATCTACCACTGTGAATTGCGGTATAAGTTTTATATATTACGGTGAAATTTAGTACCGTGGACTTATATTTTCGGTCGGAGAACTTTTGTTAGGACCACGTGTTCAGGACTTTGTCTCTTGAGTTGCTCTTATTAATTATACAGAATGAGTAACGAAAATGTCCACCACGGTGAAAATAGTGGAAGTGACGAAAATGTGGGAACGGGTAGCCTTTTCACGTCACATGTGCCGGCAACAACTACGGTCACGTTGGCGTCGAATCATCTTCCAGCCATCGATAAACTCGAGGGGGAAAGTAATTGGGCGAACTGGAAATATTTAATGGAACTGTATTTAGGGTTAGATGACTTGTACGATAGTGTCCTTCAAGAACCACCTGAACAAGTGAGGCAAAATCTGAACTCTCCGGAGATGAAGAGGGATTTAAGGGCCCGATCTAAAATCTCTCTTACGATACAGTCGCATCTGTTGATTCACGTTAGAACTGCAAAAACCGCATTCGAAGCGTGGAAAAATCTTTGCGACGTGTTTGAGGACAAAGGCGTGTTCCGGCGCATCGGCCTCATGGACCAATTGTTGGATACGAAGCATGCCAACTTCAAGTCACTGTACGACTACGTGATGAGCATGACAGACATAATCCATAAGATTGCTGAAACCGACAAGCCCATAGATAATGAATTTGTGGCTTTCCTGATGCTGAGAAACCTGAGACCGGAGTACAAGTGGCTGCGCCAGCTCATAGAAAAGAGCGTGAAGAAAGAAGAAGAGTTGACTCCCAACATGGTATCCAATGCGCTGATTAGAGAGGGACAGAAGGAGGCAGCAGAAGAAAGGGGTGCCAATGGATCATCAAAGGCACTCTTAGCTGGAGCAGGCAATGGGAGAAATTTCTCTCGTGGCAATGGTATGGAGCAATCGATGACGTGGCAACCTAGGGGGAATCAACCTGAGGGGCCGCCTGGTAATGTGGTGTCCAGCCAACAGCGAGAGCAGCACCAGCGAAGGGCCTATCATCAGCTGAAGCAGACTGCTGACCAAGGTGGACAGTACTGTTCAAGAAGTGGGCAGAATAGGGATGATGTGGTTATCTGCTTTAATTGTAAAAGGCCAGGACATAAAGCATCCAAATGTTGGTTCAGAAATAAGGGCAAATTCAATAGAAGCTCTGAAAATAATCCAGAAGGTAAGAGTCAAAACTCAGGGCCACAGAACTGGAATTTGTTTACTGCCATGACAGCTATTGGTAAAGAAGGAAGCTGGTATGTAGATTCAGGGGCATCAGCTCATATGTGTGGGAACAAAGATCTGCTTTCCAATTATAAAGTTGTAGATAAAAAAGATGTCAATTGTGCTGGAAATGAGAAGTTGTATACAGAAGGTGTAGGTGACATTGTTTTAAAAGGTCCAGACGGTTTTTCAGGGATAAGAAATGTTACTTATGTGCCTAATCTAACAACAAATTTGCTATCTGTAAGTGCTATTTCAAAATTGGGACTAATAACAGTTTTTGATGGTACAGGTTGTAATATATACAGTAAGGGAAGTATAAATATCATGTCTTGTCCTTTAATTTCTGCTAAAGAATTAGGTGGAATTTATAAGTTGGATGTTGATCCTTCTCAGCCAAAGGCATTGAAGGCAGAGAGCCTTCCAGAGAGTAATTTATGGCACAAAAGGCTTGCTCATTTAAGTTTTAAAAGTATGCATTTCATGTCTGAGGGTCTGGTGGATGGTTTTGTTCTTAACTCATCACAAACAGGAGTGTGTGAAAATTGTGTGAAGTCAAAGCAGACAAGAGCACCCTTCCCAAGGGGTAAAGCTGAAAGGTCTAAAGAGATCCTTGGGATAGTTCATTCTGATGTCTGTGGGCCAATGGATGATGTGTCTTTTGGAGGGCAAAAGTATTTTGTGACCTTTATAGATGATAAGACGAGGTATACTCATATTGCCTTGTTGAAATCTAAAGATGAGGTATTGGAGAAATTTAAACTCTACAAAAAACTTGTGGAGAAACAAACTGGTAAATGTTTGAAGGTATTGAGATCAGATAATGGTGGGGAGTATTGTTCCAAAGCGTTTACTGATTTTCTCCAAAGTGAGGGCATCCAAAGACAGCTCACAGTTGCAGGGACTCCTGAGCAGAATGGGGTTGCAGAGAGGGCCAACCGCACAATTTTAGAAAAAACTAGAGCAATGCTTAAAGAAGCCGGTTTAAGTAACAAATACTGGGGAGAAGCAGTGCACACAGCTGTTTATCTCAAAAATCTCTCTCCAACTGTTGCTGTAAAGGGTAAGGTGCCTTATGAGGCATGGACTGGGAGAAAGGTCCATATTGGACATTTAAAAATTTTTGGTTGTCTTGCTTATGTTCATGTCCCTAAAGTTAGAAGCAATAAATTGGGGGATAGAGGAACAGAATGTGTATTTGTGGGCTATGATGATGAGAAAAAAGGGTATAGATTAATTAATTTTAAGAACCCAAAGGAAGTAATAATAGAGAGAAGTGTTGTATTTAATGAAAGCATTTTTCCAGGGCTAGAAAAAGGGGAAGCAAAGGTTGGGAATTCAAATGTTAACCCCAATTTTGTAACAGATGTACAAATTTGTGTGCCAGTAATTCATGATAACTGTTCTGATAGAAATTCTGAAAACTTGGTATCAAGTGAAAGTAATGTAGCAGGCAATGTAGAGGTAGCTGCAGATGAGGGTGAAAGAGAAAGGAGGTATCCTCTAAGAGATAGAAAACCTTATCAATTCCCTGATTTTGTAACATATAAGGCATCAGTTGCCTTAAATGATGAGCCTGTAACAAGAGGAGAGGCTTTAGGTAGAAAAGATGGAAAACTGTGGGTCAATGCCATGCATGAGGAGATGATGTCATTGAAAGAGAACAATGTGTGGGTTCTTGTGCCTAGGCCTACAGGGAAAAATGTTGTAGAAAATAAGTGGGTGTATAAATTAAAAAGGGGACCTGATGGAGTGATTGACAAGTATAAGGCAAGATTAGTTGCCAAAGGTTTCACTCAGTGTTATGGCTTAGACTATAACGAAACTTTCTCTCCAGTGGTGAGAGCAGAGAGTCTAAGGGTGATTATTTCCATAGCTAACAATTTAGATATGGATATGGACCATGTTGATGTATGCACTGCATTTTTGAATGGTGACATTGAGGAGGTTGTTTACATGGAGCAACCTGAAGGTTATGTTGATGCAGACAATCCAGAGAAGGTTTGCCTTCTGAAAAAGGCCATATATGGGTTAAAGCAGGCTTCTAGAGCCTGGAATGTCAAATTACATGACTTTCTTATTACTGTTGGATTTCAAAGATCTAAGAGTGATGCATGTGTGTATGTAAAGAAAGGTTCAAAAGGGTTGTTAACAATTGTGGCTATTCATGTGGATGATATGTTTATTGTGTCTAATGACAAAGAGGAAAAAGAAAAGTTAAAATGTAAACTCAAAGAAAGGTTTAGTTGTAGAGACCTTGGTGAGTTGAAGCATTTTCTTGGGGTGAGTGTTCAACGAAATAGAGAGAGAGGTGAAGTTAAATTGTCACAGAAACTTTATCTTGAAAAACTTCTGGATAGGTTTAGGATGTCTGATTGTAATCCTGTGAAAACACCTCTGGAAAAGGGACTGTATCTTCAGAAAAATGATGGTGAAAAACCTAATGTACCCTATCAAAATCTTATAGGTTCATTAATGTATTTGAGCATATGGACAAGACCAGATATCACACAAGCTGTGAATTATCTTAGTCAATTTAATCAGTGCTTCGACAATCTGCATTGGTCTAGTGCCAAGAGAGTCTTAAAATATCTGCAAGGTACTAAAGAACTATCCTTAACTTTTAGGAAGGGTGAAAAAGAATTGACTGGCTTCTGTGATGCAGACTGGGGTAGTGATCCTACTGATAGAAAATCTTACACTGGTTTTCTTTTTAAATTTGGTGAAGGACCAATTTCGTGGCAATCCAGGAAACAGTCTTCTGTGGCTCAGTCTAGTACCGAGGCTGAGTATGTTGCTCTTAGCCATGCAAGTAATGAAGCAATTTATCTACAAACTTTGATTGAGGAGTTAATTGGTCAAAAGTTAATTGTAAAGTTGAATTGTGACAACCAAGGGGCCATATTTTTGTCTAGAAATCCTTCCTTTACTAGGAAAACTAAACATATAGATATTGCTTACCATAATGTTAGAGACTTAGTAAGTAAGAAATCAATTGTTGTCCAGCATGTAATATCTGAAGACATGGTGGCTGATGTGTTTACAAAGCCATTAGGTAGTTGTATGTTTAAAAGATTTATTGACTTGATTCCTGTTGTATGATGATGTGGTCGCGTGATTAAAGGGGGTGTGTTAAAATCATCTTTAAAGTTAATCCCGCGCATTAGTGTGTGTTTTGTTTTGTTTGGGTATGTAATTTTTCATATCTGTAAGCATGTCACTGTTTGTGTGTAATAAATAAGTTCCGGTTGTGATACGATGTAGTCTAGACGTCTTTTCCTGAGACCTTCCACCATCCTGTCTAAATCCTAATCCATCTCCGTCGAAAAGCTGATATCTCAACAATAGTTACTATCAGTAATAAGATAATTCTAATACTTAATGAGGTTCCAATATATGTTTACCTCTGTAATGGAGCTACTAAAATATTTTACTTCAAATACCAAAAAGTATAAATCTCCCATTTATTCTTCAGTAGCTCATCCAATTTAAAAAGGAAACCTGTTTCAGTATGTTCTTCAGAAATACCAACAACTTAACAGAATGAGGTTTGATTGATGTTGAAGGCATTCTCAATATGATACTGGCCTTTAATACTAAGGAAATTGTTGAGACTTGGTATATTTATAACTGAAACAAAAAACATGACAGGAATTGAAACAGAAAAACTTAGTAAAGCTTCACAAAAATAAGATTTTGAGCACGTAGTTTCAACTCACACACATCATCAGGCCCTGAGTGAATAGTGACAAACAACAAAAGAAAAATGGAAGAAAAGGTTGGGGCAGACTGGAGTTAGGTATAAGAATCACTAAACATCCTTTCCACAATTTTGTGTAATTCAAAAAAACTTTTTTAACTTCTTCTCAAGAAATGAAATGTTACAACCATATCAAATGCGTTGATTTATTAAAAACAGTAAAATACACAGGAAAGTTAACTCAATCTTACTACCAGCAACCACAGCTACCAATAAAACATTCATGGGCTTATACTCACAAAAGAATGAAACAGAAGCTGATGTATGAAGTTTAAAAATAGTTTGAGAGGCAAAGAGCAATAACACACATACGTATTTAAATCAATTTAAATTGTAAAAAATTTTTCATAAACAACCGTTAAAAAACCGATGAATAAGACTAACATATTCTTCAGAAACAGAGACGACAGACAGTCTTCGATTCAGACAAGAATGAAAAAGACACACAATTGCTTCAATGGTTCGGAAAATCGATAGCTTGCCTAGATTCTAAATTTTTGGGCAACTCTAGTAGTCAAGTAAGAACAAGCTGTTTTCAGATAAACTCTAGGAATATTTCGAACTCACATAAATGGTAAACACTTTGTCATTCTTTTTCGACTGTCTCAGAATTATTTGCTTCATTGTCCGTTGTTTCTTTGCTGTCTTCCTGAACAGTTTTCCCGATAAAGAACTTCGTTATTTCCTTTTGCCATTCAGGAGTCGGCTGCGGATTGTATGGGTTACCACCACCTGAGCTGAACGCTGGAACATGTAATACAGAAACATTGTACGTTCAGATCACATTCATACCTTAAATATGATACACGAGTCTATAGTGTTACTCACATGAAGATGATGATGATGAAGCAGCAGCAGACTTCGGTTGGATGACTATCTTCCTCGGGGCCTTTGCACCAGATGCTTGAAGATGGAAACGATATTTGAATTATTTATCCATAGTAATTCAGAGAGAAAAACAAAAAAAATCCTTACTCTTAGCACCGCTGCAATCTGCTTTTGTTCGAACCATGATTGACTTAAATACCCGTATTTGCGATTCAGCAAGGTTGTTTATTCCTGTCTCTTTACCTGCCGCAGTTTGCCGCCAAATCTTCGCGGTAACGATTTTTGAACGATTCGATATGTATTCGATTGCTTCGACCAGCTTCGACTTCACCTACAACTTTGGCGGTTGATTCAGCTGCGTCCTATAAGGAATCTTCATAAACATCTCGAGAGACTGAGATGTTCCTCATAACAATATCACCAAATCATTAAATTGCTGTGGTAAAGATAAATACACAATAAAGTATGGCTGTATAATAATTAACAGAGATACATGGTATATCTTAAAGAGTTGTGCATCATTGTCTCAAAAAACTGGCCACTGCAAAATACTTAATCTATACATTGAAGATAAGTGACGTAAGAATCATGTGAAAAGACCCACTATAGAATGATTTAATTTCAGCCAGAATAAGGAAAACAAGAAGGGCTACTGGGAGACGTTGCCAATGATTGTGCTCAAGGACCACTCATTCATTATATATTTTCAGTATGCTCGCGCAAGTTCCTAAGTAACAAATCTTTTTGCAGTAACTGCTTTTTAAGTGAGTGAAAACTATTCAGTTATGATGTCTGAGTGTTGATCCGCTTCAAAATACTTAGTACGACTTCTCAAGAAAAAGTCTACGAAAGCAATATTATTGTTTGACGACTGCGAACGTAATGACTAAAAAGCTATTAGTCTAACGAAATAGATGATCGGAATATCATTCAAGTCTACGAATGCTTCACATCTCGTACATTCTGAGTATTTTCAGTATCCAATTCCAGTGTGCCTAAGGATGGAATATCTTACGGCTATCTAAGTAATTCCTCGAAAACGCGAGTTTCCATTTCTATAAATTAAACAAATTTGATTGAAATATATTATCTATATTCTTATAACATATATTTCTCAGATACGTAATTGAAACCTGTCAGAACTGAAATAACAATTTCATTAAGAACCGGCATCTCAGGCAAAGTTTTTACAATTTATTTCGCCTCGAACTTAATTCTGCAAATATATTTGTCAGAATTCACGGAATTAATCAAGATATTTGGGATGTGTATTATTGATCTTTTATACTATTATCTACTTATAATTATTATATAGTTTAGCAAAACCTCAGTTTCAAAGCTGACACCTATTGTAATGAATTTAAATGCACTCATTTGCCGCATGGTTGCCGAATTCATTTCCTTGACGCGTTTAAAAAAGGAATGGAATATTTCTATATTCTCAAAAGTACTACTTTTTGATTACTTACTCATTTTTTCGCAAGCCTTTGATCATTCTGTAAATTTACTAAAACTTTTAGAAGATCCGGAATGATGTCCTGAAATATCCATCCTGAACAGAGGTCTGTATCCATTAATCTGAGAAACTTACAATAGGATGCAAATAATGAACTTTCTATCATTCTCTACCGGTGGAAGGAACGATTTAAACTTTCTCGAGGTTAACGAACGGTAATCGCCCAGAAAAAAACCATCTGGTTTTTTAGCGATGCGAGTCAGTAGATGCTCATGAAACGGAGTCAAATAACAAACTAGCGTGACGAAAGTTTTTTATCTGTTGCTAGTGCTACATTCATCTCAGCACCTCAAAACGGTTTTCCTATTGCCCGTCAAAGTTGAATTCATTACTAATCTTGTATATTTAATAATCGAAACTTATTTTGTTACATCCCGAGGCTAACTCCTGCCATTGTGATTTCTTACATACACTTAGAATGATAAATTTAATCACTATGCGGCACAAACCATCAAAATATATCGGACAAAACTTACATGTTTGAGCCCGTTTTAACCGTGAAAGGTGATGATTACAGCGAAAAATAGTTCAATATTATTACCATCAACACGATTTTTTAAATAAGAATGGAAATGCTCTCAGAATGGCTAGAAGAAACGTATCACGTACATCTCTTCCAAAAAATAATTCGATTACCATAATCCTCTATGTTATATCTTTGGTATTCATGCATTTGAATATAAATTTATTCATCACTTACAGTAGAAAAATCTATTAATAATAATGAACATCCAACTTTTGCGAGGAATAAATTTGCTGTCATCGCTTTGAAAATGGTTAATATTATGATACTAATAATGTAAATGCACTTTTTTATCAAACATCATAACTAAGAATCAGTATCAATAACTGAGAGTTCCAAATTCTCTATTTAATTGTTTAATATATGCCTGTAGTATTTCATTTATTTTTAATTTCATTTTCCTTTTCCTACAAAAATTATCATTACAGAAATCCTTCCTTCACATAAAATAATCCTGTTACTAAATATTAAGAACGCTGACTCCTTTATTCCTTTTTTGGAGCAAAAAATACTTTTACTATAATTATAGTGTTTCTATTGTTAATAGAATGTCAATAATGAAATGTTTGCTTTCATGAATTTTAATGAGGCATTTCCTTCCGTTTATTTCTGAAAATTTTGAGTTAGGTGTACAAAATTCTTAGATAACCTTTTATTCGTCGCTTCTGAAAAAAAAGTCTTTTGAAACAGATGGAAGCGATAGAAGTAGAGATCTAGCAAGGATCTGTATTCTATTTGTTTGCAAGAATAATACGAGTAATCTCATACTTTCGTAGATTTTTATTGACAGTGCGTCTATGACCGAAAAGACTGAAGATTTCCCATTAAGCTAAGGTATCGATCAATGGCCAGCGTAATTTTTCTGAATAGATGATTGTCAAGACAGTATAAGAGCACGATCAGAGGAGTTGTGACTTTATTTTGCTGTCCTCCAGGACAGCGTTTCCTATCCTATATGTTCTCAAGTCCCGTCATCCATATCAAGACAATAATACCACGAAAAGGTGCGACGGATTTATATTTCTAATTGACGAGATGTGCCATTTTACGAATACTTGGTTTGCTAATGCCTTGCAGTGAAACTCCGGAAGGATTTAATTGCAATGAAGTAGATTCTCAAAACGATTAAAATAAAAGGATATCAACCTGCTCGAGTCCCACCAAATAAGCTCGTAAGTTTCACCAATGGTACTCGTCCCACCGGTTAGAAAACACTGCTAGTACTGTTAAAAGTGCTTCGACTGCTAAGGTTATTTCGCACGTAGGCCCCCACCGGGAATCGAACCCGGGACCGCATTCATTGAAGTTGAACGCGTTGCCCACTTGGCTATCCGGGAGCCCGGAAAACACTGCTTCCAAATGAATAATCGGTTCAGTATATCCATAAATACCGATGACAAATAATACAAATGCTTACCTTTCTCCATATTTTCGTCAGAATAGTGGAGGGATTAAGCACACAGGGGGCCCCTGTAAGGAGAGACCTCCATACCCCATTACCACTTACCCCCAATAACGCTCTGCTCTGCAAGTGCCAACCCAATATTATCATTCTTTATCACTTCAGCTAGATTTCCATTTTGCTTATTCCTGCATTTTCTATCATCAAATCCAATCTTGGAATTCATTACTCTATAAAGTAGCTAAATATTCTGCGGGAAACTGCTCATTTACAAAACAATTCATATGAGCTTTGTTCTGGTTCGAATTTATTGAAACCAAATGTAAATACCAGCAAAATTCTACCGCCTAAAAAGAAATTTTCTGTTTTACTCTGAATCTCTTTCTTGGGTGAATTCTTCCGTCTTGAAACCACTGATGAGCGATTCAGAGATGTTTACCCATATAATTTGTTTCATTATCACTGAATTTTTTCATTCTTGTAGACTGCATAACAAAAAATGAAATAATCGTGACTTTCTAAATCACTTTGTTCTGAAGTTTAGGACTATTAGGTTACCAATATAGCCAACTCAAGACTGAAGTTGATTATATAAAGACTGTGGGTATTTCCCATTTGTTTTTGCTAGAATTGAACTCAATCACGAACGCAATATAACTTAAACAATACAAGGAACGTTCAGCGTCATAAATTAAACTTCGTCAAAATGCATTGCCAATGAAGAAGGAAGGAATCTAACCAAAATCCTCCCTGTGTTTGCCCCTGTTTTATGGTTGATTTTTGATGATCAGTCGTTGTACCCTTCATCATACCCAGTGGACAGACAATCAGAAATGTGGCTGCACTTCAAAAGTAAGTGAAGGAAAATGATTGAAGTTATATTAAAAAGGGAACTAAAGGGAGCAAGCTCAAGGTTTTAGGTAATGGATGAGCTCAGAAGGAACTTGGACAAGCTCTCAAGATAGGAATAGGGATCAATAGAGAGCCCGGTACAAGATGGACCTATCAATGAGATAGAATATCGATGATGGTTCCTCCCAAACTGATATGCAGCAAGGAAACTCCAGATATATCATATAACTTTCACAACCGTATTCCAACTTACGCGTTATTGCAATTTTACATGATATTTTAGCTCGATTGCGCAAGAAATTGCATTGTTAAATAAGTTGGACATATTAGTCTTAAATTTAAAGTCCCAGCTACTCTGCTTTTGATTTAAGTGAATGGCGATGTATGTCGTGGAGGTAAAGGTCGAAGAGCGGTGCTTCATAGAACCCGGTATGACGAGACCTATTTAAAAAAATTTTTGTCGCGTTTCATGTTATGTATGTAGCGGAATATGGGTATTGAATTGTAACAGGGTTTTCATACATTCCTTTCGTTTTCCATCACTTATTGTCAAGAAATCTGTAACTTCTCCAGTGAACTCCATGAAAAATATTTGACCTAGATGTCTTGCGCGTCACAGAGGAACGAAAAAATTTCGATTCACGGAGCAGCGTCTCAGTCGAATGGAGACTGATTTTTCTTTGTAAAAACGGTGACAGCCATCACCTGCGGTGAAAGTACGTCCTATCGCTTCCCTCCTCCGTCATACCATGGGGTCGATGGTCACTATAAATTCTGGACCGAACCATGGAGGAGATCAGAGCTTACCAAGACTTCAATCAATTCACTGTGCATAACTGAAGATACAAAGTTCCAAAATGAAGACGGTGAGTGTTTCCCGCAGTTTTCCAACTTCTTTCTCCGTAAAATTATTTCACGTTTCAATTTTCTAGTGGAAGAGGCTAAGTTTTAGGTAGTGTTACATTTTACTTAGACGTTCTTCGCATTCATAAAAGAGGGAACAAACAGATCAGCAGGAAAAACGCACCTGTAAACACTGTAAGAGGGATTTAACGGTTCTTTCAATTGCTAGTTTTAAACTTAAGTATAGGAAGAAAGCATTCGATGAGTATAACAATCTTAACCATTTATCATCTTTTGCCTAAATGCAAGACATGTGGCTGGGACCGCAGATCGCAGTTCGCTGCCTACATTTTCATTTCATGTTATGATCTGAATCTCGTTTCACTTCTGTTGGATCGAAAATAGTATAGAGCTAGAATTTGACATGTTCCCCTTTAATGATCTGCCATTATAATGGGAAATGTTATACATTGTTCCAAAAAGCAACTCTTTGCCTTTAAAATTATATACTTTAAGAGTCAGTATCGATCTCCTGGTTAATCTGAGTCGACGTAAACCAAATCATTGGGGAGAGTAAATTCGCGCAAATTCATGACTCGGTCATCTTTACACCTTTGTTGAACAACGACCAGGTATCACAGAAAAACCAAACTTTTAGCAGAAATTTGGAATCTAGTCTGAAGCTTAATCCGTGTTTCTGAGATCCGATCGTGATTTATTAACCTCCGATAACCGTATGAATTAAAAATCGATCTCCTACAAATTTTATCCTATGCAGTTGAAATTTTTACTACGTACAATTTGAATGATTTAGAAAAAAACAACGAGGGCGATTTTTCCTAAATACGTTGGGAGAGGCGATACGATGAGGCCTATAATGATGACGTCGCTTCTCTTTTTTTAGTTTTTATGAATTTTTATGTAATAAGTTCTCGGTCATCCTCTTGGCCTTTATATCTAATTTTTGTAAATAGACGATTTGTAGGAAGTTACAGTTTCTGACAATCAGTAAATATTAACTTCGCTTCAATCTTATTAAATATTGCTATTCTCTTTTCTCCAGTATTTGCTAAATTTATCCTATCATCGGTTTTCAGGGACAGAACCAAGGGGAGGCACGGCTCCCCCTTATTCCTTGTAGTGTTGTTAAGAGTTATTCGACAGTTGAGGTCATTTCATACATATGGCCCCCACCGGGAATCGAACCCGGGACCACTTTCATGAAAGGCAAACACGCTACCCACTTGCCAACCCAACCCAACCAAATATCCTCCTACGTCCACTAGATTACGTTAAAGTTGTAGGCATTCAACGTTTTAAATCTTTAATTTGGGAGAGTAAAACTTTTCCTTTTATGGAAAGTCCTCTTTCTTTCTCTTCCGATGTAACTAGGTTATGTAAGGTCAATGTATGATAGTTACCAAATTACAGTTATTTTATTTCCTCTAGCTTCTCACTGCCAGTGTTCTATTTATTAAAACGATTATTTTGTCCTTCGAGTCCTAGCACTGTTGTTAACACTAAAATCAAATGTTACAGTACAGTAAAGAGCAAAATGGTTGCTTCGCACCCGAAGAGACTTTCATTCTATCAATTTATTTCCTCCTAAAATTTTCCTTTCTCAGCTTCAGTCTCAGGAATTTCCCGGACGTGAAGCTCACTTTTAGTATCGTTTATTTCGGTTCACATAAAAAAATCTGGAATGCGTCAGGCCACATTTCTTTCTTTTAAACATTAGTTATTTTTTGGTAAGACGCAGAGAAAGACTTTCACCCAATTTATGTCTAAATCGGGTCATTTTGGCACTGCTTCTCTGCTCAAGAAATTTTTAAATTCCGTCTAAACCGATTTCTCTGTTTTTTTACTGCCCTTCCATTAACTGATTCCTTTCGGCAGTACAGTGAAATCTTTAACATCGATTTCTTTTTATCTAAAAAAGTAAGTTACAGATTAAACAATGGACTGCAATAGTCATATAAAAATGAAATCGGTAATGAAACTGTAAAAATATTTTCAAGTCTTCATGTCTTCAAACCGAGGCTATTACATAGTATGGGGGCCACATGATTTACCCTAATAGCTACTAGATAGTGCATAAACTGTAAGAAAAGTGATCTTTTAAACTTTGATTCGTCAAACCACTTATTTCAGTTTTTAAGAGCCGGCCAGCAAGCTTTTTAATCAGCTTCTAGAATCTGAAATTTAAATGTATTTATGAATGTCAGATATCTCAAAATTGCGAATTTAGAGTACTAATCACCACAAATTTCTCGCATATTCAACAACATCTTGGAGCTCACGTAACGATTTGTTATTGCTATCCATTTTCCGAATCGTTTTCTATATTTTCTATACATCATCACTTCTAGAATTACTTCGCTGTAGCTGTCCTCTTCTCAATCAGTCCCTTCACATCTTTAATTTCTTGTGAAACAACTCTTATATACTAAATCATCACGCGCTTGAGATACTTAACTCTGATCTTCCACAATATTCTCATCCGTTCCTCCTTCCAGGATTGTCTTAAAGAGATTCTTAAAATTTCCAAATACGTATACCCTATAAGTCTGTTCCTACTTTTCAGAGCAACTTGTGTTTTATATACTGAATATTTATTTAAAGGTCGGTTTGGTGTGCATTTGCTTGTTTGCTGCTTTGATCCAATCAGCTTTTGGACGCCCTCGATATCTTGCGATACCATTGGAGGATATTGAATTCCTGGAAGTAAATGATAATCGCCAGCCTTTGGTCCGTTCGGCAAGAGCAGTGCAGCCTAACCAATGGGTTGAGCAGCAAAGACAAGATCAGCAAGCAGACGCCACTGATGGTCAAGAACGTATCCAGCGGGGAATCCACGGAGGTGGTAGTGGAGGTGGCGGTGACGGCGGACACCACGACTACGTTGACTTTGGCGCACATACTGGGCACCACGGAGCATTTGGATGGTATGCTGACTTCCCTGTCCAGAAAGAGCACTAAAAAAAGTTGTATTCAGGACTTCGTTGAATGTCTCATGCTTTAGAGTTGAAGTCTGACCAAAAATGTAGATATTTTATGGTTTTTTTATTACTTATTTTCTATTTTTACTTGTTAAATAAATTTTTGTTGAGATTTTGAATATGGCTTTTATTGAGGATGATACAAAAAGCATACTGAGTACGACGGGCGAAACAGCACTCCGATATTAGCAACCTGGGCTCCCGGATAGCCAAGTGGGCAACGCGTTCGATCTCGGTGGGAGCCTACGTGCGAAATGACCTAAGCTGTCGAAGCACTTTTAACGATACTACCACTACTATTAGCAACCTAGTCCTCCGCAGTGAATATTAAATTTCTGAATCGCACGAAAGCTGGAAAATAGATATGTAATAATAAATTCATAATTTAAAGGAGCTTGAGCATGAGAGATAATCACAGGGAATACAGGTAATGGAACCTTTTCGAAACTTTCCTCCTGCTTAGATAATTTAGCTTTGAGTTCCCAACGTTTTTCAGCAACATGAGCACCGCCATTTCTAATATTTGATAAACTATATTCAAATAAAGAATAAATTATTTCTGAGCAATTGATAATCTCGTGTGTAACACTCAAGTATCGCCTGTGAAGAAGTTAACAAAAGCACACCTGATGTGATTCATATCTTCCTTTAAACAAATCACTCTAACGATAAACCCCGTTGTGTAATATCCCAATTTCGATGTTTCGTAAACCTCATTTCCTTCAAAATCTTGACTGGAGATTAATGAAAATTTTTCTAGAAAAACAACCGAATTCCTCCGAAAAGAAAGAAAATTACATATTCGCTACCAAACCACGTTCGAGATAACAGAGGTTGATTCTGAATAGATTCGAATCTATTCAGAATTCTTTCTTGATTGAATTTCCATAACAAGGATAATCAATGAGAAAAATCAGGTTAGAGAACAGAAAGCTGCTTATCTACACAAAAATCTGGAGTAATCCAGAATCCAGACTGACCCAAAGAATAAAAGTTTTCTATTTCAATGAGTGTAAGATTCGGAAAGTGGTACACCCCTAAAAACATCATTCAACGCGGTTCTGTACGTCTCATGCTGGTAATTTTGCATTTGGTACCGACATGTGACTTATGCCTGTTTCATTTTTATCATCTATAATTTCCTGATGTTACGTGTTAAAGTCGCTGCTAAGGTGGTTATACACTTAGAAAATTTCCATAGACCGAATGATTAATTCGAATGCCAAAAAGTCTATGAAAAGTTTTGGATTGCTATTATTGTCATTAAAACAATTCAACTAGGAACCGCTGTCATCCTTGAACTTTTACCACAAAATAAGCTTAATTGTGATTGTTTTTGAGAATAGGCACGAAAAAAACTATATGTATGATTTTTCTGATTTCGAAAACTGCGTAAATTAATCTTACCGAGGTGTCTTTATTGAGCATTCCCTAAATTTTTAACTCCCCCTTATCCTAATATCTCTTCAATGATTTGCAATCCTCAATTTTCATCTTTCGTTATCAACCACAGCAATTGCAAATTCAATCAAAATTTCTTCTAAGCATCTAATCGACGCAAATTACAATAATTCTTCATCTATTTTTATCCTAGCACTCCTCTTTCGGTACATTAAAGTTTGTATGTAGTATCAACTCGATTTTTTTATAAAATAAGAAGTTTATGTTATCTAAGAATGATTATTCTATTTTTGGATCATTAAGTTGAGGCAATTTTAAATACCAGGAAATAAGACGTTTAAGTGATAATGCACGTTTTTTTTCAGAATAATCGCATGTCCACGAAGTAATTATTTCTCAACCAAATTATTATTAATTATGTTACGTTGGAAATGAAAACATAAACCAAGTAGCTCTGTCAATTTCAATTAAAAACAAATTTTTAGCGAGAAAATACGCTCTGAAAGTCTTCAAAATCTTCAACTATAATTAATTATTAGTGTTCGGTCATAATTTCTTTTTTGAGTAAGGGATTCTAACTTCTGTTCAAACTCGACTTCCGGTCTTCATTCGAGACCAGTGGCAACATTGCAGAACCTAATGGCTTCGCCGAAGATTACGCATGAAACACTGACCCGATGAATCGAATTCTATAGTACGTGATCAAGACTTTGCTGTTACGTCTAATGCTCTCAATAGGTCACATTACGAGACCTTTTGCTCAATATCAGATGCAAGTCCCATGAGTTCGCCGTAGTCGCATAATCGTCTGAAAGCTGTACACACTGGTACCAGAATGGCGATAACCTACTCTTCTGGTAATTTGAAAGGTCGCGGATAAAGCAACAAGGATGAGTAGCATAAAACGAAATTGTTTCAGACATTGAGATATTCTTATGGACGCAAGCAAGTCAGGCATATTATTGAGAGATTCTTATGCATGAGTATATAATTTGTAAGAGTATTTCGCTTGTATCCCGAAAAACGTTTCTTGGAGTTGAAAAATGTACTGAATCAAATCTAGAAAAACATTAATGGCTTTAAAGCAAAACTTCCGGAAAATAAATTTACTAATTAGTTTGGCGGAGGTGAAGCTCCCGGATAATCGAGAATGTACTAACATCGACGAGGACATTTTAAACACTGAAAATTTCTAATTCTGGACCAGTGTTTAGACATCCCTATGAAAACACGAATTTTTTCGTGGTCTATGTCAAAAGGGAGCCATTAAAATCTGTCAAATGATATTAAGTAACCAAGGTTGTAAACTTATCCAAAAAAACGAAAATCGAATGAAGTTAATACCTCATGCCTTGCCTTATCCGACATGATTGATAGGAAAGCCGATTCTGTCAAAAATATATATTATACGTACGTTAACATATGATTCTCCTTGAATCGAGTGGCTTTGTCGCTCGTCCGCCTCCTTTTCTTATTATCGAAAACCGAGTGAGACTATGAGTGACGTAAGTGTATTAAACAGATATAAAAGCTTAATGGCGTTTAAGGGGAGGTAAAGAATGAAATAAAACGACGTCGGAGACAATATGTTTACAACTCCGAAGCAATGCTGCGTTAGGCCTAATCAGCAGTGTACATGAAGCTCTTTCATGCTTTTATTCAAGAGGAGAGTAGTTACTCTTTGCAAGTGAGTTATTGCGGATGGTTTAAAAGTAGTTCGGATGGAGGAATCTCACTGAAAGTTCTCAAGTTATATTTGTTCATAGTAGATACACCACCGGTAATGTTTTGATCATTTATTTGATTTAGTTTAAATTATTTGATAAATCTCGTGTCGCAAGATTTTATTGTGTGACGTTTCCAATATAGAAGAAGATGAGGAAATATTGAAAACACATGGGTAATTATCTGTATAAAAATCAACCATCAAGGATCGACTTCTGACTCGATTTAAGGGAAATCCATGCACATGAAGTTTATGTTAGGAGGACGGAAAATAATTTTTAACTCGAATGATGAACGGAAGTGTTGAGGATTTACCTCAGACATAGAGGTAAGCTTTGAAATATATTATTTTTTAGATTTTAGTTATAAACACGCAGCAGTAGGTAAATTATAGATGTAAAAATGCATTTTAAATTATTTTGTCTAGAATATAAATAATACCAGGTCATCCTTCCAATTTCCCAAATATTTTCGTAATGATTATTTTTGATTTATTTAACTAATAATATGCACTAGTATATACCAAAAGGGAATAATCTTTATACTAAATAGAACTGAAAAATGATGGGGTTGTACCCTGTAGTTGTTCAGCATAATTTGACAGAAAATTGCTAGCATCAGTGATGCATTATTTTGGAAAACTTAGGTAGTCTTACATTACCATGGATAACATTCAAACATGCTTTGCTTTCATTTTCCATTCAGAAAATTATGTGATTTTCTTATCCCTTCCTTAAGAATCTGTGGTTCCAAAAATTCCAATTTCTCCATGCACAGAAAAATGAATAAAAACCTGAGACCACAGAAGATAACCTTATTAATGGCTGAATCTCTTCCCTGTCAACTCAAAATTTAACTAATATTATTCTTTCACGATGAATAAGTAATCAATATGAGGGGTATCGATGAAGTAAGCTTTCCTGTACTTTACAAAATCAAAACGTTCCAAAATGAATCACAATTTATACATCACCTATAGTCATTGCTCTCTTTTTCAGCATAATATCATTTTCATGGCATTTTTGGCATCAGACAACAGGTTATTCGTTCCGATTTTAAACTATTCTGGTCCCAAATTCCTCAAACAATAATCCACTTCCCTCCTCAGGAGTGGCTCTAGGTAGTTACACACCCAGATGCAAAATCATTTGAAGACATGCCTTTGTCCAACTAACCACAGAAATTGTAAAGATAAAGATACTCAGGGTGCCTCTGAGTTTTTGCTTAGTGCATAGAACCAGCCTTACTGCCTCAGTTCATCATCAGCAGTTCTTCAACCTCTAGATCTTTCAAGGTTTTTCAGAGAAAACGGAGTTTCTCCCTTATGTTTGACAAGCTGCAAAAAAGATTAAGCAGCCTCCATAAATTGCTGTATGTGGCTTTTCAATAGCAAGCACAGCACTCTCCTAGCACAAATCTTTGTACACTACAGCTATTTATTATAATGCTGTGGAGTCTGTACCAGCCATCTGGAAAAGAGGGCCTGGAAACTATAGATCCACAGAAGGCTCCTCTTAGGCTGGCCCTGTATGAAGTGAAGATCGGTTGATTTCAACTTAGGATAAAAATTAGAAATGATTTTTTCTAAGCTGAGGGGTCATGTCAATGGTCTCACAAACAGTGACAAACACATCTGCTTCATGATCTAACATTGGTCTGTTTTTACTCTCACCATCCCAAACTATACTAATTACTCTCACCAATTGAATGACATCTTAAATGTCTTCCTTCAAACCATTATTCACCAATGATGAACCATCTAGATAAACTGAGCATCTTCCCCGTAAGCTGAGGATATTTGTCTATGAATTTCTACTGTTGTTTGGTTTTTACTCTAAAAAAATTTAAAAATTTGGCAGGAAAATGATGTGGAGTTTATGTAGAGAAACTGTTGCCATGATACCAACAATAACTAAAGAAAGGAAATTACAGTAGTGATGAATGATGGAAATGTTAAGTAATGAATAAATAGTATTTTCTTATGAAACAAAGTTTTCATTCTCTGTAACTTACTGATTAACAAAAACTTAATTTTTTGGATACTTCTTGTAATTTGTTCGGAATCATATTTAAGTAAATTTTATTTGATTTCACAAAATGGTATTATTGCAGATAAATTACACATGATAAATTCATTTAAGAAGGTAATATAACTCTAGTCTATGGTCCTTCAACTGGTTAATAAGTTACCAACAAGTGACCTGACAATATAAAAGAACTGTTAAATTGTAGGAACATGGGATATGAAAAGATTACATGATTATTTTGAAAAATTTGATCAGAAATAAGACTATAATACAGGTAACTTGAGATCAATATGCTGCATAAGCATTGAATAAGCGTTGCTTGATGAATCCTAAATATGATGCTAGTTTTAAAATTTACCAGTAGGTACAGTCAATCACATATATAGAATGCAACCTTTTCATTAATTAATGGACATCTCAAATTAATGCTGAAAATTCATCTTGGCAAATTCTCCTCCACTGCAACATGTCAAGGCCCTTAATAACACTAATAGGCAGTACATACATGAAATAGATATTTTCAAATAACTTTGGTGAGGTAAAATTTGACTTCACAGAGAGTTTCAAAATAATCAGACAACATTTTCAAGAGCTTGAAATAGTAAACGTAGATTTTATTACAACTACAAAAATATTCTTTACAGCAATTCACTGCAAACTATTTCTATTCATAGACATAATTGAGACACAATTTTATTTACAAAACCTCATCTAAGTAACATATTCTTTACAAAGTAGGAAAATTTATGGAATAAAATTTTCTGGGGTAGTCACATGTCATGAATAAGTACTTGAAAGAGCTTCTGTACTGCTCTAATAGATGGTAAATAATATATTTTGGAGAACAAATACCACTTTCTTTGAAGATAATGCAATATACATATCATTAAACAAAGATGAATAACTATATATATGATAGGCATGACTGAAAACTGAGTAGTGGCAACAGAATTGTTTTTATGTGTACAAAGAACCTAATTTTTTTCATATGATCCATCCAGATTGACAAAACAATAATCCAGATGAGCACATCTAGATGTTGCATTTGTATATTTCTGTCAACTTAAGAGTTTCAATTTAGAATTATGATACACCTTATGTTTGCCCATAGTAAATGCACCTACGATGCTGCAAGATTTTTTGTATTCTAAACCTTTATAAAAATAAATACCATGGACCAAAACCTATATCCTTTCATAAGATGCACTCTGCTTTTCAACTTAATTTTTTATGAAAATAACGTCTTATGCATGAGTATAAATGGTTATCTATACTACAGGGGTTACTTTCTGGAAAGTCATAGCACAGACAAGAAGGAAACTGTATTTTCCATAGTATATATTAAAAAACTGGTTTAGCACCATCCTATTAGATGATGCTACCATGGTAGTGGAAGTTGTTGTTGAGCATAACAAAATAATATACTGTAGAATAACAATTTTTCTTTTCTGAGCAGATACAAGATATCTTGCCTACCATTAGTTAAGATAGAGAATTATACCATATTCTTAATAACCTAGTTGAATACTATTTTAATACTTGTTGCAGAGTATATATAACTTTTAACATATTTAATACATTATAATATAATTTTAATACTGCTCTTAATGGCATATTATACAAAGTTTTGTGATCCCCTTTGCAAGAAACTACAGAAAGTCACATGCTGTAAAAGATCTGCAAAACCAAAATGGAGACAAGATAGAAATAGAATATTTTATCACTTGGTAAACATATTTAATATAGACAATGCATTGTACTATGTAGATCAACAGCAATGATTTATAAAAATACTCCCTTTCAGACAAACTGGATCAACAGTTCGAGCCTTAAAACTTCACTGAACAGAAATTAATGAAAGAAAATGGCTGGAATGGAGTTGTTAGTGACTAGAATGAGTGATATGGTATTCAGATATACATGGGTGATAAAAAAGTATTCCAAAATGGCGAAGAAACAAGATGGATTTGATAGCCCTCCTATAGAGGTCACCATAAATGGAATGCCCACTAAATGGAGTCTTTCCATAAGATTCTGGAAACTACCTAATGGGGATAGAGTGTACAATCCAGTTGTTATTTGTTTGAATCAGTTATTATGTAACGATGCCGAAAACGGAATTCATAATGTAGGTATCTCATACTATTGTCCATCATTTGAAAACAACACAAACTCCCAGATTCATCTTACGTTCCAATTTGGTGTTTTTAACCAGGAAATTGGAAAAGTAGAGCCTACTTCTACTTTACAAAATATCTTGCTAATACAGCCAGTTAAGGAATTGATTTCTGTAGGTTTCAAGGAAGTGAATATTAAAAAAAGGCATTTGGATCCAAAGGGAAATGTTTCAGTTACTCTCCAAATGCGCATTTGCCCTTTGAATGAGGAGAAAAACACTCTTTCTGATGATATGGCCAAGATGATGGAGGGATTGCAATTAATTGGTGCTAAGGATACAGACTCTCACTTACCTGACATTTTTATACTAGTAGCACAAGGGGAAGAATTTCCTGTGCACCATCATATTCTGTCCTGTAGGTCAAAGGTATTTGCAGAATTGTTTGAAACACCAAGTGGAGTGAATGGACATTCTGTTCAACGATTACAATTACGAAAGAATTTTCCACATTATATTAATGTGCATAAATTGGAGATAGATGACTTGAGCAAAGAATGTCTGAGAGAGCTAATTCGCTACGCATACACTGATCATGTGAAAGGTTTAGAAACTCATGCTCAAGCATTATTAGCTGCAGCTGAACGATATGCCTTGCCTGGCCTTAAAACCATCTGTGCCAGAGCACTATCTTATATAATTAAGCCAGATAATGTAGCTAGCCTTCTTTTACTCGCTGATAGGTGCCACTGTGATGGTCTCAAGCAAGCAGCATTATCTTATTGTGAGGGGCATGCTGCAAGAATCGGTAAAAGTTTAGCCTGGAAAGTAATGGAAAAAATTAGTCCAGAACTATTTCAGGAAGCATGTGAAGCTGCATTAGGTGAATCAACTTCAAGAAAGTCATACACATAAACAATGATAAAATTATTTTATAATTCAATACTGTTAAAATGTGTTTAAGCTTTAATTATTTAGCATTTCTATCTTGAAAAAAATTTATCTATGCAATAACAATATTAAATCTAAAAGCATTGAATTATCAAAATTTGAAGTAATTGAGTGATATAAATTGTACCAAATGAAAAAACTACTTGTTTTAAATGCAATATTCGTATTTTAACTTAAATTCTTGGAAGGATACAGTGGTACCTCAACTTAAAAACTTATTTTGTTTCAGTTCAAAATGGAGTAAAAAAATGCTTGTAAACTAAAAATTTCCCACGTACAGTTCATCATAAGTCAAGGTACCACTATATTTGGAAACATCAGTTTTGATAAAACAGAGGCATAACAGAATTAATAAAAAGAGTCCTTACCTGGAGTTTGCTATTCTACATTAATGCCATCTAGCAGTTTCAAATATGTCATACTATTTTAAATATGAATTGCAAATCAAGATTTAGGAATGGATTACTTAAATGTATAAGCATTATATATTTCCCAAGCCTTGACTTTCTTTGAGGAAATAGCGATTCTTTGCATGTTAAATACATTAAAGCAAAATTTTGGTCAATCAGTTACATTTTACACACGTTAGGATAGTATGAGTTAAATCAAATCGGGTACTTGCAGTTGTTAAAAGATATCTTCATGAACACAATCTTGTGATAATGTTTTTTAAAGTGATTGTGTAATAATTTAAAAGATGCTTATCCATCTTACGTACATATAGATGATTGAGAATTTTATGTAATCTTGCAAACAATCACACAAAGCTAACAAAATGCAATCCTAAGATGCTCTATGATCATTGTAGTTGATAAAGATTTTATAATTTCAATGCTACAAGGGTAACATACATAACCAATCAGTCATGCAACTTTTAAGCAATATATATAATGCAACACTAAAATCATGACTAACACAAAAAACTTGCAGTCAAGTAAAAGGATTTCAGAGACTTGAATTATTAAAATTTCTATTATCAAAAATTACATTCTATGGAATGCAGAGGATAATATGAAAAACTGATTAGAGAAAACTGCATCAAAAAAAAATTAATGTAAAACGGTGACTGTAAGTAA